>OZ010711.1:20532587-21094997 GCA_963932345.1 Ophion ventricosus | reverse complement strand
CTCTCTCTCGCTCTCTCGCTCTCTCTCTTTCTCTATCTTTATCTTTAATTTCTCCCTCTCTCTCGGCCTCCCCCCTTGTTTTTAAGGACCCGATCAACGTGCTCGCGACCCCCCCCCCCCCCCTCGCCGCCGCTTTATTGATATTCCTCATACTTCGGAATACATGGAATTCGAAATTTTAGACGATTAGACTTCGCTGTCATCCCTCTTAGTATCGCGCACCCTCGCGAGGGTGCGAGGTTATGATGAAAATGCTTGTCGATTATTCGCACTATGGAGCCCGCCAACGATGAAAGAATCATTACACCCGGGTCCGAAAGGAATGACAATTTAATAGCGAAGACTGCATCGAAATAGGATCTGTACGGCGATCATTGTCCGAAGAATGTTGAGTATGCTAAGTATACGGCGAACGCGGAGGAGGGGAAATTTGACGAGTGAAATAAGAAACGACGAGAGATAGGGAGACCGAGAGAGAGAGAGGAAGAGAGACAGAACGAGAGGATATCAATCGCGGGTTGACAAAGTCGATGCAACGGAAACCGATCGATAATAAGAGCATAGCAGATGACGGCTAATCGTACAAAAGCATAATCCATGCACATATATATATATAAGGTTCTTATCGATTAATGAGAAAGTAAATCGATAGACTTTATTCAAAAGGGATTCTTCAATGAAACAAAGACAACGTTTTCAACGGGTCTGCATAAGCTTGGAGCTCAAACACCAGGTCGATATTCAATTTTTTTCTGATTTTTTCTGATAAGCGTACAATTAATCATAGTCTTACCAAGTTTGATTTTTTTTTAATTGAAAAATATTGATAAACAATGAAGTTATTATTATTTAACCAAATTGCAGCCGTTTCTGCATGCCAATCATTGTAGGTGGTTCTGGCAAGTAGGGTAATCTGAAATTAAAACCGAAAAAAAATTACTTTCAATATTATAAAACTATCGTATGACGGGGTAATTTTTGGAAATTTAAAAAATTACAAAAATAGCAAGCTGTAGAAAAAAAAGTTTCACGAAGAAGGCATGGAAAATCAAAGCGGATGATGACTGAAACTAGCGAAACTGTTTTTGCATTGAGCGTTTACTACAGTGCTTTCCTAGAAATGCTGGAAGGTATCGTGAGCCTTCTGTCCTTTTAAAAGAAAACTCGCATTTTCTCAGGTTCCACTTGACGAATCCAGAGATGAAAGATAGTGCACCGAAATTCCGCGTTTATTTTTACATACCAAACGTTCGGGAAAAAAACTTTCAGCCGTTTTCATGCCAACTTGGCTAAAACAGACAGGCAGACACTACCGTTTTATCATATTATAAAAGATACGTATGCACACATACACACATACACACACGTGTATGGTATTTCGAACCCATTATACCCACACCATGTTGACTATCAGCACATCTGATTGTTTTGAGGACGTTCCATGAAATCAAATGTTATCAAAATCACCTTCCAACATATATTAGGTGTAGTAAAAAGAAATCCATTATTTTTGCAATAGATGGCTTTAGTAATCGGTATCTCGCGTTGTATAAGTGCGATCGGATTACGCTGGACGGCGTTAGAAAGATAAGATTTCGTACTAAAATAAACATTTCAGACAGTTTTGTGATTGCTTGACTCAATATTTTTTGAGCGCGCGTCAAAGATGGCCACCAGCAAAGTGAAAATACGCCATATTTTACAGTTTTTCTTCGATAAAGGCGAAAACGCAAGCCAGGCGCCTGAAAATGTGAATAGCGTTTATGGCCCTGATACTGTAACAGCCAATCACGCGAAATTTTGGTTTCGTCGATTCCGTTCCGGTAATTTTGATGTCAAAGATGCACCACGCTCTGGAAGGCCAATTGTCGAAAATGTCGATAAAATAATGGAAATCGTCGAGTCCAACCGTCATGTAAGCACTGTTTCCATTACCCAGGAGCTAAACTTTGCACAAAAAACCGTTTGGAACCACTTGAATAAGGCTGGATACAAAAAGAAGCTCGATGTATGGGTGCCACACGAGTTAACGCAAAAAAACCTCATGGACCGAATTTCCATCTGCGAATCGCTGCTGAATCGCAACAAAATCGACCCATTTCTGAAGCGGATGGTGACTGGTGATGAAAAGTGGGTCACTTACGACAACGTCAAGCGAAAACGGTCGTGGTCGAATCGCGGTGAGCCGGCGCAAACGATGGCCAAGCCAGGATTGACGTTCAGGAAGATTTTACTGTGTGTTTGGTGGGATTGGCAGGGAATCATCTACTATGAGCTGCTCCCCGACGGCCAAACTCTTAATTCGGACCTGTACTGTCAACAATTGGACCGTCTGAAGGAAGCAATCGCCCAGAAGCGGCCAGCTTTGGCCAATAGGAGAGGAATTGTGTTCCATCAGGACAACGCCAGGCCACACACATCGATAGTGACTCGCCAGAAGCTCGGGGAGCTTGGTTGGGAGGTTCTTATGCATCCACCTTATAGTCCGGATCTGGCACCAAGTGATTACCACCTGTTCCTGTCTATGGCGAATGATTTTGCTGGTGAAAAATTCGCCTCAAGAGAAGCTTGTGAAAATCGACTGTCCCAGTTTTTTGCCAATAGGGACGCGGGTTTCTATGAGAAAGGGATAATGAAATTACCTTCAAAGTGGCAACAAGTTATCGATCAAAACGGTGCATATTATACCTAAATCGGATCATTCTAACTACGCTAAATAAAGCCTTCAATTTCATGCAAAAATAATGGATTTCTTTTTACTACACCTTATATATAGTAACAATATTCATAGAGACATAAAATAAAACGGACGCTTCGATACGAGATTAGCCGGCATTGTAGACAAATATATTAGATGAAGTAAAAAGTTCTGAGTGTTTTTTCGCTTTATTTCGACGATAAAATTAACGTAGTTAGGATTATCCGATTTAGATCAAATATGTGCCGTTTTGCCGATAACTTTTGTCCATTTTGAAGGCAATTTCATAATTCCGCGATTGAAGAAGTCCTCGTCCCTATTGGTAAAACACTTGAGCAGCTTATTTTCACAAGCCTCTCTCGAGGTCAGTTTTGTACCATCAAGAAAATTTTGCAAATGCTTGAAAAGGTGATAATCGCTTCGTGCCAGGTCTGGACGATACGGCGGGTGCAATAGAACCTCCCATCCAAGCTCTCGGAGCTTCTGGCGCGTCGTTAAAGATGTGTGCGGCCTGGCGTTGTCTTGATGGAACACAACACCCTTCCTATTGGCCAATTCTGGCCGCTTCTGGTCGATCGCCTGCTTCAATCTGGTCAGTTGTTGACATTAGAGGTCCGAATTGAGTGTTTGGCCCGATGGGAGCAGCTCATAGTGGATGATTCCCTTCCAATCCCACCAAACACACAGCAAAACTTTTTTGGCCGTTAATCCGGGCTTGGCGATCTTTTGGGCCGGCTCACCGCGATTGGACCACGATCTTTTTCGGCTGTTGTTCTCGTATGTGACCCATTTTTCATCGCCAGTCACCATCCGCTTAAAAAATGGGTCGATTTCGTTACGTTTCAGCAAAGAATCGCAGGCATCAATTCGGTCCAAAAGGTTCTTTTGCGTCAATTCGTGTGGCACCCATACATCGAGCTTCTTCTTGAGACCAGCCTTATGCGAATGGTTCCAAACGGTTTTCTGGCTAATCTTCAGTTCCTGAGCAATGGAATAAGTGCTCACATGCCGGTCCGACTCGACGATTTCCATGATTTGATCGACATTTTCGACGATTGGCCTACTAGAGCGTACCTCATCATCGACGTCCATATTACCAGAACAGAATCGTTGGAACCACCGCTTTGCTGTTGCATTCGATACTGTATTGGGTCCATAAACAGCACCAATTTTTTTGGCCGCCTACTCCGCCTACCTTGTAGCACTAGCTTGGTCGTAGTGCTACTGAAGAATGTATCGATTTTCTCTTTTTTTACCTCCATTTTGGACGCTGTAACACACAACTGGCTTCACCAAACACAAAACTGTCAAAAAACTTTTTTTGAAGCGTAATGTCACCTTTAAATCGCCTTATAGTATGACCCGATGCGATGTATACATCGTGAGATATGGCTCATTAAAGACATCTAGCGGAAAACGCGCAGAACTTTTTACTTCACCCAATATAATGTATGCCGGAGACACACCATTCGTCAGTAATGGCGATAAAGAGCATATGAGATGACATTTAAAACGAGACCGCGGTGAATCATTATTTTTTATTACGAAGTCTGATAAACCTCAGCGATATTTCACAGATTGACCGTAAAGAACATGACATTATATCCATACACACACAGGTGTGCGCGCGCACGCAAGCAAGCACGCACGCACGCACACAAACACACACGTACATAGGGTGATAATTACAAGATGGACATTCATTGTTCAAGGGTCTGACGCGGAGATGTTGCGACTGAGAAAAATATAAAATTAATGGTTTTTCAAATTATCTTCGAAAAAAAATATAGCGTATTTTTGTGATTGGTATTTTCCAGAAAAAAAATGAGCATTCTGAACAAAAATCACAATCCTATTTTGTATACATTGGAATAATGATGATTGATATTTTTGTATTTTTTATCAACATTTTTGTAATAACTACCGATATTGGAAATATCGACCGATATATCAATATATCGATATTTTCGTCGTGATAATATCGATACTTTTTGTCAATATCGATACGATATATATATCGATATTTTTTAACGCATTGCCCATCCCTAATATACACGTAAGGTTTGCCGCCACTCGGAACATTCGTTATCCATTACGTGTGGAGCGATGACCAATATAAATAGAAATGAATTATTGTCGTTGATGAATGTTTTACCCGTGGCGCGATCAGTGTGATAAGTGTTGAATCGATCGCGAGGGTTTTATTGAAAATTCATCGCGATGAGAAAACAAGACCGCGGCGATGTACCGGGAGAATAAAGCCCGCGAGAAAGCACCTGTTTAATACGTCACTATACGCGAAGCCAATATAAGCGGCGTTGTAGATGTAGGAACGAGGGGAGGGGGAAGTAATCGTATCGTGGTAATCATACCAGCAGGTACAAAAACCTCAGACGGATCGCTGTTATATACCACTACATATCACCATCAACGAGCCACATCCACGAATGAATCAGCGGCCATTGTCAGATTCGGACGGAGAGATCCCGAAGCTTTGGTCTCTCTCCGTCTCTTTTTCTCTCTTTCACTCAGGTACGGGGACCCGCGATGTCAATCTTTCGGGGGATTTTCGCGTTCGGTGAGAGAGGCGCGAGCGCATGCGCGCGCATTACACTTGACGCTTATATGGAAAAATCAATGGCGAAGTATCTTTCCCTGGCTCACTTTCTCGATCGGTGATAAACGTGCTTGTTTCATTCTTTCTCGTAATTCTTACGTTTGTTTTTTTTTTGTGTTTTACAATTTCCCTTTTGCAGTCGCCGTAATACAATTGCTCGGAAAATAAATGATTGCAAATCCGCCACGTCGTAACCGCGGGCACGGTTCAACACGCACAGGCGTATTTCAGAAAATACTGTCCACGAAGAAAGTCGTAAAACATATCCATACACGTGTAGATACGTTCGAAATCAGAGCTTACGTATTTGTGAGGTTATGTATACACGCGCCGCTCACTCGATCTATTCGCGTACTCTCGTAATTCGAGCCTTGCTTCTTCCATATCCTAGCCCGTTATCGCGTGCTCCGCGATGTTATGATTTTTTAACGTCCTTCCCAACGCCCACCGTTGGATTGCCAAGACCACGACGCTATAATTAAGAGCCATCGAGCGCACGTGAACGAATCAACCTCGAGGGTAGTGCCTCTCGCGGTAAATTTCACCTAAATTTATAACGAGAACCCCTTGCGGGAATTATGACGTGTGTCAAGCAAATACGTGTTGTCGGTATAGCAGAATGGAAGAGATACTTGTTACATTTCGGGCTCTGGCCGCCACGTTGACAGGTGAATCTGACAGGTCTGTCGTCTCGCGTCTCGCGCCGTAACTGACGCTCGACCATTCTTCACCGAAAGCTACGACTAGCGAACCTACCGGCGGAAACCAGACCTAAGAACTAAGCGGCAGAGAATTCTATCGAAAGCGATCGCGCGTTTGAGATGCCTTTATACCGTAAAGAAGAGTTTATGGCCGAAAATTAACTCTACGAGGAAGCTGAGGGACTACTTTATGGCCCCGAAATCGCAGATTAATCGATAAGTCATTTAGTTACATTATTTTTGAGTCTTGAAACTTTAAACGCGTTTTCTTAAAAACCACTTTTTCGTGAACCTCGTACAAGATAACTCAAAAACCATCCGATGGATCATTTTTAAATTTATCGTATTTTCAAATAATATAATGAACGCCAATGTGAACCTATAGTTTCTTGAAAGTTATATTTAAAAAAAAGCTACTTTTTCAGTAACAAACACGGTAGCGAAATTTGTATAAAAAATACAACATTTTTTCACACACGAACCATTAATTAAATTGTTACTTTTCTTTAGGTTTTTTGGGTTCATATAGAGCGCGTGGGTCTTAGAGATCTAAAACTTCTTGGCCCCGATATTTCAGATCAATCCACCAGACGCCAGGTTGTACGCTGTGGGACAACTCAGGCGACCACCGTCTCTGAATCAAGTGTCGTACGGTCACCATTTTTAAACAACGATAACATTTTTTTTTCAGCAGAATAATTAGTTTGTACATAAAAAAAATCTTGAAAATTTGCTTATTGTCTGGGAGAGAAAAAAAAATAGGAAACGGAAATGAAACGTATTAGAATGTTTTCCCTCGAAACGTGTAAAGTATCGCTCGGTCATTGCAAGAATCGCGTGATGAATCCCGGCGCGTTCGAAAACGACCCAGGTAGATAGAAATTGTAGGTAGCAGCACTGGTAGCGAGAGTCTCGACGTTTGCGCGGTGCGTCGCCGTGTCAAGTGTAAAACGTCCGAATAGCGGTACCGTGAAAACTAGCCGGGCAAGCTCCGAGTGTTCGTCGGTCGCCCTCGACTGGAATATAAACGTGAGACGAGGAACTGGCTCGATCCGCTGGCTCGTCGCTCGAGCCCTCATCGTGCGCGCGAGCGAGAGAGCGAGTGTGGAACGCGGGGTAGTTGAGCGCCACTGGTTCGCCGCTTCGCCGCTCGGCTTCGGCGTCGCTGCGAGTCGCGGCAACCGAGCAAGCGGCATTCTTACTTCAGTTCGTGTTCCCTCGTTGCGAAGGACGGACGTAATGTGAAGCGCACGTACCGAGTTACGCGTGACTCGTGTTGCTCCGCCACACCAAAAAAAAAAAAAAAAAAACAATAAACAAAGTGCGTCCTACCCCAAACAATTGCCTCTCAATTTTGTTTTATTTTTTGTTTTATTTTAACACACGCGTATATACATCGTTGATTTTTGGTGCGTGCGCGGCAAAGACGAAATTCCCTCGTGCGCGCGTGTGTGTATGTGTGTGTGTATATGTGTGTTCGCGATTCCTCGTCGAATCCTCCGGCATTTCTCCGACTTTTTACTCTCTACTTTTAACTCATCCGATCCCTCTTACCTTGTACTCCCGTGTGTGTCATCGAGGAAAATACGAGCAAAAGATAAACACGCGAGTTCCCCTTTTCCTTCGTCACGACGAAAGGAAGAGATAACAGCCGTGAGGGATTCATCGATTTCGCGACTGGCGCGACGATAAAATTTGTTGACTGATCAATCGCGTATAAAGAGAAGTGGTCTTTCGCCGAGATTACACTGATCGTCGAGACGACGCGTCCGCTGAAACGAAAGAAAGAAAGAAGAAGAAGAAGAAAAAAAACATCGCGATACTTCCGTATCCTATCGAGGAAGAGTGCTTTGCCCGATTAAATGCAAATGAAAACAAGAACGGGGAGGTACACACATCAATAAATTAAACGCGTCGTTCGATACCGGCAAAAGTGACGTTAATTCATTCTCCTAGATACGCGTGTTTTTCTTTTTTTGTTGTGTTGTTTCGATTCGCGGGGTGGATTTTTTTTTTCTTCGGGGTCAACGCGTCCCGCGGATACGCGCGTACACAGGAATAACACAACGGGGAATAAAGCGCGAGTGACGTTACCTCCGGTTTCTCGAGCTGCCCTGTATCCACCTTTCGCCCTGGCGCAGACCGAGCGGGCTGCTGCTGCTGCAACGGGCTAAAATGGCGCTTGCACTCGTACCCGTTGCACCTCTATCGACCGTAACCAATGATTCGCCACGTCTCAGTTCTCCCGAGTAGACAAGAAATACGAATTTTTCTTTCGTTCACCCAACTCTCGCGACAAAATCGTCATCTCGAAACGAAGCCTGAGAAGGCAGGGGAAAAAAAAAACGAAACCCAATGAAAATTGTTTCTCGCGCGCGTGAAGTATGAGTGACGAGTTTCGACTCCCGAGAGGCGGAAAAGCGTCAAAGTGAACACGGAAGAAAAACAGAGAGACCGAGGACCGGAATATACATCGACGTAGTGCGTACTCGCGTGTGTGTGTGTGTGAGAGAGAGAGAGAGAGAGAGAGAGAGAGAGAGAGAGAGAGAGAGAGAGAGAGAAAGAGTTTTTCATTACACTTTGTCCTTTTCAACGTGTTCGGGCATTCGAATTGTTTTTTCTTCGGGCTTTTTTTTTTCCTCTCGTACGAACAATACGATTGTGTGTGCGTGTGTTTGTGTGCTTCTCTGTGCGGTGGATGTTACACGACAGCGGCCAGCTGAGGATTTTTGCCAGTTTCGAGCGGTGGTGAGTGTCTTGTTCCTTTTTTCTTTTTTTTTTTCGTGCGCGCGGTGCAAAAGGTAGAGAGAATCGCTAGCGGTTGGATTCTAGTCGGCCCTTTCGTGCCGAATAGCTCCGCGAACAAGTACGAAAACTCCCCCCCCCCCCCCAACCCTTTCCCCGTCGCTAGTCCGCTGTTGAAAACTGCCAGTGTGAATTTTATTACTATTTTATCCTGCTGCACCCGTGCGAGTTTCTTTGAGTTTTGGTTTTTCAACCACCCGCCTGTACCAAATTCTCCCTCATTTATTGTGATCGGATTTTTTTTTAACGCTTCGCCGTTTTTATTTTTATTTTCTCTTACGAATGGACGCCTCGCCGAGTAGCCCGTGGTACATTTTTCTAATTTCAATTCGACATTACCGATTTTCAGCAAATCGTAAAGACACGTTACTTCGAATGATTGAGAAGAGAAAAATGAGAAGTTGCCAAACGGAAAGTAAAAAAAAAAAAAAAGGTACGGGCGAAAAAGAAAGGCGGAAGAGCGAAAATTTGCCGTGAAAGATAAAAGTTGGCTGATAAAAATGAACGTTGGTTGAAAAAAAAAAACTAAAATTATAGCGAAATGATTGAATTAAATTAGTGTTTAGATGAAGAGAATTGCTGGTGATTAAATTTAATGAGCGAAAATGTGGAATATGATGGGAGAGTTGCGAAAAATTGAAGGAAATTGACAATTGGCAAGGAAGTGAAAAAAAAGGCACAAAAAAGGGTCGAAATTGTAGAAAAAGAAGCAGGAAAATGTGGAACGTGGCTTCAAGTTGAAGAAATTACATATTTTTGGGACGGGCATACACTGTATGTTGGAAAAATAAATGTCAATATTAAGAATATATTTTTTAGAAGTGACAATAAGAAAAAAAACGGCGGAATCAGCAAACGAAAGGTAAGAATTAACAGAAGAGAGATGAAGCACCACAAAAGAGTCGAAATTAACGGTAGAAACGTGGAAAATTAGAAAGAAAAATCAGCCACGAGTATCGAATTTAGTAAGGTTCTAAAACGAAGAAAACAAGGATAAAAATTCTCCAGCGCCGTTTAATGATCGCAAACGGAATTATTCTGAAAATACGGTAGAAATTCGCAAAAAACCAAACCAAAAAACATTAGCGAAAAATAAATTACAGCCACAAATCATCAAATCCAACGTACAAAATTGACTGCAAATCTTTAAAGTCACCACAAAAGTATATACTTGGAAGCCAACTCGTCGCAAAAGCAAAGCAAAACTACAAAATTGGAAGCAAAAAATCATTGGAAAGCAACGATTTTTTTTCCATTCTTGATTTCTATATTTTTATCATTATCCAAAGTCTTTTTTTTACCAACTGCAGTCGTAAGGATATGTGAAAACGTTCGAATGATTTTCATAGTCTAGATCGGCCGAAGAAGAATTTGAGCAATCAAGAAGAATTTCCATTGCATTCCAACGATGCGAACTTCAACATCGTCAAAAAGTAGCCATAAATGTCTTAAAATCGGCGAAAATACATTTTTTTAAATCTACGAAATGATAGAAAACTTGAAGAAAAAAAACGAGAAATAATGACAAAAATTGATCGCCAAATACTAAAAATTAAATCGTTGTGCAAGAGGAGTTGGAAACGAGGGAGGAAAGGTTAAAAAATGAAGGCACGAGCGATCGAAGTGTCGAGGGTCCGTTGTCTTCACCCTTCAGCGATCGCGCGTCGCGTATTATCCGCGCAAACATTGTATTATCCTGGTGAGAACGCTGTGTGCACTTGCGCAAAGGCCCCTGTGTACGTATACATATATATATATGTGTGTGTGTATACACGTGGACACGGGAAAAAGCATTTAAAGAGCTCTTATCTTCTCTCTCTGTCAGCTGGTACCTGTGCCGGTGCACGAGACGAGTTCTCGTAGAGCACCGACCGATTCGTCGTCTTCGTAAACAAAGAAAAGCGAGAGAGAGAGAGAGAGAGAGAGAGAGAGAGAGAGAGAGAGAGAGAGAGAGCGGAGAAAAATGACCGTATCATTGTAGCTGGCGAAATTGCAGTTTGTTTGAGCTCGCGATACCTCGCGCAAATATTTTCCATTGACAAACAGTGCTCGACTAGAAGGCCCGGGTGACTCGTAGTTATCCTGACCAAGGATTTTCCGACAGGTTCTTTTTCGCCCACCACCATCGCACCTAGCCCCCCCCCCCCCCCCGCGCTTCATTCTCCTTCCTTGACACTTCTTGCACGATTACGAGTGCAGTGACAATACTGCAGCGTAAATCACTCTTGGTCCTTTTTTTTTCTGGTTTTGGGCTGACACGGGAAATAAGAGATTCGATCTTGATCGGTGAGGTGCGCGCGTTTTTGTCTCATCTCTTCCTCTTTTTTTTTGGTCGGATTTTTGTGTTGCGTGTCTCGCAGGGGTGCAAAGGGGCAGGGGGGAGTTGTCGAACGGGTCTTCGGTGGGCTAGGCTCGGGATCGAAACTGATTGTTATCAGTTATAGCCTGGCGCTGTCGACAGTAGTCACCCCCCTCGTATCGCGACCAGCTGAGAGAGAGAGGGAAAGAGACAGAGAGAGAGCGAGAGAGAGAGAGAGAGAGAGAGAGAGAGAGAGCCAGAGAGCCAGAGAGCCGCGGCACGGCACTTTTCTACATCACGGGGTTGACCGTCCACTCGCCAGTATATTTTCCTCTCATGGGGATAAATGTAACCCCCCCCTCTCCGCCCCTGCCAGTTTTTTACTCTCGTGTTTTCTCGTCTGTAGTCAAGTGTCGTTTTATACCTGTGCCGAGGTGGAGCTGAACTGGAAAAAAAAAATTAATTAAAATATTAAACATGAAACAAACCCAAACAGAATGAAGCAAAAAATAAATAAGTTGAACTGTCAAATATATAAAATGGAGTAAAAAATAAATAAAAGACAAAATACTAATGGCGTTGAAGTTTTGCATCGTAGAAACGCAACGAAACCTGTTTTTTCACATTTTATCTTCCTTATTTTTATTATTATAGAAGTTATTGTTTTCCTAGATTTATGATTCAGATCGCTAAATCAATATCTTAGAAAATGATTGATCAATTTCTGTTGGCAAAACCGGCCAAGAGAAATTAAAGAAATTCAGAAATATTAATTTTCATTGCATTCCAACGATGCAAACTCGTAAATACAATAGAATTGTAGAAAATTGAAAATTAAAGAAATTCAATTGATCAAATAAAAAAATAAAATTCATTTTATTATCGCAGATAGACAGTCATGATTATCACGGTGTGCATACTATTGATGAAGCAAATTTTACAGCATATTGCCTACATGTTGTGATGCAAAGCCATCAGCTCATTTAGTATCATGCATTTACAAAACATTTTGATTTTAATATGTCGTTTACAAATGCATCGTGCGTTTAGAACACGTAGAATTCATATCGCTGTGCTCAAGCGTCCGCAATTAATATCCGCAAATTTTACGTCACATTGAAGTCACGTGTAGACATTTTGGTGTGTATTCACTATGGTAACATCAATTGTACTCATGAATTGTACTTAACATGAACGCAATTTCGTTTACGTTGGTGAAGACATTTCATGAGCTCATTCAGTATCATGGATTTGAGATACATCTTGACTTAAATTTGTCGTTTCGAAATGCAACATCCATTGACTACAAGATGAACTCATAAGAGGGCAAATTTGAATTCTACAATGAATATTTGCCAATTGACGTCATATGGTAGTCATCCAATGATCTTTTTTTGTGTATTCACTGGGTTAACACTGGTAGTAGACATGCCATGCAAGCAATATGACGGCGATATCCATATTTCTCAGCGATACACCCCATGAGCGCAATATGCCGGCAAAATGCATGTTTCTCAGTGATACATTCTATGACGGCGATATGCATGTTCTCAGTGATACATTCGATTAGCACAATATGACGGCAATATGGATATTTCTCAGTGACACATCCCATGAGCGCAATATGACGGCGATATGCGTGTTTCTCTGTGATACATCCTATAACGGCGATATGCATGTTTCTCAGTGATACATTCGATGAGCGCAATATGACGGCGATATGCATGTTTCTCAGTAATACTTCTTATGAGCGCCATAAGACGGCGATAGTAAGTACGATATAATGAAATAAAATTTCAATAAAAAATAATTTCTAAGAATTTCGTGTTTTTTTAAATTCAAATGGATGTATTATACTTTCTTAAAAAATTGAATATTTCTTCATTATTCCTTTTAATGCATCTGGATGTCTTTCTCACATCACTAAAATATTTAGCAAGGACAACAAGGTATTCATTTTATATGATACATGTAATAATAACTGCAGTCATTCGTTTATTTTTATCATCATCAAAAGCCTTGAAGTCGTAAAACTATAATAAGAATACGTAAAAACGTGTCAGTTATTTTTACTGCCTAAATGGGCAAAAAAAATTCAGTAGTCAAAAAGAATTAATTTTCGTTGTATTGCAACAATGCAAACTTCAAGGTTTGCCCACTTATTTACATTTTTTTAAAATGATAAAAGTAAGGAGCGAAAAAAAGGAAACTTACACAAGTGATAGGATGGTTAGGTAGGTAGCGCGCTCAGTTCTAGAATTAGAAGCCGTAGGTTCGAAACCGAGGCTAGACAAAAACTTCAAGGAGGCAGAACACGTTTTAATCCAATTATCATATATGTAGCAATATAAGTAAAGTGTATGGAAACGAAAAATACTACCAGAATTTTTTTTTTATTCATAATTTGTAGACTTATTAATTTTTTCATTTCAGGCACAGATCCGACAGCCTGTAGTGTCGTAGTACGGGTTACGCCCTCTAGCGTCCATATAAGCACAACAATTGTATCATGTCATGACGCCAATATGAGCTTCATATGAGCACTACAATTTTTTCACGCCCGTGACACCCATATGAGCTCCAAATGAGCACAACGTAGCGACGTCACGCCGTGACGCCTATATGAGCTCCATATGAGCACTAAAATTTCTTCACGCCGTGACGCTCATATGAGCTCCATATGAACACAACATTTACGTCACCCTGTGACACCAGTATGAACCCCATATACACTCCCTTATTGTTGGATATTCGTGAGCCGATTTTGCTAGTGCTGGTGAATTCACTGCATGCATACTCGCGTGAGAACAACTTTGCTTCAATTGGATGTGTTATTATGAATCGTTATGTGATGCAAATATGACTTGAAGGTGAGCACTCATAAGCGACACATAGCTGTGTTAATTTCTATGCATCATAGCCAATGCCCATATGATGCCAATATGAGCTAAATGTGTCTATCTGAGAGATGTCAAACAAAAAACAAAAAGCAATGAAAAAAATAAACAACAAAGTCCAAATGAGTGAAAGTACAATGAAAATTACAAAAGTAACTGAGACTTCAATATTCACTGGTAAAACTAAAACACTATGGCGAAGTAAAATAAAAAAAAAACGTAGTGGCTCGAGAATATAAAAAAGTCGAAATTAATAAAGTTAAAAGTAACGCGGTAGACTTGAATTAAACTCAAGTGAAACAAAAAAATTAACTGGTGAAACTAAAACACTATGCCAAAGTAAAATAAAAAAATGACGTGGCTCCCGGCTAGAAAAAAAAAAACGAATTAAAAATGACCAAAAATTTAATATTATTAAAATAAAGAAAGACATTAACAAAATGGAAAGTAAAAAAACGTAGAATTAAATGTAAAAACAAACGACAAACAGGAATAATAGAAAAGCAGGGGCAGGGAAGCGAGCTCAGTACAAATCTCAACGTAGATTCGGAGAGGCAAGAATGGAAGTGAACGTGAACGATTTGGAAGCATCTTGGGAGGATTCGGTCGCCTGCACTCGCATACCGCTCGAACGCGAAAACCGCCGCAAGAGACGAAGAGGAAAAAAAAAAAAAAGATTCGAGAATTCCGAACGCTTGAGGGATTCGAGGGCTGAATTATTTTGGAAAGTTTCCGGGGACAGATGTAGAGCGAGAAAAAAAGATTTCGGCCTTCTCGCTCTCTATTTTTTTTCTTCTTTTCTTCTCTCTTCCTATCTCCGTCGAGTCCTCCATTCATTTCTGTTTCTATTTTCATTCAGCAAAATCGAGACGCATTCCCTTGATGGGCCCCGAGCAATATTTTTCGCGTTACTCGCGCCTCGCCATCCTTCGCCCTTGAAACGAAAGAATAGCCTTTCGAAGTTTCACTTTTATCAGCCACACTTCTGAAGAAAAAAAAAACCCTCAGTATCCTCTAACATTAACCGACGTAACTCTCGTGCCATTCGGTTCATCATTCGGGTCCACTTGAAACGCTGCGTTTATATTATTCCCCCTCGTATTCCTTACGCGTGTGTACAGTATCGCTAACCCACGGTCTTCGCCCTCTCGCTTATTCGTCGTCGCCGTTGTCTGTCTCGTCGCCGCGTTTTCCTCCGTCTTCCTTTATTTATTATTAGTCTTCGAATATATCTGACTTGACTTTCATCAATCTCAATTTGTAGGACGCCTCGCTCTCGACCGCTTGCTCCATATCGCGTAGGAGATATATAATTTGCCGCGTCCCTTCTTTCCCACCGCGACGATGACGACGAGAGACCGCCGAGCTCGAAGATAATTGACGCGGCGAGATTTTTGGCGGACACCTCGGGGATAACGGGCGGTGCCGCTTGGAAGTAAACATTTTTCTCTGCGACAATACTACACATACAGACACACACACACACACACATACAGAGTGGCAATTATAAGATGACCATGTGTTTCTTAAGGGTCTTATCCAGCGATTTTGCAACTAAGAAAAATATTATTTTAATGCTGTTAACGTTTGCACCGTTGGAATGCAGCGGTAATTCTTTTTTGTTTCCTTTTTCTCCATTTTCACTGTTGTCCAAAATATTTTTCGATAGAGTTAGGTTGTAAGTCCCTAATGAAAATTGAAAAAACGTTTATCGTAGCTCTAATTTGAAGAACAAAAATTTACCATCAGACAAAAAGTTCGTTGCATTCCTATGATGCAAATTACGAAATTGTTATTTTTAATGGTTTTTTAAGGCAAAGAATACGCTAGCTCATTAAAAAAAATGATAGTTTCGAGAATTTTTTTAACGAGTACAATGAAAACAGTACAAAAATTGAATTGGAAAACTTCATTATACATAGTTCTAAGTGTACAAAAAAGCATCTTTTTTTGTCATTTTCAAAAGCATTTTTTCTTGTCATTTTTAAAAGCATTTTTTGTTTTTATTTTTAAAAGCGTTTTTTCTTGTCATTTTTAAGAGCCTTTTTTCTTGTCATTTTTTAATTGAAAATGGCGGCGTAGTCGAACACCGCAGAGTACTGTTTTAATCTGTAATGCTAGCATCATACATTTCGCCTTCCAAATTAGAATTGTCCTCTTTCTTTTCTTTTCTCAAAATTTGAAAATCGTCGGATGGCTTTACATCTTAAGGAGTTTCGGGACAATTGGTGAAGTGTTACCATTTAATTGAAATTTATGCAGTAAATTCTTTCTCATAAACTGAATGCATCTTCCAAATTTTAAATCTGTCGTCTACACCGTTCTTATAAAATTTACAATAAAACAAAACCCTTTTTAACTTAAGGAGATATTTAAACTGCCTACGCTGATGGCTGAATGGCAGTTTTACGCACGAAATGGTGTGAACATTTTTTTAAAATGTTATGAAAAATTGTCAAATCACTCAGTACATTATGACAAATTCATCATCAGTGTCATAATGTTAAATGCTCTATGTTAAAAAGTGTTTCTTCCGTTGTCAATTTTATAGAAACGGTGTAGACCATCGATTTAAAATTTGAAGGGTACATTCAGTATATGGCAAAGAATTTACTGTATAAATTTGAATCAAATGGTAACATTTCGTTAAGTGTCCCGAAATTCCTTAGGGAGTTTCGGGACAATTGGTGAAGTGTTACCATTTGATTAAAATTTATACAGTAAATTCTTTCTCATATACTGAATGCGCCTTCCAAATTTTTAATCGATCGTCTACGCCGTCCCTATAAAATTTACAATAAAAAAAAAACCGTTTTAACATAAGGAGATATTTTAACTGCCTACGCTCATCGCTGAATGGCAGTTTTACGCACGGAATAGTGTGAACATTTTATTCTAATGTTTTGAAAAACTGTCAAATCACTCAGTACATTATGACACAATCGTCATCAGTGTCATAATGTTAAATGCTCTATGTTAAAAAGTTTTTCTTCTATTGTAAATTTTATAGAAACGGTGTAGACGATCGATTAAAAATTTGGAGGGTACATTCAGTATATGACAGAGATATTGTATAAATTTGAATCAAATGGTACCATTTCGTTAAGTGTCCCGAAACTCCCCAAGTTAAGGAATTTTGGGTCAGCTTATCTTTACGGTAATCGAGGGGGGAGGGGAGGGGCAAAAAAAACTTTAAAATTCGATTTCTCGCAAACTATTTGAATGCGCCTCTTTTAGAGTATGTCAGTTATATATTAAATGAAATATCTGTGCAAAATTTCAGCCAAATCGGACGTAACAGCTTTTCGGAACTTCACCCAATATCTTCTACGTAACTCACAAACACACACACACGCGCGCGCGCGCGCGCACACACACACACACACACACACACACACACACACACACACACACACACACACACACACACACACACGCATACACATGCGTGCATCTTCTGGCTAGCCACGTCCTTTCGGCCCGCTCCCACACACCAGCAGCAGCATCGCTATCGCGTCCCTTCATCTAGGATCTAGAGTTTACCCTCTGTGCGAAGTTGAGAATTCGTGGGAGCGTCCTTTCTCCGCAGCTATGAGATAATTTCGAAGCTCGGTGACCGAGAGGGAGAGAAAGAGCTCATCGCAAGTTCGCATTACCCCCAGAGACTTGGGTCGCGTCAAACGACAAGAGGATCGCACATGAGATCAAGCGAGCAAGGAGGTCTCGCTTGACCAAACTGTCTTTTCACCATTATTATTATTATAAGATTTTATTGCTCCGGGCAACGTGCTTGCGCATTTTTATCACTATCGTGATGATTGTTTTTGTATAATTTATCCACAGGATACTCTATTCTAGTGTAAACTCACACGACTATAACAATAATAATGTTAATATCAATACTGATACGTAATTGATAACACATCTCATCGAATAACTATGTGTACGTTAGGATGCATAATAAGAAGCATATGCTCAAAACGGAAGAATATTTTTCTATCGCCGTTCGCTTTATCATCCACGACCTTAATTTCGCCCGTATACACGAGTACGAGCGCAATTTATTCTCGCAGTGATTACGAGTTACGTACTCTCGGGGGCAAAGTGTGGGCGCATTGCTTTATTGCGTTTCTTCTTGTCGCGCGTAAATCGGTGGATCGATCGGATTTGGAAGGCTTGGGCATGCACACACACACACACACACACATATATATATATGTGCATTAATTCAGACACGTGCGTCGTTACGGTCTTTAGTCGAGCGCGAATTATTATCCACGTGTATATATGTATGCAAACACATAGGCGTAAGTGTGCACAAATGTATACAAATCTATGTGTGTGTTTGTGTTAACGAATGCACTTACAAATGTATATACAGGAAAATTCGAAACGTGTGCGTGAACGCGTGTGTGCACGCCGATGACCCTCTCTCTGTCTCTCTCTCTCTCTCTCTCTCTCTCTCTCTCTTTTGCTCTTCGTGGCGTTCGCCGTGTCGACCCTAAATAACGAGGCGAGAGAGCACATACGCGCGCCCGGGATTCGAGTTTGTGCAAGAATTTAAGGGGGCGCTCGTTCGGAAGAAATATATACCGCGTTACCAACTTGTGCATGTATATATATATATATATATATATATACACGCGAGAGATCAACTCGCAGTTCCATTGTTCGATATACCGGACGACCACGCGATCCCGAAACAAATTTAGGGATCCCCCGGTCAGTCGGTCTTCCCTTCGCAGTTCATATACGTACATACATACGTATATATATCGCAGTTTGCATAAATGTCGTTACGTCAAGTTCGAGGCCTAATTGTTCCTCCAATCAGAAAGAAATAAAAACCTCTCCGTTCACTCCGTCCAACGTGCTCTTTGATAAGAAAGAAAGAACAAAAAATGGCTGAATATAGATTGGAAAAGAAAGGGTAAAAGAATCGTCGGTAAAAAAGAAATGAAATCGGTAAAACTTTATCGCTGAGGGGGTTTCGAGAGGGAGGGGGGAGGGATGTAGTTTACCAGTGAATTAGTAAAAATTTATCTGTAGAGAAAGATATATTCATGAAATATGGAGCTAGATCCCTCGGGGGGGGGGGGGGGGGGGGGGGGGGGGTAACAATAATAATCGGACTTATCTCGCTACAGACTGTGTATGTGTGTGCGTGTGTTGAAGGTGGCTCGGACGAAAGCCGTGTATTGCCGGTAACGTTAGCATATTAATTAGACGAGCCGGGAGTTCGAGCAAGGGGATGGAATTTCTTCCTCGGTATTCGAGAACGATATATATATATGCATGTAATGTGTATTCGTTTCTCGCTATTTATTTAATTTCTTTTCTCTCCTTTTTCACTCATTTTTTCCCTTCTTTATTTTAATGAGGCTCCTTTTTCCGCTTTTTTGTGCTTTTTTTTTATTTCTCAAATTCTCTTTCTCGTTCACTCGCGAGGGGACTCACCTGGCGGTAGACGAGAGAGGTATTGAATGGGCTAAAAAGGGACGGTAGAGGGAGAAAGAGAGGGAGAGAGAGAGAGAGAGAGAGAGAGAGAGAGAGTGAGAGAGGACTGAGCAGAAATCACCTTTGGTCGGTCTCGAGCTCACCTCTCCGAGCAGCCTTATATTCGCGTCTCCTCTCGAGTTTCATGGGAATCTGGCCAATGGCCACCACCTTCTCTGCCGTCTTGTATCCTTCCTCTCCCCGACGCCCTCGACGTTGCCGCGCACGATCCCGCTAAAATACACGTACGAGCGAACCTCCTCTCCTTTTCTCTTATACCCTTTCTCCTCCTCCCGTAAAACCGCAAAACGACGATATACATAACTCTCGACGATTTCCAACAATTCTTGAAACTCGTGCGCCTGCAAAAAATGCACTTTTTTGCTTCCAAACGCAATCTTGTCTAAATTTCTCGACCTATTTTTTTGCGCTAAGAATAGCGGACAGGAGGCGGGGGGGGGGGGGGGGGGGGGGGGGGGGGTACGAGAGGGGAGTACAAATAATAGTAATGGATGAAGTAGAGAGTGAATGTAAAGTGCGGCGGATGTGAATGAAATTGGAAAGGCGAGAGATTTATGAGATTGAAGTTTGCATCTTTGGAATACAATGAAAATCATTATCTTTCAATTGCTCGTATTTCTTTTTGCGAATATTCGTTACGAAAATTCCTTAATCATTTCTGAGTCGCTTATTTGAAGACATGGAATTCGAATCTGCGAAAAAAAGATGTTGTGAAATAATAAAAATGATAGAAGACATTTTTTGCGGCATTCCGATGCAAACTTCAAGACCATGGGATTTATGGGATTGAAAGTTTGCATCGTTGGAATGCGATGATCATTCATTTTATTTTTAATCACGCTTCAATTTTTTTCGGCAGTGTCTTCGCTTACGAAAACCTGTGAGATAATTATCAACAATCTAAATCGGCAAAAAAGATTTTATATAAAAATAAAAGCATGGAAAGAGAGATATTTAGCGTGTCAAAGTGATGCAGTTCAAGTTTGCACTGTTGGAGTGTAACGAAAGTTCTTTTTTATTTCCTTTATTTCTTTATTTTCATTATGATGCGATTTTTTTTTTACACAGAGGTCGCGGATCTCTTATGTGCGATGTGAAAAAATCGTTTGAGCGATCTTCGTATTCTAAACTGGTGCGAAAAAAAAATATGAGCCGTTGAAGAAAAATGAACTTTCGTTGCATTCCAACGACGCGAGCTTTCAGCATCATTCAAAGTGTTGCACAATTTTTAGGATTCTTGGGCGTTTTGGGTGCTTGTACGTGTATAGCATGTCTAGGATGAAATTCCATCATAGGGAAGAATCTTGGGCAATTTGACGTGCTTGTGACGGTTCGTCACAGGCACCGTCAATTTTTGCCTTATCTCTCTCTCTCTCTCTCTCTTGGGGGCGTTCACGGGGACTCGGATCTCAGGGCACGAAATAAATGTCTCTCGCCCTTTTTTTTTTTGGTTTTTTGTTTTTGAGAAGAGCGGAAGCGATTGCGGTTTTGTACGAGGAGGCTAATTTTTTTTTCTTTTTCTGTTTTTGGGGAAGTTGGCCTGCCTCTCTTTCCGGCTTTGCACGAGCGCGGGGAGGACCCTGCCTTTCGCCCCATTGTCTTGTGTATGCGTGCACCAGTATTATGTCTCTGCAATTTCCTTCTTCTTCGTCTACTTCTTCTTCTTCGATTTCGGCTCGTTCTTTCGCTTCCTCTCCTGCGCTTGCTTTACCTTCTTCTCTCTCTCTCTCTCTCTCTCTCTCTCTCTCTCTCTCTCTCTCTCTCTCTCTCTCTCTCTCTCTTTCTCTTTCTTTCTTATTTCAATTCCTCCTCTTCTCTTTCTTTTTCTTCCTTCTCTCGATCTTCGTTTTTTTTTCTTTCTCTTCGTCTTATTTCTCTTTCTCCTCTTTACTTCCTTTTTCTTTCTTCTCTCATTCTTCATCTTCTTCGTTTTCTTTTCCTCCTTCCTCGTCTGCCGCCTGCTTTCCTTCTCCTTTTACTCGTCCACTTCTTACGCCTCATCTTTTTACGCTTCCTCACTTGCGCGCTCCCACACACGTATACGTCCGTCCTTGTCCTCCGCGCCGGCACGCTGCTTTTTTGCCATCCCGAAGAATGTGCGCTCGTGAGCGAGCGCAACAAAAAAAAAAAATAGTAGGGGAAGAAAAAGAAAACGGGGAACGATAGACGTAGAAAAATGACAAAAGGAAGTGTCTGCGAGCGGCCAAGAGGAGGAGAATGACGAGAAGGGAGTGGGGGGAAAGATCCAAGCGTGCATATGCACCTGTTCGCCTCATTACCTTCCCCAAGTATATGCACTGTAGTATTCGCTCATGATACGTGCACACACACGTACACATGTATAAGGCGCGGCTTTATCCCATATTTTATGTATCGCTCGTTCTTTAATACATATTCCTAGTTAAGTACTTGCGGAAGTAATTACGCTTTGCAAGTTTTTTCTCTATGCGTCGGGAAGAAAATAATCTTGTATCATTTTTTTTTCTACTTATACTTGTGTGCTTGTGTGGGCGCGCGCACCCATGCGTACGTACTATGTTGAAAGATGCATCATTGAAATTTTATTTTTTCCAAATCCCTATATTTTTATCGCAAATTCAGGCTACAGAAATTGATAGGCAAAAAAGATTTTGCGTAGAAGGGACGATTAAGAAAAAACAAACTTACGTTGTATTTCACCGTTTAAAACATTAACATATATATGTATGAGGTATTCCAAGTGTTTTCGAACGGCCCAAAAGCCTGACCTTCTTCAATCTTTTTCAAAGTTGGTGATGTTTTTGTATGATATACTTTGAGTGCGCGGCATTTTTTTCAGATTTTTATCGGCTCGCTAACTCGGCTAACTCGGAGATAAGATTTTACACGTGATAAAATTTCAAATGATCGTATCGTAGTGATCTTTTCGTCGTACGAAAAAATGTCCTCTACAAAAAAAGATGCGTTTTCTATGAACTATTTTGAAAAAAAAATTTAAAACTTTCCAAGTACTACAACACTAAAAGAAAAGAAAAATCTTTAATTTTTTAATTTTTTTAATCCCAATGACTAGGTTGATCCTGCTGAAATTTACACTGACTTTTCTTTTACTAGTGTAAAACAACATGTGTAAGTTTCATTCTGGGCTGGGCTTGCGCTCATTGTCAGTTAATATCGTCGTCTTAAATTTAATGGCAAATTGTTTTTGTTGAATATCTCGGCGATTTACTATTTTTAAGTAAAAATGGTAATGACTAAATTTGTAGGAAATCGAGTGCTGTACAACTTTGGTCATCACAGTTTTTTCTTTACCATCAATATTTTTCGAATTAAACCTGAAAAAAGCGACTATAGCATTATCTCGTTCATTTTTTACTTTAGGGCATAAACGAACATAAATAAACTTGTAGAGAATGAAATTCTCGACAATTTTGGTCTCCACCTTTTTTTTTTTTCCTAGAATCAATATTTAAAGTCGTAGGTCAACGGTAAAAAAAACGAGACGCGTGAAAATATTATTCCGCGAATGATTCGCTCTTTTCTTTTACCGTTGCCGTACGAGCTTAAATATTGATTCTAGGAAAAAAAAGGTGGGAACAAAAATTGTCCAAAATTTCATTCTCTGTGAAACATGTGAAAAAATCGTCCGGTTGTACGATAAAAAAATGTTATAAATTATGTTCTGTCCGAATTTGCAGTGAATCGGTCGATCTTGAGATACGGCTTATACCGTTTCATAAAACATACAGTTTCGAGAAAAACGCAGACGAAAAAAGGGTAAATCGAAGCGGCGCGGTTCGCCGTAACGACCAGTGGACGATCGGGTCCGCCACAAAAATTGTCATAACTCGAGGAGTTTTTGGAATTTTGACAAACTCTTTATTGCCAATTGAGATTAAGACCCTAGGCTAAAAGATATGCAACGAAAAAATTTCAAGCAAATGCACAACCCTTTAACAATCCAGGTCTTGCATATTTTTCCCCACTGTTTTTATATAATACAAACGAGTAAATTCTCTAGGATTTGTTTGGAATCCTGCTTTTATCACGTACCAATGCGTATACCACTTCATACTACCATAGCAAAGGATTACCGATACACGCACGTGTGCAAATAAACAACTATATATACGAATCTATAGCTATAGACGTATCCACGATCGACGATAGTGTACGTATGCACGGTGCGTGTACTATTGTCCTAGCTATGGGATCACGCCCCCCTTCACACAGGTCCCCATACGTTTTCAGCATTTTTCATTATATAAAAGTCTACCACTGCTCTATACCCTCCCCGAGCTAATCCAAACTCGCTGTATCATAATACGACACACGGCCCCCCCCCTTCTTCTCCCTGATTTAGCCTCTCGCTTACTCTGACCTAGCCCTTCTGTCTTTCCCCTCCTCTCTCGACGTCGACTTTGTGCATTTGTATGTGTGTGTACGCGCGCGTATACACGTGTACAAACAACCGGATTGGGCGACCATTTCTGCGGCGCTGATTCCAGTCCTCGTTATTTTATTTTTCTGGCTTAATGCCCCCTCCGTTTGAACATTCGGGGTGGGGCACGTGGCTTTTTAATACGATCAAATTTTTGATAGCATCGAGGGGGAGAGAGAGACCGAGAGAGAGAGAGAGAGAGAGAGAGAGAGAGAGAGAGAGAGAGAGAGAGAGAGAGAAAGTGAAAACAATAGATTTTCGATAAAGAGATAAAAAGAGGAATTTAATAAAACAAAATAGGAAGGAAGAAAGGAAATAGAGTGGTCGGAGAGAGAGACAGAGAGAGAGAGAGAGAGAGAGAGAGAAATATTGTGCTTGCGATCCCCTCTTCATTGTGGCACTCGTTACGATATACTTGTTCGTTATATATACAGGGTGAGGCACATAAAGTGTTACAGCGCAATAGCACTCAAACTATTGATCATATCCAAAAATGTTTCAGACAAAAGTTTCAGTGTTCGAGAAGGCCGTCATACCGGACCACCCTATTTTTTTTTTATCGGTGGAGGCGCTGAAGCTACGTCAAGGTCAACTCCACTTTTTTAAATGGAACCATGTATTTTTTTTCGATGACATTATTACCGATTTTAAGACGAATTCAGCGACCTACAACACAGGGTCATTCTAGTTCCGCAAAGTATGAAAATAGTCGAAAAATCGAAAAAATATCGGAATAATCACTTTCAAAGGATCCACTAACCTTGGTTTGGGTCTACCGACAGAAGATGCTCGAAGTGATGACTCTCGACTTGTAAACACTTGTTTGATCGCTGTTTTCATTTCTTACGATACCAATGCTTCCTATCGGCAGCAAGTACGCATTTTCTGTTGACATATCAGTTAGTCACGCATTACCTTCTAATGTGAGTACATCGGATCGCGAAAATGAACGATTTTCAAGAATCTTTTGATATGTTGATGGTGCTGGGGGAATGCCGTAAACATTACAGATCTTCTGTAGATAAACATTACGCATCTTCTGTAGGTAGACCCAAACCAAGGTTAGTGGATCCTTTGAAAGTGATTATTCCGATATTTTTCGATTTTTCGACTATTTTCATACTTTGCGTGACTACAATGACCTTGTGTTGTAGGTCGCTGAATTCGTCTTAAAATCCGTAATAATGTCATCGAAAAAAAATACATGGTTCCATTTAAAAAAGTGGAGTTGACCTTGACGTAGCTTCAGCGCCTCCACCGATAAAAAAATAGGGTGGTCCAGTATGACGGCCTTCTCGAACACTGAAACTTTTGTCTGAAACATTTTTGGATATGATCAATAGTTTGAGTGCTATTGCTCTGTAACACTTTATGTGCCTCACCCTGTATATGCTCGAGAAAGAGAGTTGGAGGGAGGGGGCGGGCGGGGGTGATCGTCAGGATACACCGAGGTTAACGGCGTTTCATGTCGAGGCCCTGAAGGTTCACGGTCCTCATCGGGCCCATCATCGTGGAAACTGCAAACTCCGTTAGATTAGGCTCCCTTTCTCTCTCTTTCTTTTTCTCTCTCCCTCTTTCTCTCTCTCTCTCTCTCTCTCTCTCTCTCTCTCTCTCTCTCTCTCTCCTCTCTCTCTCTCTCTCCCTCTCTCACTCTCGCTCTCTCGCTCTCTCCCTCTCTTTATTAATATATATCTTTTCTTCTCTCTTCCTCGTTTTTAGGACACAGCCTGTCTCACTGCCATCAGAGTGAGATTTCGACCATGCCCTTCTATCCGAATAAAAAACGCCGACTGAAATACAGCCCCGATAGAATCCTTAAAAACTCTTAATGTCGAATTTCGAATGTGCATACTTTTTGTTTCAAGTTAACCATATTTACTCTCCAAATGTTTCTTTTTAGGTCCAAATTCATTTTTTTCCCAGCTCAAACACTTTTTTCTTTCATCCCCCCCCCCCCCCCCCCCACACACTCGCTCGCTTCGATCACGTACGTGTTACATTCCCCCCTCTCCGACCCTGTTATACGCGGATATTCGCACACTTCGATCGCCTCGGGAGATCATCCCTCCCGAGGGTGAATTAATGGAGCCTCAAAGAAAGCCGCACGAGAATCCCGACACCCGTGTTTACACAGGATCCTTCTTATCGCGAGTCCTCGTCGAAACGAGAGCATCACACGGAACCGAGAGTCGGGGAAAGTGCTTAAAAAGAAGAAAAAAAAAAAATAACAAAACAGAATAAAAAGATGGTCGGAAGATTCGTTCTTTCAGTCTCGTGTTTTTCCTCGGGGGATTCCGAATTGATCCTCGTTATTCCTGCGTCGCCCCGCACAAGGATGTCGAGTATTGCCGGCCCTCCGAGAGAAAGAAACAGAAAGAAGCTTGCCAGTATAAATATTTTAATAGCGAAAAATGAAAAAATAAAATAAAAAAAAACTTCTACTACTATATATTAAAAACAAGACAAAAAAATAACAAATTGGAAGAAATAATGCATTGAAATTCAGGTTCGAGACGAGAATGAGCGGAATAATCAATGAATACTATATATATACAGGGTGGTCGAATAACTCTTAGCACCTTGGATATCTTCGAAACTATAAGGTTCACAGAAATATTTGCTGAAATGAAATTGCACAGTACGAAAGGGGCCATCCGATAGCGATAATAGTTTTTTTTGCAGGTGGAGGTACTTCGGACATTTGAAGGTCAACTCCATTTTTTTGAATGGAACGGTATGTTTTTTTTTCTGTATCATGAAAGAGGAGCTTAAAACGAGTTCAACGACCTATAACATAAGGTCATTGAAGGTCATAGAAAGTACAGAAAGGCGATAATACTTACAGTTTCGGTAGTAAATAAAATTACTACGTTTATAGTAAGATAAACGCCTTTCTGTACTTTCTATGACCTTCAATGACCTTATGTTATAGGTCGTTGAACTCGTTTTAAGCTCCTCTTCCATGATACAGAAAAAAAAACATACCGATCCATTAAAAAAAATGGAGTTGACCGTCAAATGTCCGAAGTGCCTCCACCTGCAAAAAAACTGTTATCGCTATCGGGTGGCCCCTTTCGTACTGTGCAATTTCATTTCAGCAAATATTTCCGTGAACCTTATAGTTTCGAAGATATCCAAGGTGCTAATAGTTATTGGACCACCCTGTATATAACGTTCGTCTCTCGATATTGAAGCGAAATTTTCCAACCGACATATTCCCGCATCTTTGCTCAGCCGCTTGTTCATTGTTGTTCGGGGAAAAGATCGAGGCTGTTTATCGTCCGCGCGCCTGTTCCACGTTACGGAGCCCGAATTTCACGGCGTTTAGGCCCCTTGACAATAATACGATGAAGAGCAGTGAGAAGGGCCGGGTTGGGGCCTCGACGGCATTTCCGAGCAATGCGCGGCTTTTACAGTCCGCACGCTGGAAAATGCCGCACGAGAAGATTTTGGCATCGACCTTTGTCCTCGATCTGTCGTCGCTATTCAACGATACCATATATATGAGGAATATGGTGTATGTATATTTATATATACGCCATACAATATTCGTGAATGTTGGATGCTCGACTCGTCTATCGAAGCGTGCATTTCTCCAATCCGATGCACACATCTTGTCAGACACCTTGTCTTTCCTATACACACACACACACATATATATATATAATATACATTCGCCTCGTTCGGTTCTCCGATCGCTTCGCGCATACACAATCGTCACTTTTATCCAAGTCGATCCCTTTGAATTCATAGGACTCGAGAAAAGATCCCGTCGCGAGTCTTTGTCTTCCATTGAAGCCACGATTTTTTGTACACGGAGAGAATTAAATGTTAAAAATTCCCATGCAGCAACGGTAACCAGATGACAACCCTGAAACTTCGCTTATTATTACTGAGTAAAACATAGATTTTCACGAAAATAAAATAAAATTTCTTCTTCAGATAGAAAATTTTACCAGATTTTCTAGTAAATTTTGACGTGTAACAAAATACGCAAAACTTAAATTTAAAAAATATATAATATCAGCGAAATTTTACTGTGCATTTTATTATTTTATGCCTTTTAAAAATGTCTATAAAAAAGTATCGTCTTTATAACAGTTATTTTAAGATTTATTATAAAATTTAATGAGTGTTATAGGAAAATGTATTGTGCTCTCGATAAAAATTATCGTGCGCGTTACCCTTCTTGTATAGTAAAATTTTAGCTACATATTTGAAATTTTCTGTAACGTGAGTTGAAAAAAACTTGTCGCATACGAATTATTATGCTTTTCTCACTTGTCACCACATTGAAATATATCATGGTAATTTTTACCGTGAAATTCACGACAAAAATTACTTTTTAATTCTCTCCGTGTATTCCATATGTGTATCAAAATATCCTTCAACCATATATATGCGTGCGTCCGTGTTTATGTGTGTGTGTGTGTGTGTGTGTGTGTGCTGCTAAGCAATAAATAAATGACCAAGTGAACAGTAACGCAAATACCTTAAACATAGATCAAAAGTGAAAAAAAAATAGTTTTGACAGGGTCAGCCGCTAAAGTTCAAATGATAAAAAAAAAAACTCATTCTCGTCTATATGTCTCCCAATCGCTTCGAAAAACTTCCGAGATGAAAGTACATACGCAAAAGAGAAAAAAATAAAAATCTATGATACAGAAACACTTGGAAAAAAATGTTATATGCTTTTTTACTCGAAAAGTAAAAAAAAGATCGTGGAACTTACCCGGAGATGATTTGGATAGGGATCGATACGAGGCATCTAGATTTTCCTTATGGACGTAACTTTTCGGACCACCCTCTATATAGATGATAGAATAGAGAAAGATAATATAGATAAAAAGTAGTCAATAAAATAACGCCCTATTTTATATAGTAAAAGAACATTCGCAATTTTTTTCGAGTTTTTCTGTAGCATAGACATTTTTTTTCTCTTTTGTTTATGTACTGGGTCATCCCATAACCAATGCGGTTTTTTTGTACTTGGATTATTTTTCAAATTGAAGATAAACAAAATTCTTTTTTAATCTAACATATACTCTCCTTCATTTTCATGTACTACCTGCTTTTATAGCGAGTTGATGCAGGTAGTTTATCCGCTTGCCCTCTTATTTTTAGTTCATGCAATTGAAAAGAACCGCATTAGTTATGGGATGAACCCGATCCTTTACTTTCAGAAGTGTTTTTAAAAGCAATTGGACGTCATTTAGACTAGTATAAGTATTTTTTTTCATCATCTAAACCTTACCTACTGATCCTGTAGTTTTTTAACCTCTTTATAAAAATAAAAACGTTATTTTGTTATTATAAAAAAAGTTATTTTGATAAAAATAACCTTTTTATCAAAGTGTTCAGTTGATGATTTCTTTATTGGTTAACAGTGCACTTCATAACGATAATACAAGTAAAACGAAATCGCGGGGAAAGTACACGCAGAAGAGTGTAGGGGGTGATTCGGATAGGTATCGATACGAGGCATTGAGATTTTTCTTTTGTACGTCAGTTTTCGGGCTACCCTGTACGTATACAGACTTTCCAAGGTTTTGGCTCACTCGCATTTCGTCACGTCTAAGTATACTGCCAGTAAAAAAAATGTAACAAAAATACTGCAACCGTGAGAAAGGGAGGTTTTCTCCACACTGGTGCGGTAAAGTAAGTCATGAAGGTACTTTTCTTGCACTAGTGCGGTAAAGTGATGCATACATTGAATCATGATGAAAAAAGCCACTTTCCACACGCTAACCGGTAATCGAAAATCGAACTCTTGAGGCAGGCGACGCGAATATATATGTATATATATATATATATATATATATATATATATTTATATATATATCGAAAGCCAAAGGATCGTGAAGTCTCTTTGTCGCCTCGGGGCATTTGATGACAAGCTGCGGTCGAGAGAGAGCCCGAATCGTTCAAGGAACTTCAAAAACTTTTCCACTCTCTCTCTCTCTCTCTCTCTCTCTCTCTCTCTCTCTCTTTTATTCGGATGAGGGCTCTTCGAGCTCTCGTCGCCTCGTCCGCGAGACGCGGCTTTTCCTTCCCTTCGAGTGCCAACATACACACACACAGCAGGGCGCGTACTTTCAACACGGGAAATTTGACAGGAATTTTATCGAAGCACGAGGAACGATAAAACACGCGGTGTCTTCACCCACTCACGCGGCCAATATTTTCCTCCTATTCGTTCCTAAAACTTAGATGTGTACTTCTTCTTTCTTTCTCTCTTCTCCTTCTTCTTCATCGCGATTGGTATCAGACGTTGGTTTAGAAAGCAAAAAAATTGCGTCGCTTTAACGATTTTGTTTTTTATTTATTTCAATAACAGTGGTCAAGCGTCGTTAAAACCGCTGGAAGAGAGAGAGAGAGAGAGAGAGAGAGAGAGAGAGAGAGAGAGAGAAAGAGAGAGAGACAGAGAGAGAGAGAGAGAGAGAGAGAGAGAGGGAGAGAGAGAGCGAGAGAGCGTATTCGTGATACCTTTTATAGAAGTCGAGGAAGTTTGTAAATAATTCTGATAAGTGGTCATAGCCCGTAGGTAGGGGGTCGAAATGATTTTTCAACGCGGTGGGTCTAGCTCGTTTCGTGTTCGCCGTGCCAGTGATCGAGCCTACTCGTTGTGTCTCTCTGATTTTTCACTGACAGCCGAATATATACAGTGTGTAAACGCGCATGGAGAGAACACTCGGGCCAGGTGCGAAGAGGAACTCGAGACGTTTGTCTTTCATCATTTGGCGTATAGTGCTCCTCGAGACGCTAAACGGAATAATCGCATGACTGTCATCTCTTCCTGTTTAATTACACGTACACCCACACGCGCATGTATATATGGAGAAGAAAGGATTGTTCGAACCTGTTATATCTATGTAATCTTGGCGGACCAGCAAATGTGGCTACTTAGAGGACGGTGTTTCAAGTCGAATGTATTTTAAATCAATTTTTCCCATTTATATATGTACATCCACATGTGCATATGTATGTATGTACATAATTCACCTTTTTGTCTTTGTATACTGCGCGTGGGTCGAGAACTCGACCATGTCAAAATAAATTCATCGTCTCCATTCGTCTCGTGCGTACACGTCTTGCTCACAATTTCTCTCTCTCTCTTTCTCTCTCTCTCTCTCTCTCTCTCTCTCTCTCTCTCTCTCTCTCTCTCTCTCTCTCTCCCTCTCTTGCTATATATATTTATATAAATTAGGTGAATGCTGTTAAAGTTTGCGTAGTTGAAATACAACGAAAATGATTTTTTATTTCCTTTTTCTCTATTTTCATTCTCATTTAAAATATTTTTTAGTAGATTTAGGTTATAGGTGTCTACTGAGAACCTTAAACAAATTTGATCTACCAAAAAAAAAAAATGCAGTTGGAAGAAAAAAAATTGTTGTATTCCAACAATGCAAAACTCAATATCATTTAGCTGCTTCCTCGGCTGTGCCCGCGTTAATATTCTATCAATGGCAAAACTACACTCTTAATGCCATATTTTTTTATAATGTTGGTGGGACTGTGAAACATATGTTACACAAGATACTGAGAAGGGTCCGCACTACCTCACTAGGTGGGATTCGTACCCACGAATTTCTCCCCCCCCCCCCCCCCCCCCCCCCACGTCCAATTGATTCAGTCAATATAACCGTGCAGTAACGAAATTTTCAAAAACCTTAAACATTACAGACAACGCACGCTTTTCTCAAGTTTGCATCGTTGGAACGCAACGATTTTTATTTCGTTTTTGATTTATGAATTTTTATCATTATTCAAATCCTATTTTTTGCGAATTGAGGCAATAAATATCCAATAAGGATACGTGAAAACGTTTGGGTCATTTTACAGCTTAAAACGGAAAGAAAAATTGAGCAATCCAAAAGAATGAACTTTCGTTGCATCCCAATGATGCAAACTTCAACGTCATAGAGATTTACAGATTTACAGACAAAGCATGCCTCATTTGTAAATTTTCGTCAATTACTTTATTTGGTCATTTATTTAAAGTTTGATTTTTCATATATATATATTAGATGAAGTAAAAAGTTCTGAGCGTTTATTCGCTTTATTTCGACGATGAAATTAACATAGTTAGGATTATCCGATTTAGATCAAATATGCGCCGTTTTGTTCGATAACTTTTGTCCATTTTGAAGGCAATTTCATAATTCGGCGATTGAAGAAGACCTCGTCCCTATTGGTAAAAAACTTGACCCGCTCATTTTCACAAGCCTCTCTTGAGGCCAGTTTTGTACCATCAAGAAAATTTTGCAAATGCTTGAAAAGGTAATAATCGCTTGGTGCCAGGTCTGGACTATACGGCGGGTGCGATAGGACCTCCCATCCAAGCTCTCGGAGCTTCTGGCGCGTCGTTAAAGATGTGTGCGGCCTGGCGTTGTCTTGATGGAACCCAACACCCTTCCGATTGGCCAATTCTGGCCGCTTCTGGTCGATCGCCTGCTTCAATCTGTTCAGTTGTTGACGGTAGAGGTCCGAATTGAGTGTTTGGCCCGATGGGAGCAGCTCATAGTGGATGATTCCCTTCCAATCACATCAAACACACAGCAAAACCTTCTTGGCCGTTAATCCGGGCTTGGCGAACGTTTGGGCCGGCTCACCGCGAATGGACCACGATCCTTTCGGTTGTTGTTCTCGTATGTGACCCATTTTTCATCGCCAGTCACCATCCGCTTAAAAAATGGGTCGATTTCGTTACGTTTCAGCAAACAATCGCAAGCATCAATTTGGTCCAAAAGGTTCTTTTGCGTCAATTCGTGTGGCACCCATACATCGCGCTTCTTCTTGAGAACAGCCTTATGCAAATGGTTCCAAACGGTTTTCTGGCTAATCTTCAGTTCCTGGGCAATGGAATAAGTGCTCACATGCCGGTCCGACTCGACGATTTCCATAATTTTATCGACATTTTCGACGATTGGCCTACTAGAGCGGGCCTCATCTTCGACGTCCATATTATCAGAACGGAATAGTTGGAACCACCGCTTTGCTGTTGCATTTGATACTGTATTGGGTCCATAAACAGCACAAATTTTTTTGGCCGCTTGCTCCGCCTTTTCACCTTGGTCGTAGTGGTACTGAACAATGTATCGAATTTTCTCTTTTTTTACCTCCATTTTGGAACGCTGTAATACACAACTGGCTTCACCAAGCACAAAACTGTCAAAGAACTTTTTTTAAAGCCTAATGTCACCTTTAAATCGCCGTATAGTATGACCCGATGCGATGTATACATCGTGAGATATGGCTCACTAAAGACATCTCGCGGAAAACGCTCAGAACTTTTTACTTCACCCTATATATATATATATATATATATATATATATATATATATATATATATGTTTCTTTGTGAAAATAATAGCGACCTGCGAAGACCATTTATGAAAAGAAAAGAATTACGCAGAACTCGTGATTATTCGTCAATTTTTATTTCTCTGTTCGTTTCTTTATTTGTGTATTCGTTTGTGCTCATATTGTTTCTTCGTATTTTCTTTTTTTTTAAGATCTTATTGTTTTTTTTTTAACTTTATGACCCTTGTCCAAAATTGTAATTGACTACGCAGCGTTCCCATTCGCGTAAATCTTTCTCCAGACTTCAAGCTATGCTGCCGTGAAAGATTTATCTAAATCGATTCAATAGTTCCCGAGTTATGAACGATCGAACCTACGGACCCGAAAGTTTTATCATAAGTAGAGATATTTAAAAAAAAAATTAAAAAATGACTGAAAAAATGAAAAAATCCCAGTGTCTGTGTGTTGACGCGAGAGACTACGCAGCGGTCCGAGACTACATCCTCGGATTGCCGGCCGCAGGAGAACGGTCTTGTCGCTGGTCGTGTTGCTGCTGCTATCGCGTCTATAGTCATACGAGAAGAAGCTACTCACATCGACGATCGCAGCAACTCGAAAGGTTAATGATTTCAGAGCGTCGCAGATTGCAGGGAAAAAGATTGAGTCCGCACCACGGCCCCCCCTCCTCCGCCCCCATTGTTCACCCCTTTCCGGTTACCGCTCTTCCTCTTCACTGGCCTCGTCCTCTTCCACCTCCTTCCGCGTTCATCGTTTGTCCATCAGCGCGCGGAGCCTGGCCAGGAGAGAAGAGCGACCAGCCGAAAAAAAAAGAAGAAGAGCGGGACGCACATCGCGATCGAAGCTCGCGAGTGCGAATGAGATAAAATTCGAAGCGCGAACGAGTGAGTGGCCGCGCGGTGGTGAGGAAAGGGGATCTGAGCGGGGGCCGCGAGGGACTCTGAGGAGACGAATGGGCGAGGGGGTCCAGGGGGAGGCAGCGCGGGGGTAAATTAAAGCGAAGGCGTATGTATATTTATATACCGGGACACGCATGCATATGCATATATTTGAATAAACACATATTGACTCGCGCGCGCGCGCGCGCCTTCCATTTATTCATTTATATGCAAACGTCACGCTGCTGCCATTGGAGTGAGAGACGCGGAGTTAGGTACGAAAGAGAGAGAGAGAGAGAGAGAGAGAGAGAGAGAGAGAGAGAGAGAGAGAGAGAGAGAGGGAGAGAGGGAGAGCGAGGGCGGTTAGGGGTGCGGGGCATGGATGGGGAACTCATACATCGGTCGATCGACTCTTGCAAACTTTTCTTCAGTCCTTTTTTTTCGACACTTTTTTTTGCCCATTTGGTTGTTTTTGGTATTTTTTCCCCGTTGTTTTTTTTTGCTTCTAATTGAAAATGGGAACGAGGCACCTCATGAAATTTTTGCATTTTTTCCCTCGTTGCTTTCAATCGTATTTGCTTATTTTTTCTTTTCTCCTTTCCGCGTGGAAATACCTGTGTGTGTGTGTGTGTGTGTGTGTGTGTGTGCATTTGTGTATACACTGAAAGGAAAAAAATGTTGTGTCGACTCAACGTACGGTCGTGGATTCGCGACAAAACTTTCGGCGAAGCCAGCAATGTTTTTCGTTAATCCGAACGTTTTTTGTTCGGTCCGAAACGCGAAAAACTGGTGGAACAAAACTTACGTTTTTTTGCACGGATGAAACTTCTGGTTGCGGATCCGTGATCGTAGAATTGGCTTGTTGAACCTTTTTTGCCAGCATATATAAATATATATGTGTACACATATATGCACACACTGAAAGAATGAGCTATTATTATGACATCATTATAATAGTTTAATTAAAAGTTATTGTTCCGATTTATTATAATATGATTATAATATTGGGTGAAGTAAAAAGTTCTGAGCGTTTTCCGCTAGATGTCTTTAGTGAGCCATATCTCACCATGTATACATCGCATCGGGTCATACTATACGGCGTTTTGAAGGTGACATTACGCTTAAAAAAAGTTCTTTGACAGTTTTGTATTTGGTGAAGCCAGTTGTGTGTTACAGCGTTCCAAAATGAAGGTAAAAAAAGAGAAAATTCGATACATTATTCAGTACCACTACGACCAAGGTGAAAAGGCGGTGCAGGCGGCCAAAAAAATTGGTGCTGTTTATGGACCCAATACAGTATCGAATGCAACAGCAAAGCGGTGGTTCCAACGATTCCGTTCTGGTAATATGGACGTCGAAGATGAGACACGCTCTGGTAGGTCAATCGTCGAAAATGTCGATAAAATCATGGAAATCGTCGAGTCGGACCGGCATGTGAGCACTTATTCCATTGCCCGGGAACTGAAGATTAGCCAGAAAATCGTTTGGAACCATTGGCATAAGGCTAGTAATATCAAGTTGGAGATTCAAATCTACTACAAATTTCTGAATGGCGGTGTTTACATCACAGTGTTTATCAATGTGAACACATTTACCACATCACACACACTTATCATGATTCACAATCTTCTCAATGATTGTAATCCAGTATTACGTGAAGAAAATTTTAAAGTAATAAAGTGAAATTACTCGTTAGCTATTAACTCTAGGGCTAATAAAGGTCTATACTTTTTTACTCAGAATTCGATACTCTATCATATTACGCTATAAAAAATATAGCATTCCATTTGAAAAAATAAAGTTGACCTTCAAATCTTCGAAGCGCCTCCACCTATAAAAAAAAAATAAATGCACCACATAGTGTAGCCTTATAAACCATGTAACTTTTGTATAAAACATTTTTTTGTGCAACGCATATTTTGGTCGTAAAAGAGGTGCACACGTTGCGTGGTCCACCCTGTATATATAATATAAAATGACCTGAGACGTGACGTCCAAAGAGAATATTTAGGTGCTCCGGATCAATATCTATCCGAATCACCTACGTGTATGTATTTCGATTTTTTTTAGTTCTCGAAAAAAAAAACTTTTTTTTTCGATTTTTCCTGTAGCGTAGGTTTTTATTTATTTTTCGCTTATATGTGTGTTCTTTCCTCCTAGAAGTTTTTACAAGTAATTGAGAGTCATTTAGACTAGCATAAGTATTTTTTTTTAATCATCCGAATGACTGAATCTTTAGTGACCAATCTTCTCAAAAATATTTTACAAATTTTCGATTAAATCCAAGACATTTACGTAACGATGACACAAAAAAAAATCACGAGGAAAGTACGTAAGCAAAAGAGGACAAAAAACGAATGATTTTCTTCTCGACAATGAGAAAATATCGTAAAACATCCAGTACTGGTCAAAAGTTTTCGATCACTTTGGATAATTGCAAAATCACATTAGAATAATATAATTCGTTTTATTTTTTATATTTCACGAAGATACAAATTTATAAATTTATACAATGAATTATATTATTTTAATATAATTCTGCAGTTCTCCAAAGTGATCGGAAACTTTGGTTAGGTACTGTATAATGGGGGTGATTCGGATATTTATTGATACGAGGCGTCTAGTATTTCCTTTTAGACGTCACTTTTAAGGCCACCCTGTACATATTGATATATATGAACAGACACTCGCACACGGATGCCTCTGAGAGTCACCACCGACTCACCTCTGTATCGGAGCGGCCACATTAGCCTTTGTAGATAGTGTTAAGTGCCCCTGGATATTTCAGTCATCCAGAGAGATCGCCCTCGCTATATGGGCTCTTCCCGAGTATATCCGCCGCGTGCATACAGGTCTATAGCGCGGTGCCAACCCCAACCTCGGACACAGTGCGTAATAGCGAGAAGGGACACACAAAAGAAGATGCGAGTATCGCTCCAACCAATCCCCCCTCCTCCGTCCTTCTCTCATCGCTTGTGCATGTGCATGGACTCGTTCTCGTAAATTTACGGCAATTCGAGGAAATGCAGTATAGCGAGAGTAAGCACGAAAGAATCCGAGGATCGCGCACATACGCGACACATTCCGGGCTCGTTAGACGCGACGCATTATCGACACATTGAGAGTGTTTTTGGGAACGTCATCATTGCCAGATTTTTTTTTTCAACGTTAAAGGAAAAACGCGCATCTCGGACCTACCTCGGAAATTTTTGTGCCCGCAGCGCGTCCGTCTTGATGATCGTGACGAAGGACGGCTCATATGGGAGTGACGATTCTTTTTACGATATTCAAGTTTGCATCATTGGAATGCAACGATTTTTTTTTCTAATTGGATTTTTTTTTGCCAGATCAAAGCTACGATAATCTTTTTTGAAGATCCTCGTTAGAGATGTACAATCTAACTCTATTGAAAAATATTTTGGTTAACAATGAAAACGGAGAAAAAGAAAAAGAATATTCCTATTTTTTCAATGTTTGGGGAAAATGATGTTTTTTTTTCGGTATTTTATTAATTTGGATGTTTTGTGTGATGATGTGATGATTCGTGTGTGTTAAACTATATCAGAATAATGTTTATACTTTTTAATGTTAAGGGCTTACATACACGGCTAAAAGTAAGGTTGTGTTAAAGAATTTTTTTTGTGTACAAAACTGAATTTTATTGAATATCCATGATATACATTTCAAAGTATGACATTTTATCTACATTGTGTGAAAATTTGGTTAAAAAATTTCAAACGGCAAAAAAGTTACAGTCGTTTTCCTAGGACGTGTTTTTGTTGACAGCGTTTGCGGTACCAGACGTGCCTCTGCCATCTTTTATCTAAAAAAAATTTTTGTTTCTTAAAGCAGATAGATAAAACTCGTAATTATCGAGCCGGAATTAAAAAATTCAATTTCTTCGGGTCATTGCAGTCACTGGAATAAAACAGGCGATTTTTCGCCTCAAAATTGTTCTGTACTTTTGATGAAAAAAAAAACTATGCCAGGTATCGAAAAAACGGCTCGATAAGTACTAGATTATTGTGTGAAGCATAACTGTGCAAAACTTGATCCTGATCGGTCCAGTAGTTGCGGAGATATTTCTGGTACCGATTTTGAAAGCACTGTTTCGAGTAAAACGCGTTTAAAGTTTTGAGTACACTTTACATTGAAATAACTGGTTTATTTTAAACTTACATGAAATCGTCGATTGCTAGGTCATATGACGAATCTTCCTTAGATGTTAACGCTTCCATTAGATGATTTTTTTTGCTGCGTCAACCTCATTCATAGTCAAACTCATAGTCAAACAGATGACAAAGGCCGCGTCTACCTGCGGCCCAACCGTTAGTCGTTGCTCACCCGGTCAGTTACAAAACGTTATAACTTCGTCATTACTGTGAATTTCCTTATGAAATTTTCAGGGTAGACACTCAAAGGATAGCACTTTCGAATGAGCATATTATTGAAAAATCGATCTTTTTTATCTACCCAGGTGTATGTAAGCCCTTAAGAGAACGGGTTTAAAAAAATAATAACCTTATTATAAAGGATGTCCCATTAATCTTGAGACTTTGGGATATATCTTGAAACAGTGAAGTGAATCGAAAAATCCCGAGACACGTGTCGTATGGATTCAACACGAGGAGTATAATGGGCAAGATAACTTTTTCATTTAGTGGACGTTTTAAAGGTGATATCAAGGTCAACTTTTCTTTTTCGATGGAAATCTATTCTTCTTTTAGCGGCATTTTATTTTACGTAAAGAAAAAAGTCAACATTTTTTTTATTCGCCCATTACTTTCGGAATATTTATTACCTTTTTTTTTTTTCAACAAACACGAAATCATTTTCTACGCAACGAGGTAAGCCACTTTTGTCACGAATTGATAAGGAACATCATGGGTACGGTCATTAGAAACGCTTGTCCCAGTATCCGCAGAGAGACGCTCTTTTTAATTTATTGATTATTCATTCGCTGTAATAATTTCTGCTTGGAAATCGAGGGCCATCGTCTCGAACGATTTTTGTAATTTAAAAAAAATCGTGTTCTCCAAGTAAAAAAACGTTTTATAAAGAACTGTCTTTTTACGTAGAATAATATGCCACTATGAAACATTTGAGTTTTTCAATTGAAAAGGTGAGTTAACCTTGAAATGGCGTTAAAAACGGCTAGTAAATGAAAAAAAAATGTGTGGCCATTTGACTACGCGTTCTTGAGTAATTTCGATGTTTTGTGATAAACGAGACACCCCGTACAATCCTCGATACGATACGACCCTAAAATTCATTCGCAACATACACATGACCCAAATTTCCGGCGTACGCGCGAGCGAAGCCGAGTTTTATATGAGAATAAAAAAGTTCACATTGGGCAAACAAGACCAAACAAATCAAAACTTTCTATAAAAAAAATTGACGTATCTGAAAATTCACATAAGTCACGTATCCCCAACCGTATTTCCATTGAAATCTCTCCCAGAGCGAGAGGGGGGAGGGGGGGTAGAGGAAAGCGGGAGAGAGATGAAACATTTTTTCAGCAACAAAGCAAAACTTTCTCTCGGAATTTTTTTTTTACTTTCCAATCATTTCATTCGTTTTTGTGTATTTTTTTTTTTTTTTGCGGTTACTTTTTGCGAAGCACACCGATCCTTCCTCTTTTATTGATACAATATCGTATACGTACACACGCATATAGAATTCGCGCGCTGTTGAAACAGAAAGAAGGTATCCTTTCACCGCGCGCGATAACTTTTATACACGCGGCACTCGCGCGATCCATCTTTTTCTCATTTCAACGTCGCGAACGAGGATGAGCTTTGGTTATTCCGATCGCGTGTCCGTTTGCCTTTGTAACACGCAAGCGCGAAGTGGGGGCCTCGTTAGTCGGTGTGCTGGGAACTGTTGTTTATTTTTACTTCTGTTTCTTTTATCTTTTTTCCGTCGTTTTTTTTTTGTTTTTATTATTTATTTCGTTCGTCGTTCTCTTTCTACGCTCGGTGAATTGAATTCTTTCAGCGTTTATATTCCGGGCGAACGTGTATCATCGTTGTCATGATCCGCGCACGTTTGTCTTACAGTGCGTATAGCGCAGAATGAGAGAGAGAGAGAGAGAGAGAGAGAGAGAGAGAGAGGGAGCGAGAGGTGCTAAAGTTTTCTTAACACCGTTTTGCCCTTCGGCAAAACGTAGGGGGGGGGGGGCTTCTCTATCCTTCACGAGAAATACCGTATGAGTGTGTGCACACGTGCAAATAAAATTACGGTACGAGAGACATCCTTTTTCTTTTTTAAATTTCGTGTGACACGCGAGATTGCCGAATTACGGCACGTATATATTAGATGAAGTAAAAAGTTCTGAACGTTTTTTCGCTTCATTTCGACGATGAAATTAACATAGTTAGGATTATCCGATTTAGATCAAATATCCGCCGTTTTGATCGATAACTTTTGTCCATTTTGAAGGCAATTTCCTAATTCCGCGATTGAAGAAGTCCTCGTCCGTATTGGTAAAAAACTTGACCAGCTCATTTTCACAAGCCTCTCTTGAGGCCAGTTTTGTACCATCAAGAAAATTTTGCAAATGCTTGAAAAGGTGATGATTGCTTGGTGCCAGATCTGGACTATAGGGTGGGTGCGATAGAATCTCCCATCCAAGCTCTCGGAAGTTCTGGCGCGTCGTTAAAGATGTGTGCGGCCTGGCGTTATCTTGATGGAACACAACACCCTTCCTATTGGCCAATTCTGGCCGCTTCTGGTCGATCGCCTGCTTCAATCTGGTCAGTTGTTGACAGTAGAGGTCCGAATTGAGTGTTTGGCCCGATGGGAGCTGCTCATAGTGGATGATCCCTTCCAATCCCAACAAACACACAGCGAAACCTTCTTATCTGTTAATCCGGGCTTGGCGATCTTTTGGGCCGGCTCACCGCGATTGGACCACGATCTTTTTCGTCTGTTGTTCTCGTATGTGACCCATTTTTAATCGCCAGTCACCATCCGCTTAAAAAATGGATCGTTTTCGTTACGTTTCAGCAAAGAATCGCAGGCATCAATTCGGTCCAAAAGGTTCTTTTGCGTCAATTCGTGTGGCACCCATACATCGAGCTTCTTCTTGAGACCAGCCTTATGCAAATGCTCCCAAACGGTTTTCTGGCTAATCTTCATTTCCTGGGCAATGGAATAAATGCTCATATGCCGGTCCGACTCGACGATTTCCATGATTTTATCGACATTTTCGACGATTCGCCTACCAGAGCGTGCCTCATCTTCGACGTCCATATTACCAGAACGGAATCGTTGGAACCACCGCTTTGCTGTTGCATTCGATACTGTATTGGGTCCATAAACAGCACAAATTTTTTTGGCCGCCTGCTCCGCTTTTTCACCTTGGTCGTAGTGGTACCGAAGAATGTATCGAATTTTCTCTTTTTTTACCTCCATTTTGGAACGCTAACACACAACTGGCTTCACCAAACACAAAACTGTCAAAGAACTTTTTTTGAAGCGTAACGTCACCTTTAAATCACCGTATAGTATGACCCGATGCGATGTATACATCGTGAGGTATGGCTCACTAAAGACATTTAGCGGAAAACGCTCAGAACGTTTTACTTCACCCAATATGTATATATACATATATATTGACAAAAATTATTTTGAACCCGTTATATTTATATATCCTGTTTTCAAGGAGGTCCCTTTACATTTAGTTTCAACGAATCGTTGGTTTTGCCTTTAAAACGATACTTGAAATTACTTTTATGTAAATATTACATTTATTGATTGCACTTGTGCTGTTGGAGTTTGTATCGTGGGAATGCAACGGAAATGTTTATTTTTTTCTCCATTTTTATTGTTATTTTGGAATATTTTTCGTCAGAGTTAGATTGTAGGTCTCTAATGAGGAGTTTAACATAGCTTTGATCTGCTAAAAAAAAGTGGATTTGGAGGAAAAAAAAATTCGTCGCATTCCAACGATGCAAACTTCAATGTTATTAACATTTTCGAAGTTTTCAATTTTCATTTCCTGAGTTCCAAAGTATACCCTTGCGAGATTTTACGTGTTGCCCTCCGAAATTGAACCCCTTCCCTATAATTCCTACCCGCACTCTTCTGACCTACCCGGTATCGACGGCTCCACATGCTTCTGATTCTCTGGTGTATAGACGTTTTACTCAAGTATCTAAACCCAGGTCTCCGAACCATTTGCCTTCCGCTCACTGGTTGATGCGTCAGCCGGTGCACGGCTAAACGATCGAGGCTCCGAGTAGCGGTCAAGCACAATGCTGCTTAACTCGAAGTACCGCCGAAGTCGGATCCCAACCACCCATCCATCAGTGTCGATTAATATTACATTTATTTACATTACATTTCACATAGAGTTGAGTATGAGGATTATCACAGGCCTCTCGAAGAAAAATCCTCAGTGCCGAATGGCTTCAAAATCATTTTTTTTCACACACACAAGCTTGTGTACGTGCGAAATTGTTTCGTTTTTTTTCTTGATGTATCAACGAGTACGATGTTTCACGTCGGGGGTCATCAGGAAACGTTTCGTGACGGATCTTAAGCCAGACGCGGATATTATGCACTCGTCCTGTTTCCATATATATATAGAGACAGAGAAAGAGAGAGAGAGAGAGAGAGAGAGAGAGATATAAAAAAAGATTAAGAGGATAGAGTTTAAATCGAGAGGTCTCCTGAGAGCGAAGGAGGGTTGAGGGGAGGGCCGCGATTGCGAGCGGGCAAAATATGTAAGCCAATCAAGGAGGTACAATGAGCAACGCATATTAATGCCACCATGGACAGTCACCAGCGGTATGGACTGAGAGGGCGAGAAGTAGCTGATATACATATATACATACACACTTATTTATACATATATATATATATATACACACACACACACATATATAAAATACACTTTTGTATATAAAGGAGAGGAGAGCGAGGGAGGGAGGCTGGTTTGCGCGAGTGTCGGGTCTCCGATGCGGTGACGTTGCAACCGGTTGATTGGCTTACGCTCCTCCGCAAAATCCTCCATCGTCTTTTTCATTCCTTTCTCTCATCTTTTCATATCCAGTCCTTTTTTCATCCTTTTTTACAATCTTTTCTTTTTCTTTCGTTTCTTCTTTATGATTTCTTTATTTTATACACTTTTACCTTTTTTACGTTTCTTCTTTAGTTGTTTGCTTTTTTTTTTGCTTTAACCTCTCTCATTATTCGTTCACGCTATTTTGTGTGCTGGGGTTGGCGATGTGCTCCCGAGGCCGCGAACGACAACAACGACGACGACGACGACGACGAGAACGAGAACGCAGAGATCGCAGAATCCTTGAAGCATTCGCGCGGTGACTCTCGCATGTGTAGACATGTATGTGTACACGAGACTATGCGAAGAGACCCGTCCCGCTCGCACCTATTGGGACTCCCCAACACAACCGCACGGGGCAGCGTTCGTGCAGTCTCGCTTCGGCCGAGAGCCTCTTCGTACATTGGGATCGTTATACGAGAGTACGAATATCCCTGGAAGCGACGGGGCTTATATATATATATATATATATATATATATATATATATATCTTCATGTATGGAGAAAGGTGTCTTTGATGACATTCGACTTCGAGGACCATCCTCAAAATAGCCAGATGTTCCGATAGTCGGCGTTACATAGATGTAACAAAACGGCTTGAAAATGTCCTTTCTCCATATATGTATGTGTATCGTGGAAAAGAGGAAGAAGGAAGAGTGGCGAGCAAGGGCAACGAGGGACGGGCCAGAAGGAAGGACAAGGCGGCGCGAGGGGCGGGGGGGGGGGGGGGGCAGCGGGAGGGGCGGAGAAGCACCGGAATGTAGAAGCACAAGCAAGAGAGACCATATTGAAAGGAGAAATCTCGATCACAATCATGCGGAGCACCCGTGTATGTTCCATTACACACCGGTGGTATTACCGGCCACACCGCGCGGCGCTATACAGCCCGGGCGTTCTCATTGCGCGCGCCTATCCGATTGAATTATTAAGGGTTTGCTTGGCGTCTGACACCTACATTATTTCTCGTACTTATCCTCATTATTATTCGGATTGTCGCGAGCTAAGCGTTGCATATAAATATAAATATTTGTATGTGTATATATATATATATGTACAGGGTGGCCTGAGAAGTGATGTTCAAAGGGAAATCTAGATGCCTCGTATCAATGCCTATTCGAATCACCCCTATTTATGTTTTACGATCTTTTTTACTTTTTGAGAAAAAAGCTTTTATTTTTTTTTCGCTTTTTTCCTTTAGCATAGGTTTTCATTCATTTTTCTTTTTTGTGTATTCCCCTCTCAGAGGTTTTGAAAAAAACCATTTAGACTAGTATAACTCGTGCAGATATTGTAGTAGGCATCCAATTGGATTCCTATACTTGCCCCTACTTCCTGATACGGATCCAATTGGTCATCGCATTGGATCCCTATATTATAACGTCACGCTCGTACATTGGATTCTGATCGGGATTCCCCATTGGAATCGAATGTACGAAATGGCGTTGAGGTTTGCATCGTTGGAATGCAACGGAAATCCTTTTTTTTTTATTAGCATTGAAAATGCTTTTAAAGAGGTATATAGGGGACGTGATTTAGCGAGATGTCACACGAAACTAACACGACCCCGACTCCACTGCCGCTGTGTTGTAGCAGGGTGGGGAGAGCTGCGACATGCTAAAATCCTGTGATTTGTTGAAAAATGCTGTATTACATGTAGAGTGATTTGTGGTTACAAGTTGTAAGTTTCAATTTTGGTGTGTTTGGGTTTTCATTGTTGGTGAATTTGGGTTTGTTTGAGTTCGTTGAGGTTTGTTTGAGTTTGTTTGGGTTTTTTTGTTGGGGTTTGGGATGGATGGATGGATGGACGGATGGACGGATGGATAGTGAGGGAGTGAGAATGTGAGCGAGAGAGTGCGAGAGTGAATATGCGAGTGAGAGAGTGCGAGAGTGAGGATGTGAGCGAGAGAGTGCGAGAGTGAGCATGTTAGAAGAGAGTGAGAGAGTTAGAGAGTGAGAGAGAGAGAGAGAGAGAGAGCAACTCATATTATTTGCATGTATCTTTTTTTATCACCCGAAAAGTCTGATTACATTTTCAATGCCATGAAATAGTTGCACTTTGTGTAATATCTGTAGATTTTTTCTAAAATTTTTTCATTTCCTCGTAATCTGACTTTTTTTTCTTCGGTTAATTGAGGTCGTTAGATCTTTACTAAGGATGGGAAAAATCATTTGAGTGATTTTCGTACCGTAAGTCAGGAAAAAAAAATATGAGCAATTAAAGAAATGTTATCTTTCGTTGCCTTCCAACGATGCAAACTTTTATATCGTTGTACGAATTCAATTTGGATCCTGAAGGATTGCCACATTATCGAACAGAATCTGGGTACGATTTTTGATATGGATCGCATCCAATTCTTTACGTTGAATTTTCTCAACAAAATATATAGATATACAAAATGAGGGGATCTCAAAAAACTATAAAGCTTATCTTAGAAAAGTATAAGTCGCTTGAAAAGTATATCTTAAAAATCCATTTCAATGACATCATTGAAAATCTACTGTAATTATCGTTGGTTATTTATTTTACCGCACTTTGAAATAATATCACCACACATCTCATGCTCACGAAGCCTACAGGTTATGTTTCAACACGCGGAGTTTTTCTCGTGACTTTTCACATATTTTCGATTCGAACGTGGTAAGAATTCTCGAACGCCGTTCCTCGGGCAACAGTGGAAAATCGAATTGGAACCTGATGAGAACTCCCTATTCTTTTTTTATTTTCTCTTTCTTCATTTTTATTGTTATTCAAAATATTTTTCGATAAAGTTACGTTGCAGGTCTCTAATGAGTATCTTAAAAAATAGTTTGTCGAAATTTTGATCTGGAAAAAAAAAATTACAATTCGTAAAAAAAAACATTTCGTCGCATTTCAACGATGCAAACTTCAATATCGTCAAATTCCCATAGAGATGTGGATGCATCTTGGGACTTCCCAATAAATCTGTGCACCGGATAACGAAAGGATTTTTTTTATTGGAAGATCCAACGAATTCCGTTTGAGAATTTCAAGTAAAAAATTCTCAAACGACGTGAATCGGGAAATTGCACGAATTCCACTTGGATTCCAATGTGGACTCCCCACGTGCGGCGTCAAACCCTCTCCTATCGGATCCGTATATAGATATCGTAGGATCTAAGCGCTCCCCAACAAATTTCTTCACAGACAGTATTTTCTTTATCATCTTAACTTTAGTGACTGATCCTCCGCAATCTATTTTTATAACTTTTGATCAAAATCCCAGGCAGTTACATTAGTGTTCGTCTAGATTTTCTTTCTGGACGTGACTTTTCGGGCCACCCTGTGTACATGTTTTTACATATACGGTTGTATCCGAATAGAGAAAAAAAAAAATTGGAAAAAAGGCAGATGGGCGGATGGCAGGGGGCGCAGCGGGAGTTCCGGCTCGGGATTAAAATGATCGGATGTTGAAAAAAGGAGGGGAGGAGGATGGCGGAGAAGGGGAAATACATACGTTACGAGGAAAATGTAATCCGTCGGACCTGAAAATAGTTTTGGGGCTTTAAAATGTGACGGGTGGTCGCGGTGGTCCGCGGTTTTTCGTGTATATATGACCTCCGCAATGGCCACACGATACGAGTGTGTTGTGTCCATATAGCGGTTGACTGAACTCTCGCTCTAACCCCACCTTTCTCTCTCACTCTGGCGCTCCTTCTCCCCAAAGCGAGTATATTTATGACCAGATTTCGTTCGCGGCAAATGGCGCAAACAATTCGCTTGGTTATTGTCCCAGCAAAACATTTCCTCTCTTTCTTCCCTTCTCTCTCTCTCTCTCTCTCCCCCTCCCTCTTTCTCTCTCTCTCTCTCTCTCTCTCTCTCTCTCTCTCTCTCTCTCTCTCTGAAGCAACCCTTCTCCTACCCCTTCACCGAGCAGACCCTCCCGAGCCCAATTTTGCTCTGTATATTCAAGCCACTCGTGTTTTCCGACGCTGAAAATTACCCGTCGGAAGGTTTACCGAATAAATAAATAAACAGAGGGAGCAGAGTGGACGGGGGCGGGACCACGGAGCCCAAGGTGTTCGCGTGCGACTTTCATTGTCCATATACGAACGTAATTTGAAATTAAACGAAACGTTGATACGAGGGAGTATTTTATAATAATAGTTACGGTATTATTGACACGCACGCACATCCACGTAATGAGAAAATAAACGAGAATCGTTCAAATGACGAATTATTTGGTTGTTTGCATAGTTGGGTATATGTGTGAAAGTAAAATATATATATTAGATGAAGTAAAAAGTTCTGAGCGTTTTTTCGCATTACTTCGACGATGAAATTAACATAGTTAGGATTATCCGATTGAGATCAAATATGCGCCGTTTTGTTCGATAACTTTTGTCCATTTTGACGGTAATTTCATAATTCTGCGATTGAAGAAGTCATCGTCCCTATTGGTAAAAAACTTGACCAGCTCATTTTCACAAGCCTCTCTTGAGGTCAGTTTTGTATCATCAAGCAAATTTTGCAAATGCTTGAAAAGGTGATAATCGCTTGGTGCCAGGTCTGGACTCTACGGCGGGTGCGATAGAACCTCCCATCCAAGCTCTCGGAGCTTCTGGCGCGTCGTTAAAGATGTGTGCGGCCTGGCGTTGTCTTGATGGAACACAACACCCTTCCTATTGGCCAATTCTGGCCGCGTCTGGTCGATCGCCTGCTTCAATCTGGTCAGTTGTTGACAGTAGAGGTCCGAATTGAGTGTTTGGCTCTATAGGAGCAGCTCATAGTGGATGAATCCCTTCCAATCCCACCAAACACACAGCAAAACCTGCTTGGCCGTTAATCTGGGCTTGGCGATCGTTTGGGCCGGCTCTCCGCGATTGGACCACGATCTTTTTCGGCTGTTGTTCTCGTACGTGTCCCATTTTTCATCGTCAGTCACCATCCCCTTAAAAAATGGGTCGATTTCGTTATGTTTCAGCAAAGAATCGCAGGTATCAATTTGGTCCAAAAGTTTCTTTTGCGTCAATTCGTGTGGCACCCATACATCGAGCTTCTTCTTGAGACCAGCCTTATGCAAATGGTTCCAAACAGTTTTCTGGCTAATCTTCAGTTCCTGGGCAATGGAATAAGTGCTCACATGCTGGTCCGACTCGACGATTTCCATCATGTTATCGACATTTTCGACGATTGGCCTACCAGAGCGTGCCTCATCATCGACGTCCATATTATCAGAACGGAATCGTTGAAACCACCGCTTTGCTGTTGCATTCGATACTGTATTGGGTCCATAAACAGCACCAATTTTTTTGGCCGGCTGCTCCGCCTTTTCGCCTTGGTCGTAGTGGCACTGAAAAATGTATCGAATTTTCTCTTTTTTTACCTCCATTTTGGACCGCTGTAAAACACAACTGGCTTCACCAAACACAAAACTGTCAAAGAACTTTTTTTGAGGCGTAATGTCACCTTGAAATCGTCGTATAGTATGACCCGATGCGATGTATACATCGTGAGATATGGCTCATTAAAGAAATCTAGCGGAAAACGCTCAGAACTTTTTACTTCACCCAATATATGGATGCGTATATATACGTGTATATATGTATACACACGCACACACATTAGTGGAATTAATTCTGGACACTATTAATAGAAATTAGTAATTTTTAAAATATTTACACAGAAAATGGATATTCTGTTACGCCGGAATGATACTGCAATGTTTATATTTTAATCTATAATAATTTTACTTAATATTTGCACATGATTTGTTTTGTAAATGTTAAAATTTTTGGATAAAAAAAATTACAGAGTATGTAATTAAAATATTTTATCGTTCCTAAGGTGACTCCACTAGTGTTTGTATAAAAAGTTGCTTATTTTTTATTCTCTCACTTTTAATTGCAATTCGAAATAGTGTCTCCTTGCTTCGTGTGAAAAAATCTTAATGGTGTTGAAGTTCACACGATTGGAATGCAATGAAGATCCTTTATTTTTCATTTTTTCATTTTTCCTCCTATCGAAACTCTTTTCTTTTACACGTTTAGGTTATGGATACCTAATAAGAATCTTCGAAAATATTTCAATGATTTCTGTAAACCAAATGTGCTAAAAAGAGATTGGACAATATGAAAAAAATATGTTTCTGCTGCATTCCAACGATGCAAACTTCAATACTATAAATCTTAAGGCATCCGACAATGAACGAAAAGACAGAAATATCGAGGCAAAAATCCGAGTCGTTCGCTAGAGCTCTCTTTTTTTGAAAAGCATCCCAAAATCGCTACTAATTGTCGTCAGGTGTGGAAGATATTGTTTTTTTTTTTAAATAAAATTGTTATTAAAAGCGGAAGAACCAATGATAATAGGAACATTATTGACACTGCCTTGGACAATGGGTAAGAATTTATACACCACGTGTTTTTCAAATTATCCTGCGGAAAAAATTAAATACTTTAGCATTTTTTTTCTTTTTTTCGAAGAAAAATAAAATGTTCGACAAAAATTTTCGTCAGGTCAATTTTTAAAAACACGCGGTGTACCAATTTTTACCCACTGTATATATATTACAATAATTTTATGAGCGTGAATAATTAAATAGAACAAAAATATAATAATTTATAAGAGAAATATTTTCGTATCGAATATATATATACCCACATATCTTCTTTTTCTTTCAAGAGATTACTTTTTTTTTTTAATCGATCTAATCTGGACGGATTATTATGCCCCGGCATAGAAAATACGAAAAGTCGTAAACTCGTCATGGTGATACAGCGGTAGCATTTTTTTACATCCTTCTACAACGACGTATTCTCAAAGCTGACGTCGCGTCCTCACACGCCCTCGTAAATCAAATGCAACGATTTTTTCCTTCTCTTTTTCATTCTCCTCTTCCATAGCGATAACTTTTTCTAACCCTGAAAATTCGTAATCCCCTGGGCGGCAAGTTTGTTTTCAATGGGGTGCTCTCTTGAGCACACCCTACTGAAAATTGTTGATCTCTCTCGCCGACGGGAGATTAAGGATCTAAGTTTACACGGTAACCCTCGGCCAACTGACGGAAGAAGAAGAAGAAGACGAAGAAGAAGAAGAAGAAGAAGAAATGTAAAGACATTGCGATGGGTGTCGAAAATAGACAAGAGCGGTATAAAAAATCGTTTGTTGTCGGTTATCTGCCATCGTTGTTTCTGACAATACATAATGAAGGATACTTTAGTTATAAGTAATATAAAAAACAGTTCTGCGACTGATTGACTGACTGACATATAGATAACGCATAGTCTAAACCGTTGAAGATAGAAATATGAAATTTGGAAGATATGTTTCTTAGAAGGTGTAGAGATGCACTAAGAAGGGATTTTTTTGAAAATCCACTCTTAAGGGGATGAAATGGTGTGTAAAAGTTTGTACGCAAAATTGAATTCCTTGCGTGTGTTAATTGGAAACTTGGTATAAGTATTCTTCAAAACAATTAATAAAACGCATTGTTGGAATAAATGATTTAGTCAGGATGGTAATTTAATACGATGAACTTTTATTCAGCATATGGTGGGAGTACTCGTTTATCGGAAGACGATCTCTGATCTACTGCCCATTTCGCTCGCTTTCTTGTCTCTTCTCCCCACTCACACGTCACTCATTATCCTTCCATTCGCGCACTCGTTTCCTTCGTTCTCTCCGCGCGAAATTTTCAAATCAAAATATGCCCACAGCATAGTTTAGGATTTTTTAAACAGCCCCTAATTAGAGGCGAAACGGGGTGTTGAAGTTTGTATGGGAAAGTCGAATTTTCTGCTTTTATCTCAATGAAATTCGGAATATATTAGGTGTGTGAATTAATTTTTACAGATTTTTCTAGCAGGCTGGGAATCCTCTTTCAAGTTGAAATATTTCAACGTCCTTTTAGGATTTTAAAGTATTGACATAGCCCTGTTCAAGACGCTGTATGAATTTATTGGGCGAGCATCATAACCTTAAAATAAAGTAGCACGAACAATGGCAACCGATAAGCTGCACATTCGCCACTGCATCCTTTACGAATTCCAATAAGGAAAAAGTGCCATCAAAGCGTGGGAGTCAATTTGTTCTGTGTTCGGGAAGAGTATTGTGTCATACGAAACATGCAATTATTGGTTTAAACGTCTTAAAAACAATGATTTCGAACTTCGTGACCGTGCGCGTACTGGACAGCCTGAAAAATTTTCGAACGACGATTTGGAAACTTTACTGGTCCAAAATTCTTCACAGACACAAGAAGAACTTGCAGCCCAACTAGGAGTTGATCGATCAATCGTTGCCAAGAGGTTACACGCGATGGGAAAAATTCAGAAGCTCGGGAAATGGGTCCCACATGAACTTACCGAATATAACCTCGGACAACGGATGAACACGTGGCTTTGGTTGCTTAGCAAACAACGAAGGAAGAACTTTCTCTGGAAAATCGTGACGGGGGATGAAAAATGGATCCTTTATGAGAATCCCAAGCGGATAAAATCATGGGTCGACCCTGGAGAACCAACAACATCAACTCCCAAACCGCAAATGAACGTCAAAAAAATGCTTTTGTGTATCTGGTGGGACATAAAGGGTGTTCTTTATTATGAATTTCTAGAACCGGGTCAGACGATCACTGCAGAACGATATAGTGACCAATTGAATTGTTTAAGCGAAGCAATTGAGCAAAAAAGGCCATTCACAGGACACGGAAGGCGAAAAGTCATTCTCCTGCATGATAACGCTCGACCTCACGTTGCTCGTACGACCCAAACAACTATTTTAAACCTGGACTGGGAAGTTCTTCCTCATCCGGCATATTCACCGGACTTGGCCCCATCCGACTATCACCTATTTCGGTCAATAGCGCACAGCTCAAGAGGGAGTCACTTCCGAGAAGTCGAAGATATTAGGAAATTCGTCGATGACTTTATCGCCTCGAAACCAGCCAGCTTCTATCGTGATGGTATCTGTATGCTACCAGATCGGTGGCAGAAGGTTGTAGAAAGCAACGGGGGATATTACCCGGATTAAACACGGTTTTGTCTAGTTTTTAATAAACCGCAAGTATGGAAAAAAAACTGTAAAAATTAATTCACACACCTAATATATTATTTAAGGGGCGTAGAGCTACACTAAGAAAGGATTGGTTCTCGCATGGTAAACTATACGTGGGCTGTTCGAGAGTATCGAATGCCCAAAACTCGAATGTGCTTGCCGAAGACAACAATGACATTGTATGATACTACAGTTGAAGGTTGGCACTTTTATACTACTATATCGTTAACTGCCAACCCTTATCTCCGTCATTCAGTCTACCACCGTGCCTAAGAAATAAGACACTCTACCCTCTCTCTTTATTGCTTACTTTTTTCTCTCTTCGTTTATCTCCTCTCTGGATCAAATCCTAGAGCCCACGCGGACGAAGTTGCGAGCAAAAGCTAGTAAACAATAATTCCATAATAAGGTTCATTTTTTTTTATTTATTTATTTTTACTTATTTTAAAGGCTTAATTGATTCGTAAATCTGAGGGAAAAAAGACGGTGAACCGAAACATGGCGGCAATACATCTTACGATAATTTATCACGCGATTTGTCATAAAAACAATCGAATCGCATACGTACATCAAGATAAAAATGACAAATACGGGTGTGCATATGTACATATGTAGTTCGGATTTTATCGGACGGTCTCTGTCCGATAAGTTTTTTTTTTTTTTTTTGCTTCTCAAAGATATTTTCCTTTTATTTTTTACGTGTCCATCGCTTCTTTGTATCTCTCGATGTACGTGAGAAGAAGCGGGATAAAGAGAGAGGAAAGGGGCGCGCTCGGGCGAATCGAAACTCGACAAATTGACCCAGGGACTTCCCTTGAGTCGTTTACGCGAGGGCAACCGCATCGCAAACCTTTGAGATGAGACGAGAACAACGCGAGCGTGAGTGGAAAGACGAAGAAGGAAGAGGTAAAAAAAAAAAGAAAATGAACACAACCGCCCGCGCGCACACCGAATATATCTCCGGTTTGTCCTTTCGAGCTTCGTCCTTTTCTCGTCCCTTTCTCCTCCGACCTTTTACTAATGCCACCTTCGCCAGTTTGCTGACGGGGATGGAAAAGTTTTTCCTCCCATTGTCTCGCGGGACTGTCGCACGCGAAACTCGCTTACATCGATTCCCCATAGCATCCCCGGGTATTTATTTTCCCCCACGATGGGGCTCGTCCGTCGCGACGATCTTTCTTTTGTCTTCTTCCTACATTTTCGCGATATCGAAAAAATTTCCAACGGTAGAACGTAACGAGAATTCGTTTTCATTTTTGTTACTTCTTAATTTTTATCGTTACGCCGAATGAGCATTTTTTTTGTTGTTGCCGATTCGGCTGGAAGATCTCCGATGAGAATGGCAAAAAAAAAAAAGAAATGGTCGTGCCATTTTCTTTTGAGCCGAAAGAATATTGGGGCGAACGGAACAAAAATTAATTTCTTCCACTCCTATCGCGACCTCTCGTTGATCTTTATGCCTCAGCTCGTAAAATCAAATATTCAAATGTCCGCACTTTTCATCCGTTCGGGACTCTACGAACAACGGACGGAACTCTCGAGAAGAAGAAAAAAAAAGAAAAAATACCCGGGAGAATACTTCCCGTTAATTTTTTATCTCTCTCTCTCTCTCTCTCTCTCTCTCTCTCTCTCTCTCTCTCTCTCTTTCTCTCCTTGCGTATCCATAATAAAATATCCACCGGGTATTTGATCTATTATTCAATAGGGGATGGATGCACACAGTCTTGACGAGGGGTCCATTAGCAAAGGAATCCATTATTTAACTTACTATAAAGATACGATAACTTCGAAAGAAGAGGAAGGGTAGCGCAGCGCGCATTGATGCAGCCGGTGGGGATAAAGTGGCATCCCGAGGGCCTCGTGTACGATTCTCGAAGCACTGCAGGACCAACCCCCTCTTTGGTCTTTTTCCGTTTACTCGAGATTTTTTTTTTTTTTTTTCGTTACGTTTAGTTACAATCGGCCGCACACGCACCGATGTTACTTACCGCGCACTTGCCAAATCTCTCATCCCTTCCACGTCTCCCTTGACGTGACTGCCAGGGGCTTGCTTGAACGATGCCTCTTGCCATATACATCTACATTTCCAAAGGGATCAAGATACGCGACGAGACCTTTGGATACATTGCAGTACAAGGGGTGTTTGCTCTCTTTTCTCCCTCTTTTGTTTCGTTCGTACATATATGTATGGGAAAGGTGATTTTGAAGATAAGAGTCTTCAAGGACGGTCCTCGAAACAAGTTGCGCCTTAGAGCCAACGTTATGTAGATAAAACGGGTAAAAAAATGTATTTTTCTCATATACACAGGGTGGCCCGAAAAGTGACCTCAAAAAGGAAAATTTAGATGCCTCGAATCATCACTTATCCGAATCACCCTCATGTAGGTATCGTTTTTGAGAAGGAAAAAAAAAGCATTTGTTTACTGTTCTCTTTTGTGTATGTACTTTCCTCGCGATTTTCTTTACTTGTGTTCACCGTTATGAAGTGCCCTGTTAAGCAATACATGAATTACCAACTAAACACTAATGTAAATGCCAATAGATTTTCATCGAAAGATAAAAAAATAATGACGTTGAAGTGTGCATCGTTGAAATGTAACAAAAATCTATTTCTCTTCAATTGTTCAATTTTGTTTCGGCCAATTCAGACTGTGAAAAACATTCAAACATTTTCACGTATTCTTATTAGAGATTTATGACCTCAGTTCGCAAAAAGTCTTGGATAATTGGATAATGAATAATGATAAAAATCGAAAAAATAAATGAAAACAAAAATCGTTACATTCGATACAAACTTCAACGTCATTAAAAAATAGGTTTGAGTGGAATGCTCAAACTTGGAATGAAAAATGGATTATTTTTCAATTGCTCAAACTTCTTTTGGCAAATATTCGTTACGAAAATTCTTCAATCACTTTTTAAATCGCTTGTTTGGCGATCTAGATTTTGAATCTGAAAAACACAATTATTTAAAATAATAACAATGAGGGAATAAAAATATAAAAAAGAAATTTCGTTGCATTGTAACGATGCAAACTTCAAGACCATTGAGAGGATCAGTCACTAAAGTTCAGATGATAAAAAAAAAAAACTTTTACTAGTCTAAACGCCGCCCAATTGCTTTTAAAAACCTCGAAGAGGAAAGTAGATACACCTAAGAGAAAGCAATTGAAATCTATGTTAAAGGAAAACTAGAAAAAATAATTGTTTAAATGCTTTTTTCGCGAGAAGTAAAAAAGATCGTAAAACATACATGGGGGCGATTCGGATAGGTATTGCTACGAGGCATCTAGATTTTTCTTTTGGACGTTACTTTTCGGACCACCTTATATATTTGGGTATTTTATATATATATATATATACCCGATAAAAAAAATTATTTCTTCGAAAGAGGAGAGCCAATGTTAGCCTTCAAGGTTCTCAAAATTTTGCGTTTCTTTACCTTGAGCTCCCCGTTTCAAGATACGTGTGTGTACATGTATATGTGTGAGTTTCGGTGTGCAAGTGCAAGCATATGAAAGGGCTTGAAGCTCCGCCTCACCACTCCTGGCACACTTTGCTTTTTACTTCGAGTCTCCGCGGTCCCTAACGTTTCGGGGCTTCCAGATTTTCCGTAACTCCTCCAGATGTATATGCACCCGAATGGACCGGCCCCTTTTGCCCCTTTGCCCCAAACTCTCGCCTGCCAGAGTGCACTTTCGCGTATTGCAACTTGAATGTCTCGATTGTTCTCTCTCTCTCTCTCTCTCTGAAGATCGTACAATTCCCTACCCTCCGTTCGTCTTCCGTTTCGGGACACTTTAGTTCTTCGGCCATAAACGTCGAGTCCCAATTGTCAACTGTGTGATGTTGAATATGTAATATTTTTTTTTTTCGAAAGAAAAAAAAAACGAATTTTTTGCCTCGCCCTATTGTATCGAAAAAAATAAGCAGCAAATATCGTTCCTTTCAATTTGCGCCTTTTTATCTTCTTTTCATCTCATTTGTTAGGAAAATGACAATTTGAATATTGAAATGTATGGTGCGAGAACGAACTTTAGGCGTGACGTTCGTGGACTCGAATGTCTTCTTCACATTTTTCGGAGGATAACGACGATACGTTGCCTCTATTTAATGAAGGAAGAGCCAATGGAAGCGAACCTTAAAAAGAAATAAAAACTAAAAGGCGGCCTCTCGCATTGTCTCTCCTTGACTCTCTTTTTCATTCTCTTTATTAAGCGGAAGAAGAGAATATATTTTCGAAGTATTTAGGAGTCCCACATTTGTTACAGTTTTCGGAGGAGGGGAAGGGAACGGGCTCATTGTGTGATATTCTTCTTTCGTATGTTTACTCGCGTTGCTAATTAGGGAAACTGGTGGGGCCGCTCTTGAGTAGCGTATCTTTTGGACGTACGGTCGTTCAACCATTTTCATCTTTTTTCTATACGTCTTGCTCTCTCTCTCTCTCTCTCTCTCTCTCTCTCTCTCTCTCTCTCTCTCTCTCTCTCTCTCTCTCTCTCTCTCTCTCTCTCTCTCTCTCTCTCTCTCTCTCTCTCTCTCTCTCTCTCTCTCTCTCTCTCTTTCTATCTCTCGCTCTGTTTGTCCGTCTGTCTTTCTATACGAAAACAGTGGAGAGTTTATCAAACGAGAGGCCATCAAGAAGTCACAGGCTTTATTTTTTCCGAATAAAAGCAGGCACGTGGTCCATTTGTTTCTCCATTGAAAGAACACTTTATCTCGAGTGCTCTTTGTGACCTACATCATGAATGTTTGTACAAAATTTCCTCTTGTCTCGTATTTGCTTCACGATCTTTTTTTTTTTATTTTATTTTCTTATAACAGACTGCAAATAAAAACATTTTTTCTTCGTATGTCCAAATTTTCGTTCGAACATGCGCGAAAGTCAGTCAAATGTCTTTCTCCGATCCTCTTTAGAAATCTACAACCTGAATATGTAAAAAAAAGGGGGACGGCGAGTTCAGAAAAATCGCTGCGAAAACGGCTAGGAGCTGTGGCAAAGAGCGCAGCTTGCTTGAGAAAACTCATGCTCAAAAGGGCTTCGCGAGGGGCTCGTGAATCTTTCAAGCTCTTGCTTCTCGCGCTCACGGTTCGGGCGCTATAACATTTAATACTTAAAATACCGCCCAACCCTTGCACATGCACGTTCAGAAACCTTCGAATCAAAGGGAACAAGAGCCGCGCACGACCTACATTTCGCTTTGCATTCTTTTTTTTTATTCTCAACTTGTCACCGTTGTCACCACGAAAACATCGTGTCTTCGACTACTCTTTCTTTACGTGTCGACGTCCCTCTCCGCCCTCGACACCTCTCGCTTCCTCGTAATATTACAATCTTTGCTCGCGTACGACGCATCCTCGTCTTCAAAGTGCAACGACGAAGTACAAATAGAAGCTAAAGGGAAAAAGCGCGCTCGAAAAGAAAGAGAGAGAGAGAGAGAGAGAGAGAGAGAGAGATCGCGGGAAGCAAAGCCCATCGCGGATGTTAGTAACGAGTGATAGAGGAAAGGAAGCGCGCGAACTCGCCAAATGGTGATCGTGCATTGAAACGAGCCGAGTATTGCGATGTCCAGCTTTTACTCGCTCGTTTTCTCTTCGTTTTTCGTTTTTCTTCCATCTTTCTGTTCTCTTACTGTATGTACTTATATATGTTTATATATATATATATATATATTTCTTCGACATTCTTCCAATTCGGTGCATCCTCTTCGCATGAGCGAGTCACAGAGCAATCTCAAGCAATGCCTTAATGGCTTCCGGGGCTCCGAGTTCGCCATCGAAATGCACTTTTTTTTTTCGTTTCGAACCTTGCTGCGATAATGTCCTGTAGAACGGAAAACTTATGTTGTTATGTTAATTTTGTTGGGCTAGTTCTTGGCACCGTTTGCTCTGCGATGACAAACTTGGCGAAGAAGGGTGAAAAAGAAGTTTGTGCGTGTATATATATATGTAAGAAATTTGGAACGTATGTATCTATACAGGGTAACCCTTAAACTGATGTCCAAAATGAAAATCTACATTTCTCGTATCTAGATTTAGCTACTTGTCCAATCATCCCCCCTCACCTGTATGTTGTACGATCTTTTTCACTTTTTCGAGGAACAAAGCATTTTTAAATCTTTTTTTTTCGAGTTCTCCTGTAGCATCGGTTTTGATTTTTTTTTCTTCTGCATATGTACTTTCCTCTTAAAAGTTTTTAAAAGTAATTGGGAGTCATTTAGACTAGTATTTCTTTTTATCATCTGAACTTCAGTGACTGTTCCCCACAAGCCAATTTTTTTTAAATGATCAAAATCTAAGAGATTTACGTTAGTGTTCAGTTGGCCATTTACGTATCGCTTAACAGTGCACTTCATAACGATAACACAAGTAAAAAAAAAAAACGCGATCAACGTACATACACGAAAGAGAGGATTAATTAAATGCTTTCTTTCTCGAAAAGTAAAAAAGATCGTAGAAGATAAGTGGGTGTGATTCGGATATTGATACGAGGCGTCTAAATTTTTTCGTTTGGACGTCACGTTCGTTTCACCCGTATGTAATGTTGGCTATTGGCACATGCCTTTGAAGCTTGCATCGTTGGAACGCAACGATATTTATGTTCTTCATTTTTATTTCTATCCAAAACCTTTTATTTTCCAAATTGTGGTCGTAAATTTCTCATAAGAATACGTAGAAACGTTTGATTAGTTTTCATAGCCGAAATCAGCCAAAAAAAAATGCGCAAACAAAAAGAATTAATATTCGTTGTATTTCAACGATGCAAACTTCGATGTCATGTGAGCACGTCCAGCTGTCTTTCAGACGATTCTTAAAACGTTTCGAAATAACCCTTACACAAACATGCGCACGTTTATCTAACGGTGATTTTTTAGGCCTTGGGGTTTGGATAATCCTAAGTATATAGAAAAAATTGGTTCTTATGAGGGGGGCACTAGAAATGAAAAGTCTCAAAAATCATCATTGACAATATATATATACACACACACATATGTATTAGATGAAGTAAAAAGTTCTGAGCGTTTTTTCCCTTTATTTCGACGATGAAATCAACATAGTTAGGATTATCCGATTTAGATCAAATATGCGCCGTTTTGTTCGATAACTTTTGTCCATTTTGAAGACAATTTTATAGTTCCGCGATTGAAGAAGTCCTCGTCCCTATTGGTAAAAAACTTGACCAGCTCATTTTCACAAGCCTCTCTTGAGGCCGGTTTGGTACCATCAAGAAAATTTTGCAAATGCTTGAAACGGTGATAATCGCTTGGTGCCAGGTCTGGACTGTACGGCGGGTACGATAGAACCTCCCATCCAAGCTCTCGGAGCTTCTGGCGCGTTGTTAAAGATGTGTGCGGCCTGGCGTTGTCTTGATGGAACACAACACCCTTTCTATTGGCCAATTCTGGCCGCTTCTGGTCGATCGCCTGCCTCAATCTGGTTAGTTGTTGACAGTAGAGGTCCGAATTGAGTGTTTGGCCCGATGGGAGCAGCTCATAGTGGATGATTCCCTTCCAATCCCACCAAACACACAGCAAAACCTTCTTGGCCGTTAATCCGGGCTTGGCGATCGTTTGGGCCGGCTCACCGCGATTGGACCACGATCTTTTTCGGCTGCTGTTCTCGTATGTGACCCATTTTTCATCGCCAGTCACCATCCGCTTAAAAAATGGGTCGATTTCGTTACGTTTCAGCAAAGAATCGCAGGCATCAATTCGGTCCAAAAGGTTTTTTTGCGTCAATTCGTATGGCACCCATACATCGAGCTTCTTCTTGAGACCAGCCCTATGCAAATGGTTCCAAACGGTTTTCTGGCTAATCTTCAGTTCCTGGGCAATAAAAGAAGTGCTCACATGCCGGTCCGACTCGAAGATTTCCATGATTTTATTGACATTTTCGACGATTGGCCTGCCAGAGCGTGCCTTATCTTCGACATCCATATTACCAGAACGGAATCGTTGAAACCAACGCTTTGCTGTTGCATTCGATACTGTATTGGGTCCATAAACAGCATACATTTTTTTGGCCGCCTGCTCCGCCTTTTTACCTTGGTCGTAGTGCTACTGAAGAATGTATCGAATTTTCCCTTTTTTTACCTCCATTTTGGAACGCTGTAACACACAACTGGCTTCACCAAACACAAAACTGTCAAAGAATTTTTTTTTGAAGCGTAATGTCACCTTTAAATCGCCGTATAGTATGACCCGATGCGATGTATACATCGTGAGATATGGCTCACTAAAGACATCTAGCGGAAAACGCTCAGAACTTTTTACTTCACCCAATATATGTATAGAATCGATGTAGAAAGACGCACGTCTCCACACTCGAAAGCAAAGAAATCTATACGGTGAGCGAGTAAACTAGCACAAACAAACGCGAACGCTCGAGACTATAGGTGCGATAATGCAGCAGGGGTTGCTTACCCCCTTTTCCCTCCTCCTCCAGTCAGTCTGACCCCTCAAATCACCCCCCTTGCCAGAGAGAGACTTGGAGGTTTTCCCGGATTAACGTCTGATTTTGCGTGAGTGTGTGTGTGTGTGTGCCGCGCGCGTTTTTTTTTTCTTCTCTTCTCTCTGCATTCTCGCCTCTTTCGATCTTTTTCACATTTGGTGCTTTCCCATCCTTGCGTTACTTTTTGTTCTGTCTCACCCTCCTTCTGTCTGGATTTTAGCGCCGAACCGCCACTTCTGTCGCATTTGCTTATATCCCCAAAAACACCTCGTTATCATCATTATTGTGATTTTTGTCGTTGTTATTATTATTATTGTTGTTATTATCGGGATAATAGGTGGAAAGCTCACGCGTCGGCAGTCATCATGCGATTCGCGTCGTCAGTCGACGTATGTGCACCAGCCAGGGTGTGACACTCGACGCGTTTGCGGTTAAAACTCTGCTCCCGCGTGTTATCGATTACGGCGGGACGTTTTTTTTTTCGCTCCCGTAGCCTCCCCTCACGTCCCTTTGACACCCTCCTCCTCGTTTTTTTTTGTCACGAACCTCCACCGCACCGGTACACGGGATAGGCGAGAAATTGACGGAGAGAAAGAAACGATATACGAATCTCGCATTGAATATTGAGAAGCCTGCATTTTTTTTTTGTTTCATCGAGGATAAGCTGGATCGATCGTCGAGCGTGCGATGCTCCTCGGAGAAATAGCCCTCTGGATGAGTAAATCGAGAGTTCGGAAGAGAAATTCTCGAACCGGTTCGGATCGTCGTCTTTTAAAAATGTTTTGTTCTTTTCTGTTTTTTTTTGTGGGATCTTCTACATATTCGATAATGCATCGTATGGAAAGATTGCTAACCGTTGTATTTTATCTCGACGTCATTGTTTATTGGCGTTTCAGCATTCCCCTTTTTTCATTTAGTAATTTATTCTTCTTTCGATAAATTAATCGATAAATATTATGGAAAAATTAATAGAATTTTATAAAATTAATCAATAAATCTTATGGTAAAATTGCTTGCGATCGATTTTTTTCATACCCGTTGGTATATTGTTTATTTAATTTTTAGTCCTTTTTTTCACTGACTTTTAATTCATTCTTTAACTTATCCTTTCATCCAGTAAAAAAGAGAGACCATTGCCATTCAGGATTATCCTTTTATTTTATTCTTTCATTCATTTGAAGAAAAAAAAAGACATTTTACTCCTTCGTTTCTCTTTATTAATTATTAATTTTTTAACATCCTTTGGATTATATTGTTTATTCAATGTTTTTTGTTCATTCGTTTTTCACATCTTGTTTACAAAACAAAATAAAACTAGCCATTCCAGAGTTTCATACATTCATCAGGTAGATCGGAGTCATTTTATTTCCATTTTTAAGAATGTCTAGTCCGCTCGTCAGCTTTGTCCTGACCCTCTTTCATACACGAGTCGAGTCATATACGCTCGTTTAGCGTAGTTGTGTGTATGTTTGTGAGAGACGTCTGATGTGACGTACGATTCGCTGGTCAATCGGCCGAAGCAACCGTGCAGGAGCATGAAAAGCCAGGTCGATTCACGAGTCATCGTCGCACTGGTTTGACTTGTCCCCCCCCCCTTCGCGCTCCTGTGACGTATCATTACCTGCGTTATTAGCCTGGACGAAAATAACACGTTATTATCGTGTACTTAACGTCCACGGATCGCCCATACCGATCCCCAGACTCGTCCAGAAAGACGAACAAGGGAAATGACGGCTCTGGTCTTATTGTGACAAAGGAGTAACCCTCTCTCTCTGTCTATGTAGCCAACTAATAAGACACTTTTCCGTTTATAGCGCACATTGTGTCTCTTGACCCTTCGAAAATCAAAGAAGTAGGCGGTGACGATGACCCGTGTAAAATTATCTTTCCATCTGTGAAAATGCCCGATACCACATATAAATATTCAATTATCGGATTGTTACGATGTTGACGTTCGCCTCATTGGAATGCAACGAAAATTCCTTTTTCCTATCCATTTCCAATGTTTCTTTGTATGCCCTTGCGGGCTTTTACGATCCTATCCCTTTCTCACTCAATCCTCCCCCCCTGCCCCATCCTTGTCACTTCACTATTCTCAATTCCTCCGAGACCCCCCAGAGTCTCGCCCGACAGCCACTCGTTTCCGAATGCACTATTGCATGGCATTTTTTTCTCTCGATCCTACGGTGCATCGACGAAATCAAGCTGTACTTCTTTTCCTCGATTTCTCAGGGGATTTGCGTCTTGCAAAGCCTCCGGATAAACTTTTCGAATGTCCGGAGTGAAAGAGACGAGAGTTGGTGCTGTAAAAAAAAAAAAAAAAAGACTTGGAGTGACTGAATCCGTCATTGGGGGATGCCAACGAATTATTGGAATAAATGGAATATTAAGAATTATTTATTCCGTCGAACCATCTGAGTGATTTCTTTCTCTGTGTGTGTGTGTGAGAAGCTGAGAAATCCGTTTCCAGCACGTGAAGACGCTACGGCTTGAGCGACCAAAATACGTGGCTCCTTTCCCCAGCAAGGCTCTTCTCAGACCGTCACTAAGGACACGAAATGTTCTTTCTCCGCTTCTCTCTCTCTCTCTCTCTCTCTCTCTCTCTCTCTCTCTCTCTCTCTCTCTCTCTCTCTCTCTCTCTCTCTCCCTCTCTCTCTCTCTCTCTCTCTCTCTCTCTCTCTCTCTCTCTCTCTCTCTCTCTCTCTCTCTCTCTCTCTCTCTCCATCCTTCTTCACTCTCGAGAGGATTCTCTCCGATCCAGCGATTCGTGGGAAACCTGTCAGTCCACATTAGATCCTCTTGACTCTCGAAATGATCTTTCGCCTCGAATGAGATCATCCAGGCATCGCGACAGTTGGAAGGGTCCTTTAGGAAAGCTGCGAAGAAGAGTTGTAAGCTGTTCGTAACGTCTCATTGACATTGATCTTATTGGTGTGGCTCTGCGGGCTCCAGCACACTCGGCATATACGTGCGGGCTTCGGCGAGAAAATCTGTTACAATTATTGTACGTCGGAGGGATTATAATCGTGATTTCCGTTTTCAGACTTTCGTACGGTCATTGGGAGCCCTTATAACTTCGACGTCCGCCTGTCCGTCACAGCTGTCTACCAATGGCGACTGTAGATTATTCATTATTATCCGTTCCCGTCCAGAAATTGTCGTAGGTATTCAATTGGATTGCCAAAACTTGTACCTACTTTCTGATCCGCATCCAATAGGTCAACACATTGGATCCTTATACCAAAATGTCACGTTCGTATATTAGATTGTCATCGGGATTCCCCATTGGAAGGTACGAATCCAATTTGAATCCTAAAGGAATTCTTATATTATCGAACAGAATTCGATATGATTGTTGATGGATCCCATTGCATTCTGTACGTTGAGTTTTCTAAACAAAATATATAGATATACAAAGTGAGTGGGTCTTAAAAAAGTATTAATCTTATCTTAAGGGTAATCTTATCCATTTTTTATATTTTATTATTTAATAGTACAATATGTCTAGAATATTCTCCCAAAGTTTTAAGTCAATCGGAGTAAAAGTCTAGGAGAGAGAGAGAGCCTTTGGGAATTCCCCCCGTTGGGAAAGACCGGCCGGGAGCGACGCAGGTATACGCATTTTTCTCAAAACACTATTTTTGAAGTCGGTGGACACGATTTCTCAAAAACTAATGCACCGATCTTATTGAAATTTTGCACACTTCTTCAAAATAGCATTCACTAGTGATTGAACAAAGGTTTTTTTTTTCGATTACAACTAATTTTACAAGGCTGTACGTAGTGTAAATTGTACCAAAAATTGAACAATTTTGCATACAACTCTGCCAAAAATTCAAATTTCAATTTTCAAAAAAATCCTTCGTTCAATCACGAGCTATACTTATCTACTAACAGAAAAAAATTGGTTTTTTAAATTTCAGATAAAGCTATCATGAGTTATCCTGACCACCACGAGGACACTTTTTTTTTTTGAGGTTTCTCCGGAAATCAGGTCCCACCGGCTGAATTTCCCAAATTTTTGGATGAAATTTTTTAAAAATATTGTCTAAATGTTGTTCTTTTATGTTCTTAACATTTTGAATAAAATAATTTATATATTATATTTAAAAAAAAATAGAGAAAATATGCTTTTTTTGGTTTCGAAACCCACGTAATCCCTCAAAAATATCCCTTTAGGGATGCGGTAGAATCCAGGGACTCCCCAACTAATTTCTGTACGGACTCGTGCTAAAAAACAACTGACAATTGACTGCCAAAGAGTTCGCGAGTTGTTGGCCGTTGATTCGCCATTGAAGATGTCCGCGGCTATCCGCACGAGGAAAATACGTCCAAAAAATGTCTTTTGAGTTCTTCATTGGGGGGGGGGGGGGGTCTGCCCGCGACTCGGATCGTGGAGTATATATGTCAACGCCTAGGCGACGGCGAAGCGAGGAAAACGGTTCGTTGATGATTTTCCGTGCTCGTATCTCTTCGCGACTGCAGTTGTCATCGCTATGAAAAAGCGAAACGAGCGGGCATCAGCTGTTGGGCTTTTTGCGCTTCGAAAACGTCGCGGCCGTCGTCGTCCTCGTCGTCACAGATCGATCGCATGTATACGTGTGCATCTATATATATATATATGTATATCTCGTCCCTCTCTGGCTCTCTCTCTCCCTTTGTCTTTCCTCTTCGTCGCCTACCGTCCGGTCCCCGAGGTAATTAAGAAACCATTAGGGAGCGCGTTTTCCCAAACGTACGGGGAAGAGAGAAAAAAAAATGTACTAAATATAAACTTGCCGGGATCGCCCGGATGCGACGCCTCTGCGCATGCAGTTTCCTATAGCTTTACAAATGTCACCGCAATCACGGCTGTTATGCCGGGTGGAAAGTAGCCCCCCGGTCTTATAAGTGTGAGAAGTAAAATCGTTTGCAGGACTCGTTGCGAGCGTCGAGGGCAACAAGAGAAGAAAAAATAAAATGAAGATTGAAAAATAAAATAAAACGCTATGAGTCGTCATGAGAATTTCATCTACACGAAATTCCTCTTGATATATATTTAACTTGACCAAGGTTATTTTAAGAAACAAGTTTTCTATATAGCTTAATACATACTCGTAATCACGTCACCGGGAAAAAAGATATATACACACACACACGTGAATGAGTGTGTGTCGTTAACGGGTCGTGCAGCATACGCTTGGACCCCAGAGACGATTTAAAAAATAAATTCTGATGAGAGGATTGGGATGACGAGGTTGAGACCTTACATACAATTGATACATTGTCTTGCTAAGTTCAAGTTTTTTCTTTTAGTGGAAAATTTTGTTTAGCGATTTAGTTATTATTATTTGAACAAAGTGCCGCCGTTCCTGTACGGCCAATCGAGGTGTTCTGACAACTAGGTTGATTTGAAATGGAAAATATAAAAATTTACTTTTATAATAGTATAACGATCAAACTTTCATACGATCGGATACTTATTGAAATTTTTTAAATTACGAAAATGGAAAGCTGTAGAAATAAAAAGTTCGATTTGCGACGAAAAAAAAAACATCTTTAATAATTCGAACGATTATTAAAGATTAAAAATGAAAACGATGCGAACTTAAACAGCATACAACAATTCTTTTTCACACTTTTCTTTTCTCATTTTTATTAATTTACAAAATCTTTTTTCGTATATTTGAATCTTATGTCTCCAAATAAGCGACTCACAAAATATGTTTGAGCGATTATCGTAACGAATATTTTCCAAAAGAAATTCGAGCAATTGAAAGATAATACTTTTCATTGCATTCCAACGATGCGAACTTCAATCTTATTCAATTATTCGATTTTTTTTTTACAAAATCGTTGCAAATTACAGTTAAGCCTCTAGTATAAAACTATGCAATAAAATATAATATTAAAAAATATGTCAAGCTTATCCAGACCCATTAAGTACACGTATGTAATTAGCCATCAACCTTTATTATCAAGTTTTGAGCCATCCGTTCTTCCCGGGGCTGTCGCCAAGAACCGGAAACGCCTCGTTGCACATACATACGTGTGTGAACGTTCGACTTCAGGTGTCGACTTGGGTTTACGAGCTCGTTGGTACAGTACGTCGTCCTCACGAATTGTCCGCATATTGTGTGTCGTCTCATCAGTATACATATATTGTACGGACGCAAATGTGTCGCATTGTTTCCGAGAGGTCAGCAGGACGGTTCAAGAATTTCAGTGCTCGTAATATTGTGACAATAGAGGGCTCGCATATCCGTAACACGGTGAAGCAGTTCGTGGATAATGGAAGCCAAAAGGACGGAGGATATAGGCGCGCGGACACACGCACACATACACAGTCCAGGCAAAAAAATGTATGAGCATCGTTGAGCGCACGGTCGTGCGCGAGGGGATCGAATAAAAAGATATGACGATGTCCCCGAACCCGTAGCAACGTCGATCATTACACGTCCGGAGCGTTAATTGCTGTTATTATCAGCGCTCGAAAAGATCGGACAGAGAGCCAGAGAGGGGGGGGGGGGGGGGGGGGGGGGGGGCAAGAGGGAAAGAGAGCGAAGGGAAACCGGAAGTGTCAAGGTCATCAGGGTTAACGAGGAGAACTCCTGACCTTCGTCCACAATAAGACGTTCCTCTCCCGCGTTCCTTCTCCGTCTCTCTCTCTCTCTCTCTCTCTCTCTCTCTCTCTCTCTCTCTCTCTCTCTCTCTCTCTCTCTCTCTCTCTCTCTCTCTCTCTCTCTCGCTCTCTCACACACACATCTAAAATACAACTAGTTGAAGAACTCGCGTTGACGAAGATCATCAAACAAACAAAAAAACTACGTTACAGGTACACCACATTTTCCCTTTTGGGCCCTTATTTTTTTTTGTTGCTGTCAGTTTCTCGATGCAACGACGATGCGGAGAATCTTCATGTGCCCGCACAGCTCATAAGCATCGTAGGAAGCAACGACTCGTTGTTTCAATTCCCCAGAGTCAAACGTATATACATAGACAGAAGGAAAGCCAGTCGCGCTCCACACCATACGCCAATTCACATCGTATTGCATCGACGCTTTTGTATACTATCCGCGGGCATACTGCTGCTGTTGTTGCACCAAGATTCTAATGAACGGTCGCGTCGTTAACTGGGGCGAAGCCCCAGCATGCGGACGAGCTTTTCTCTTGTGGTCCACGCGAATGAGGGGATATATAATATAAAGGCCTCTCTCGAGTTTGCCGGTACATGGTGCCGAGTCGCGTTTCTCCAATGATCCTCTCTCTCTCTCTCTCTCTCTCTCCTTCTCTCCATACGAACCGTATAACGTTTCTATATATATATATATATATATATATATAAGCAAGTCGCCATTGATGTTAGCCAATCGGAAACCCCATGCTGCTTTTCCGTCCTCCGGGAGCCACTTGTGTCGCACTATGGGACCTGCGTCTCTCCCGTTCTTCTCAAACGTCCGGATCGAATTCGCTCTTTCTCTCGCCCTCTTTTCTCCCCGCATTTTCAATCCCTCTCCCCCTGGTGCCCTTCGTATTGTGTTCTGTCGAAAATTCGATACAGCATTTATGCTAGATCGTGAGTATGAGTATACATACATGTATGTGCATATGTATTTATCACATTTTCTATATTTTTACATGCATATATTTCTATACGTATACACGTAGATAAAATATTCTTTCAGATACTATGATATATACTGTCTTTTTGATTTCTTATTATTAAGAGAAAAATTGACGGAACAGTACAAAACCATCATCTATTAGTACTACGTAATTTCACACTAGCAGTCGCAAAACCGCTTATAACAACATTGCTTACAACGACGAATCGGCTACAACGTCGGTACTGCAGGGTCCCTTCAACGTCTTTGTAACCGGTTTTGTCTGTATACATATATATATATATATATATATATATATATATATATATATATATATATATATATATATTCAAATTATATATATGTATATATGAATGAGATTGAAGTTTGTATCGTCGGAATGCAATTAATTTTTTTGCCACAGTGCTCAACTTTCTTTTTGCAAATTTCAGCTATTTTTCATGCTCAATAATTCTCTAGCTTCACGCTCGTAGATAGTCGTCTACATTTTCGTTCGGCAGAGTACGTTTACTTTGTTTACTGCCGCACCCCCTGTTTTTTTTATTGCATCTCACGTTTTTTCTTCGGCTTTGCTCGTTGTTTCGGGCCTCAACGCTCGCTTGAACAGTCGTGTCTCGTCGCGTCCAGCGAAACACATGTCAAACGTGTCGTCAAAATGTACCGAACTTAATTTAAATAAATATTTCTAGTTTGTTTTATTCGCCAATTAAATAGTGAACTTCATGAAGCCTTTATCCATACATGGAACAACTATGATAATCCGTCAATCATTTCGTTGGATGCTTATTTTAAGATCTACAGTCAAAATGTGCAAAAAAGTGTAGTATTTTAATAAAAATAAGGAAATATAAATACAAATAAGAATCTTCGTTGCATTGTAACGATGCAAACTTCATCCTTATAAAACTCAATTCAACTTCAACTTAAGTTCAATTTCAATATCTCTATAAACTACATAGACTCTGAAACAACGACCTACTAGACTATATATTATTTTTTTTGGTAATAAAGGACCCAAAAATTGTTTTATTAATGATTTATGTCGCGGCGAGATCGAAGATACTTTGTCGCGGTGTCACGTGAACGTGAGGTTGTGTTTCTTCCCGCAAATAACGCCTCAGCGTACACAATAATCCACTTCGACCTAACGACTGAGGGCAGCATCTGTAACGACCGGCAGCTGGTGTACAGTGACGTTTCACAATTTTTAAATCCTAGGACGTAAAATACCTCTTTTACATACCGTTTACATGTACGAAAAAGCGAGGAAAACATGGTTGTGGTATATAAAGAATATTATGGATGCATATATGTACTCATATGATTGCCTGCATGTTCTTTATATAAATAGTTAAACTACGTAGTACGAAAACATCATAGTTTAATGCAGTTCCATCAATTTTTTTTCTCAATAATAAAGATTCCAAAAAAATACATTATCTCGGGGGCTCCTTGCAGAAAAAATAATGTTCCATGTGTGCGCGTTGTCTCACATCGCGCGTGAGACCCTTGGCCGCGATCTTTTTTTGGGTGGCCACACCGTACGCATATCAGGAAATATAAACGCTCGAACATATGCCCCTGTATAACGATGCGCGAGGATTATAATACGGGGGCTTCCGTTTACATGTACACACACACACACACACACACATAGATATATATATCTATATACAAATGTACACCCGCATGAGTGCAATAACGCGCGCGGCCGCGCGTTTTGGCATGCCTGCCGGGTCGTCAGGTCTTCGGTTATATCTGACGTCGGGGAATTGAAGGGCCAGAAATAACGAGTGATAACCCAAACGCCCAAGGACCGTACAGGGTGGCAGGGCTCGCACACAGGTCTCTGGGGACTCTTGGGTGAGGGAGGGAAGTGGGGTGAAACCGTTATACATCGAGGATATGTACACCCCGGGTTGTCACGTGACGTTACAGATGTCCACGAACACGCACACCCGCGGGAGCCGGGTATCCATAAATATATTCCGCCGCTATGCCAAAACAAAGCATGTACACCGTACACTCGTGTGGAGTAAGTTTGGCTTCTAGGCACGATGTTTTTCGAGATCCTTATTGGAGATCTACGACCTGAATGAGCAAAAAAAATGTGGTCTGCTGATAAAGATGGAGTAATATTTTTTTCTAATTACAAAAAAAAAAGAAACGAAATTTTTGTTGCATTCGGAAAGATGCTCGGCTACCCTTAGTTTTATCCGAAGATCTAACGATATGGGCAAACACGTGAAAAAAAAAATACCCGGCTGTAAAAAAGAATCGTCCGTTTTTTTTATCTCTTATCCTAGTAGAATCGTACCCTAAGAACGTTATTTTTCTTTCCTTTCTTTTTTTTGTTCTTGCTCGCAAGAGGGCAAGCTATTCGTCTCGATTACATCTCGAATTTTAATTGTCAAGCTTTCGTGTGTCCCTCGCGGTAAATTAGTTTCACCGGGATCTCTCGCGCCGAGTACACGGTCCTACATATACGAGGAAGAAAGAGAAAAATCCAACTCGCTTTTCAACTTTATCGAAGTTCTCTTCCAAACGCGTTTATGACATTGAGACCGACACTGCTGGGCAACAAAAGCACACGCGAGCCCAGTCGTAGAACAGAAATTTGGTCGGGAGAGAAGAAATGAGAGGGCTGAGAGGGCCAGAGGAAGACGGTTGTAAGGGTGCCGGGGGAGTTAAGTTTGTCGAAAGGAAACGAAAGCCATATGGCTTTTTATATGTGTGTGTCCAAGTTTTACACACGCACACATACATTTATATATATATATATATATATATAAGCTAGTAGGACGAGGCCAAGGCTCTAGTTGTATCTCGTGGTGGCATTTTCCTTCAGACCTTTGTGATATATGGTGCCACGCGCGCTCCAGTGTCCTGTTTCTTTCGCTCCTGCGAGGCCCGAAAAATTACGAGCCACCCGAGATGAGTGAGAAGAGCCGTTTATTACAACTCCAAACGCTTTACGTATTTTTTAATGTTCCGAGGCTATACGTACACACACACACACACATATATATATGTATGAGGCATTCCACGCCATTTCATCTAGCCCATGACCCCGACCATTTTTTATTTTCCTGATTTTATTTTGTGAAATTGTACCCCGTAAAAGGAATATCCACACCAATTTTTAGATTCTTATCTCTTCTCTTTTAGGAGTTATAATTTTCCAAAAAATGTCGATTTCGGAAGTTTTGCCAACGTTTAAAGGCTGATAACTCCTGAACTAATTGAGATATCGACAAATGTCAGTATATACAGGGTGAGGCACATAAAGTGTTGACATGAAAGAAAGAATACGCCGAGCATGTACCGCAATTACACCACAAATGTTGACTGAAGTTAGACGGTCTTTTCATCAGCGAATTAACAAATGCTTACAAGTCGAGGGTCATCACTTCGAGCATTTTCTGTAGGTAGACCCAACCCAAGGTTAGTGGATCCTTTGAAAGTGATTATTCCGATATTTTTCGATTTTTCGACTATTTTCATACTTTGCGTGACTAGAATGAGCTTGTGTTGTAGGTCGCTGAATTCGTCTTAAAATCGGTAATAATGTCATCGGAAAAAAAATACATGGTTCCATTTAAAAAAAGTGCAGTTTACCTTGACGTAGCTTCAGCGCCTCCACCGATAAAAAAATAGGGTGGTCCAGTATGACGGCCTTCTCGAACACTAAAACTTTTGTCTGAAACATTTTTGGATATGACCAATAGTTTGAGTGCTATTGCTCTGTAACACTTTATGTGCCTCACCCTGTATATATATATTTTAAACCATACTTTCACGAAAAAATATTTAAAAATGATCATTTATACTGGAACACGTGTTTTTTGCCTCGAAAGTGGAAAGTATTTTTTTAAAAGTTGATTGCCATTTTTTTTTTATTCTCTAAAATAGAATGACCCATGCTATGATTTTTAAGACTAGTCTCATCGTGGGCCCATTTTTCCTTCTATTTTTTTTTTGCGAATTAACCATATTTTTTGGAGAAGATTTTTATCATTTTAATCTCCAATAATCCTATATATCTCCATTTTAATCTTGAATAATGCTAACAATGAAACGGTTTATTTCTTATTCGTGCTGAAATTAACGAAAAAGGCGATTTTTTTGTGCAAAATGGTTTTTTTTTCACGAATTAGTGAATTTTACTAATTAATGAACTTTTTTAGAGAATTAAAAAAAAATGGCAATCAACTATAAAAAATACTTTCCACTTTCGAAGCAAAAAATACGTGGTCCAGTACAATTGATAATTTTTTTCATATTTTTTCATGAAAGTATCATTCAAAATGAAAAAAAAATATATATATATATTGACATTTGTCGATATCTCAATTAGTTCAGAAATTATCAGCGTTTAAAAGTCTCCAAAAATTCCGAAATCAAAATTTTTTGGAAAATTATACCTCCTAAAAGAGAAAAAATAAAAAAAGCTAAAAATTGGTGTGAATCCTTTCATACGGTACAATTTTACAAAAAAAAAATTAGGAAAATCAAAAATGGTCGGGGTCATGGGCTAGGTGAAATGGCGTGGAATGCCTCACATATCTATGATGCATTCATTCCATATATATGTATATATATATATGTGTGTGTGTGTGTGTGACGCTGGCTGTGCACATCGACGTCGTATACACGGAAAAATGTCTCGATAGTCACGATTGTAACTTCGTGTTGGAAAAAAAACAAAAATAAATAACAGTGATTGACACCATTTTATAATTATATTAATAATTGTATGTATCGATGCAAAAATATTGAGAACAGAAAAGAAGATAATAAAGAACAATGGGCGAGAATGAGGTGCAGCAATGTGGAGAGACAGGGAAATAAAGCGTTTAAAGAAGAGTCGTGCAGACTGTGCGAAAAGCAAAGAGAGAATTTAGAACATATAAGCCAATGTGAGAAATTCAGAAGAATGATTAGTAGAGATATGAGGAAGAAAGTGGAGGAACTCTTTTATGAAAGAGCAGAGGGGATGGAATGAGCTGCTAAATGGAGAAATTAAGCCCGTACGATATGTGAATATGTGAGGGTGCTCGAGAAAAAGTTGTAAACTAGACAAAAGAAGAAGTAAAACGGGTATAAGATGATAATGTATAACGGAAATGTAATAATAGGGAAAAGAGATCAATGGGAACCAGAGGAAATATTATATTTAGACGTAAGAGTAGCATAAGAGAAAACTATGTAACCGATGTAAATTCATGTAATATTCTTAAGCCCGAGAGGCAAGAATGGCTAAATAAAATCTATCTGTCTATTAATAATCGTAAAATGAAATAATAATATTGATGATTATCAATATTCGACGTGTAATATTTTTCGAACAGTTTTAAAAATACCACAAAGGAACTTTGTCATGTTAAAAGCGATTTTTTTTTCCTCCGAAACCAATCAATTTACAGTGACCGTAATCATTTGACGCGAGAATACTGGCACGATTCTTATTTCATGATTTTTTAATTTTTTTTTTCATCAAAGGGTTATGGGAGTACGGGACCAGGAGGGAGGGCACCTGGTTCGACTGTGACAAATGGATGGGCATGATGAAACTTTAAGGATTCCTAGTCGCTGCGAAACCCTAAAAACAAAGAATAAAGGACATTGGCAAAAATGAATTGCCTGCCCGATGGTATTGTTTCCGTACATTGAATTTCCTTTTGTTCGAAACAAATGTTTCCAATCTTAAATTATAAAAATTTGAAACTGCTTGATTAAATCATCATTTAACCATTAAAATTATTAATATAAACTTCAATTAAATATAAATATTACATTTTAATTGAATTTAAATATTCATTATCATAGAAGTTTAAGAATTCAATTTCAATAAAATTAAAATATTCAATTTAAATTGAATTCAATATTTGAATTAAATAAAATGTTTAATATCAATCATGATTGAATCGAATCATTAATAATAATAAAATTATAATTGAATTACATAATCATGGGGGCATACGTCGATGAATACTCATACAAAAGACCAACGGTTATTTTATCAAGTCAATGCCGTTGTCTATAAGTTTTTTGCGCGCGGTGCGTATACGTGTATGGGGGTGTGCGTGCGCGGGACATATGTTGCCGCGGCATATGTTCCATTGATCCTTGGAAACCTGGCGCGCGGTTTCGAAGTGCTGCGGTATATATAAGTGGCGCCCTAGGAGATTCGCCCCTTGACGCTTATCGCGCCGAGATTAGAGTGCGGTACAAATGGCTCAGAGTCGGGGCTGCGGTTCGAGCGAAGTGGCGCACGAGCCACTACGAACATACGGTAGTAGCCGCACCCGGACTCGGCATCGTCCCGTTCTTACGGAGATTTTCGTTATGCACGCATATCCATATACGAAACGCCCTGCGTAACCGAAAAGCCTCACGAGATGTTGCAAGCGAAACGCCCATCGCGTTAATGTACACTTTTAACAACGTTTATTTGATTTAATTAAATAGGATCCATTTAGGTGAAAAAAATGTTTCTCTGTCTCACGGCCTACTACGGTTCCGTTCGTTTCAAATACATTTTTTTTTAAATTTGTTTCCAAGCATTAATTCGTGTAGACATTGCGAAAAAGACGTATTTGATGAAAATGCATTGTTTGGGTTTGAGAGTATAAGAGATATATTCGAATAAAAATATCGTTATTTGCACGCAGTAAATGTGTTTTAAATTCAAATATATTTTTATTTCGAACGAATAAAACATTATATTTAAATTACTAGTATTTTGATTTACAACCAGCAAATTCATCATACGTTCTCATATGCTATACGTATTTATCCGTGTTGTTAATAATCCTAAATGGAGAAAAATCATAGAAAATATTTTGTATCACTATCATATCGGTGGATACTTTTTTTACATATCAAAAAGCAGTGCTTGAGCGAAAGAAGCTTCGTTTTTTTTATTAATTAAAATAGAGGGTTTTTTTTTCACTGAAAATCGATACTTTGGAGACGATTCACTTTGGACAGCGACCATTTTTTCGAAAATCAATATTTTATTAAATTCCTCGTTCACGCACTGAATAATTTTATGCAACAACTGAATTCGTTTGATTTTTTTATTTCGGATGATTTCTTTCCGAGCAGCAGTTATCACCGTGCAGGATATTTTTAAAATAGTTATCTGCACAATTGTATCTACCACATGTATAAATATTTTTCAGTACAACATTTTTAAATGATACTTAAAAGCATACTCTTTAATGTAAAAAAAAAGAAATTTGGAAACTCGCGCATGTATTCCCAGAAAAAAATCACGAAAAATCCTCTTTTTTTGTCTCTCCACGAGCTAGGCGTTACCCGTGAATTCAAATTACAAAAAATATAAATAAACCCATTTTGTTCATACGACTAAATATTTGTTTGACTCAATAATACTTAAAATCAAAATTATCGCATGCATATCATTTTTTTTTTATTCGTCAACAGTATTCAATCGATTGTTATTTATATAAATCAATATATTTGAAATAAATCTCTGGATTAGTGGAATCAACGGTACGAGATTCAAGGCGGCTGTCTAGGATCGCAAGCCGTCAATGAGATTTATATCTTCCCTGCCAAAAGCACGATGCGATGGAAGTCAGCTCGTGAGCGCGTTTTTCGTACGTTTGAGCGACTTTGAACGCCTCGATGACACCTCCATAAGCCTCTTTATTTTCCGTCCTCGTCTTCAGCTCGTCCAACCTTACGATCGACATGATTCTAGACCTCCTACGTTTTCTCTCTCGTTCTCTTCCTTACGTCGGTTCACTCTTCACTTTCTGTCTCGGTTTTTTTTTTCTTGTTGCCCCCCTCTCTCTTTCTTTCTCTTTTGCGTGCCTCACTGTCTTTGTCTTTACTCTTCTCATCTCTTCTCCCTTCTTTCCCTTGACTCGGGCCGAGTAAATCGCGTGACCGATGGCCGATGGTTATAAGCCCCATATAGATTCTATCCTAATATGAACTGAATCGAATGTTAAAGAGGTCCCGGAAAACATTAATAAGTATAAGGTCCGAAAATTACCGGACAAATTAAGTGGTCAGTGGAGCCCTAAGTCCAGCAGCCCGTGCAGAGTTTCGTAGGGGAGTCCCCAGATCCCTATAGAGATTTGATACACGGAGAGAATTAAATGTTAAAAATTACCGTGCAGTAACGGTAACCAGATGACAACCCTGAAACTTCGCTTATTATTACGGAGTAAAACACAGATTTTCACGAAAATAAAATAAAATTTCTTCTTCAGATAGAAAATTTTACCAGATTTTCTAGTAAATTTTCATGTGTAACAAAATACGCAAAACTTAAATTTAAAAAATATATAATATCAGCGAAATTTTACTGTGCATTTTATTATTTTATGCCTTTCAAAAATGTCTATAAAAAAGTATCGTCTTTATAACAGTTATTTTAAGATTTATTATAAAATTTAATGAGTGTTATAGGAAAATGTATTGTGCTCTCGGTAAAAATTATCGTGCGCGCTACCCTTCTTGTATAGTAAAATTTTAGCTACGTATTTGAAATTTTCTATAACGTGAGTTAAAAAAAACTTCTCGCATACGAATTATTATGCTTTTCTCACTTGTCACCACATTGAAATATATCACGGTAATTTTTACCGTGAAATTCACGACAAAAATTACTTTTTAATTCACTCCGTGTAGGGACGCCGCACGTAGGGAGCCCACATTGGCATCCAAGTAGATTCTGCGGTATTTCTCGATTGACGTTGTTTGAGAATTTTTCATCTGAAATTTTCAACCGGAATTTGTTGGATCTCAAAAAAAAAAAAAATAATCTTTTGTAATCTAGTGCACAAATTGATTGGGAAGTCCCACATTTCCCTTTCCTTATAGAGTCCCACAATCCTTATAAAGATGTACCCACATCTCTATAAGGATTAGTTATAGGGACACCGCACATAGGCAGCCCTCATTGGGATCCAATTGCATTTTGCACTGAACCCCGATGATCGCCATTTGAGAATTCTTACCACGTTCGAATAAAAAAATATGTGCAAAGTCACGAGAAAAATAACTCGTCGTGTTGAAACATAATCTGCACGTTTTGTGAACGTGTACGTGTGTCGTGATATTATGCCAAAGTGCACTTAAGTAAATAACAAACGATAATTACAGTCGATTTTCAGCCATGTGATTCAAATTGATTTTTAAGATATACATTTTTCAAGCGATCTATACTTTTTTGGAGTTCAACATACAGATTGCGATGATATTGAAGGTTGCATCGTCCGAACGCAACGAAAGTTTAATAGCTCTATTTTTTTTTTGGCCAATCTGGACTATAGAAAACACTCAAGCATTTTTTTTTAAGATTCCTATCAGAAATCTAGCGCCCGAATTTGGAGGATACAATTTTGAATGATGAAACAAATGAAGAAATAAAAAGAAAATTTCAAATTTTCGTTGAATTCCAACGATGCGAACTTTAACCTCATAGAATGCGATGGGATCCATGAAGAATCGTATCCGATTTTGTTCGATAATGTGGGAATTCTTCAGGATTCAAATTGGATTTGTACATTGGATTTCAATGGGGAATCCCGATGCGACTCCACTGTATGAGCGTCACGTTTTAGTACAGGGATCCAATGCGATGCCCCGTTGGATCCCTATCAGGAAGTATGGCCAAGTATGCAATTGCTATCTCATTCCTCGTGATCTCTTTCACACACGGTCTTCGCGAGATCCTCAATACCGCACGCACTGAAACACCGTCGTTCGCGTTGAATTCTGCGCGACGGGTAATCCGCGAAAACGAGCGAGCGAAAAAAAAAACAAGAAAGAGGGCGATAAGCGCAATAGTAGGTCAGCATCGAAGTTTGCGCGAACAATCGAGCGTAGCGAAAAAATTTTCTAGACGGAGCTCGCAACTTTCCCCTCCGATACTCTCCGCCGCCGTAACGCCTTCTCTCAACTTCGCGCCTATTCTCCTCCCTGGATATATACCCGTGTGTCGTCTACAATCGTACTCGCACGTTCCTATTTGTTAACTGTACAATTCCCATTGTCCGTTGTGTTTACGAGCCAGGAAACCCGCGGCCTCACTTCTTCCTTCCATAGGAATTCGAAATTGTTCACACCTCGAGCTGTAACGGGTCTGTGTAAGCTTGGGGATAAAAAAAAAAAACAAGTCGATTTTCAATTTCGTTTCTCTGATAAGATTGTTGGGATGACACAATTAGTACATAGTCCTGTCAAATTTGAGCTTTTTTTTTAATGGATAGATATTGATTAGCAATGAAGTAATAATTATTGAAACGAAGTGATGCCGTTGCTGCATGGCCAATCGGTGTAGGTGGTTTTGCCAACTAGGCTCATCTGAAATGACAAATTAAACGAATTACTTCTGGCATAATAGTAAAACTTTCATATCCGGATGAGATATTTTTTGAAATTTAAAAAATCACAATATTGCTGTAGAAAAAAAGTTCGATTTTCAACGACGAACAAAAAAAAATTGCTGTAATCATTGAAAGAATCATCTGGTTATACGATAGAAAATGTTATGAACTATGCTCTGTCCAGATTTAAAGTGCATCGAACCAATAGACTTTGAGAAACGACTTCCCGTGAAGAAATTGTTGTAAGGGATCCAATGGGATTGCCATACTTCTTCCTACTTCCTCATACTAAACTTAAAAAACCTACTAAATACTTTTCTATACTAAACCGTCACGCTCGTACACTTTTGATTGTCATCGAGATTTCCCATTGGAATGTACCCAATGTCCCCATTGAATCCTAAAAGATTCCCACATTATCGAACAGAATCCGATACGATTCGGTTGATGGATCCCATTGCATTCAGCATGTTGAATTTTCTGAACAAAATAGATAGAAAAAATGAGTATATCTTAAAAAAGTATAGATCTTATCTTTAAAAAGTATATCTTAAAAATGTATTTGAATTACATGACTGAAAATCTACTTTAATTATCGTTTGTTATTTATTTTACTGTGCTTCGACGTAATATCACCATACACGCCCACAAAGCGTGCAGGTTATATTTCAACACACGTCGAGTTTTTTTCCTGTGGCTTTATACATATTAGATGAAGTAAAAAGTTCTGAGCGTTTTTTCGCTTTATTTCGACGATGAAATTAACATAGTTAGGATTATCCGATTTAGATCGAATATGCGCCGTTTTGTTCGATAACTTTTGTCCATTTTGAAGGTAATTTCATAATTCCGCGATTGAAGAAGTCCTCGTCCCTATTGGTAAAAAACTTGACCAGCTCATTTTCACAAGCCTCTCTTGAGGCCAGTTTTGTGCCATCAAGAAAATTTTGCAAATGCTTGAAATGGTGATAATCGCTTGGTGCCAGGTCTGGACTATACGGCGGGTACGATAGAACCTCCCATCCAAGCTCTCGGAGCTTCTGGCACGTCGTTAAAGATGTGTGCGTCCTGGCGTTGTCTTGATGGAACACAACACCCTTCCTATTGGCCAATTCTGGCCGCTTCTGGTCGATCGCCGCCTGCTTCAATCTGGTCAGTTGTTGACAGTAGAGGTCCGAATTGAGTGTTTGGCCCGATGGAAGCAGCTCATAGTGGATGATTCCCTTCCAATCCCACCAAACACACAGCAAAACCTTCTTGGCCGTTAATCCGAGCTTGGCGATCGTTTGGGCCGGCTCACCGCGATTGGATCACGATCTTTTTCGGCTGTTGTTCTCGTATGTGACCCATTTTTCATCGCCAGTCACCATCCGCTTAAAAAATGGTTCGATTTCTTTACGTTTCAGCAAAGTATCGCAGGCATCAATTCGATCCAAAAGGTTCTCTTGCGTCAATTCGTGTGGCACCCATATATCGAGCTTCTTCTTGAGAACAACCTTTTCCAAATGGTTCCAAACGGTTTTCTGGCTAATCTTCAGTTCCTGGGCAATGGAATAAGTGCTCACATGCCGTTCCGACTCGACGATTTCCATGATTTTATCGACATTTTCGACGATTCGCCTACCAGAGCGTGCCTCATCTTCGACGTCCATATTACCAGAACGGAATCGTTGGAACCACCGCTTTGCTGTTGCATTCGATACTGTATTGGGTCCATAAACAGCACAAATTTTTTTGGCCCCCTGCTTCGCCTTTTCACCTTGGTCGTAGTGGTACTGAAGAATGTATCGAATTTTCGCTTTTTTTTTACCTCCATTTTGGAACGCTGTAACACACAACTGGCTTCACCAAATACAAAACTGTCAAAGAACATTTTTTGAAGCGTAATGTCACCTTTAAATCGCCGTATAGTATGACCCGGTGCGATGTATACATCGTGAGATATGGCTCGCTAAAGACATCTAGCGGAAAACGCTCAGAACTTTTTACTTCGCCCAATATTTTCCATTTGAACGTGGTAAGGATTCTCAAACGGCGTTCATCGGGGAATAATGCAGAATCCAATTGGATGGCGATGAGGATTCCCTGTGTGCGGTATCCCTAACTGATCCCTATAGAAATGAGGATGCATCTTGGGACTCTTCAACAAATTTCTGCACGGGTTACACGGTTTCATGAAACATAGTTTCTAGAGAAATGCCAAAGGAACGCGGGTAAATAGCAGCGTGGCGTTAGGCTATAGCGCAATAGGCGATCTGACCATTCACAAAAATTGTCATAACTCGGTCAACTTTCCAAATCTTTACAAAATCCTTGTTGCAAATTAAAGTTAAGACCCTATGCCAAAACGCACCGCACTAAAAAAAAAGACCCATTTTTTAAGTTTCAAGCTTATGCAGACTGCCCCCTCTCTCATTCTTCGCCCAATAAACAACGCAATTTGAAAATGTTCAAGTACTCGAAGTTTTACACTAATATTACAATTACGAGCGCATGCCTGTGTACACACGCCTGCGCACACACATACCCGATGATTTACGGAACCCGATACTTGACTTTTTTCGCACTCTGATTTTTTCAAAGGCACCCGCCAACCGCGCATCTTCAAGTTCCTCCGCGCGGCGAAAGAAATCTTCACTTACATTCATTCCGAGCACCCCATGTGTACATACACATGAGAATCATGCCCGGCGCGTTCTTACAACGCGCGCGAGCTCCGATATCGTATTATACCGTTGCACTCGAAACTCCATTCGAATACCGTCTAGAATATATTTCGTAACTCCCGCAGACTGCATAGTAGTCTCTCCTGGATATGATGCCATTTCCCGAGACACACCGCGCAGTGAAAGTACCCGGTTCGCTATACATACACACATGTACGTAGATACGTTCAGCATAAATCGCTTTTACCGATGTGTACCGAGAGAGGCGTATGGAGAACAGCAAGAGCGGGAACCGTGCACGAGACTCGCGTATATACATCGCTTTCGGTTTTTTTTGTCCTGTTTTTTTCTTCTCCTCATTTTGCTCTGTTTTAGCATTGAAAATGCTTTTCAATATTTATATAGGGAGTTTTATTTAGCGAGATGTCACAGGAAACTAACGCTACCCTCACTCCACTGCCCCTGTGTTGTAGCAGGGCGAGGGGGGGGATTGCGATTTGTTGAAAAATGCTGCATTACATGGTCATTTGTGGTTGTAACCACAAATGACTCTAGTTGTAAGTTTCAAGTTTGGTGTGTACATTACAATGTTGGTGTGTTTGGGTTGGGGTTTGTTTGAGTTCGTTCGGCTTGGTTTGGGTTCGTTGTTTGGGTTTGTTTAGGTTTGATGAATGGATGGATGGATAGTGAGAGAGTGAGAATGTGAGAATGTGTACGACAGACCGCGAGAGTAAGAATGTGAGAAGAGAGTGAGAGAGAGAGAACAACTCATATCATTTGCATGTATCTTTTTTATCACCCGAAAAGTCTGATTACATTTTCAATGTCATGAAACAGTTGCACTTTGTGTAATATCTGTAGATTTTTTTTTAATACTTTATTTATCGAGTATTATTAGAATTATTGCTTATTTGATTAGTATATTTTGTTATTATTGAGTATTAATTATTTTTAAGTATATTATTGAGTATTAAGTATTATTGCGTATTTAGAGATGAGATTTCATACTTTATTTGTTGATTATTCTTTCTTTTCATACGTTTATTTATTGAGTTTCGTAAACGGTCGTAGTAAAAGTTTCGGAATACGAAAAACCGTTTAAGTGATTTTCGTATCCTAATCCGGCGCGAAAAAAAATGTGAGCAATTGAAGAAAAATTGACTTCATTCTATTCCTTTTTCTGTTTTTTTTTCATACTTCAATTATTGACTATTGAGTATTTATTGAGTATTGAGTCTATTGCATATTAAATTTTATATTATTGAGTATTGAGTATATTAAATATCAAGTATTATATGATTGAGTATTAAGTATTATTGAGTATATTTCATACGTTTATTTATTGAGTTTCGTAAAGGGTCGCCTTGCGGTTCGCATTTCACCGATATAACGTTCTGATATTAATGTACGCGTATACTTGTGTACGGGTTACTCTGTGCACCAGGCTGGGCACATAACCTACAATCCTCGAGAGATGTATAGATTTACACGTTCATACGGACGCAATACGTGGCCACGTGTGGACGGGTGTTCGTGCAAATGGATCTTGCAAGCGCATATGAGCGTGAGTCAAGACGAGTGAGAGCGAGAAAAAGACAGAGAGAGAGAGAGAGAGAGAGAGAGAGAGAGAGAGAGAGAGAGAGAGAGAGAGGTAGACGATACGATACGTAACGATCATAATAACAATGAGCAAGTAGCGTGGAATCGAGACGAAAGGTCTGCCACACGAATTCGATTTTCCTCGGATCATTCGCGTCGTCGTCGTCCTCGTCGTCGTCGTGCGATCGCACACGTTCTCTCCAATTAGCCGCGGCGACGATCAGAGAAAATCGTGTATGTGTGTACACAGGTATGACGATCTTACCCCATCTCGATCGCGGCAAACTTCTTCTCACGTGTGGAATAATTGAACGATCAAAAAGTGTTCCGGGTGAGCGGTAATGCTCACTGCGGTCTGTCTGTGCATGCGCACAGACGAATGTCTTTCCCCGTTTGACCCATATAGATCTTCGATGTCGGTTTTAGAATGCTGCGTATGCGTGTGTGTGTGTGTGTGTATGTTGAAGTTTGCATCATTCGATTGCAATGGAAAATAATTCTTTTTAATTGCTCGAATTTTTTTTTCCACCGATTTAAACTATGAAAATCACTCCAACGTTTTCACGTATTCTTGATAGAGATCTACGATACTTGTAGATGAGAGATCTATATAATTGTAGATGAGGTATTCCAGCTGAACTCAAACAACTGTTTCTCTCGTCATCGTTGATTACACAGTTTTATAGTGGAAACGCTTACTTTTGGTATCAACACTCAATTTTTTTTCTTCCACCCTTTGCCCTTCTGCGGCTGCAAAAAATGAAAAGCCCACTCGGGCCGTTTATTAAAGTCTGAAAAAATTTCGATACGTTTTAGACCTGCTTTGTGCATTTTTCACCAAAGCTCAACTTGTGCTTACGATATTTACTAAATTCTTTTCGTGATATTTCGATTTTGGATTTTCATTGAATTTCATTTGAAACCATATCTTTGAAGTTATTTTTTTTCACTTGCAATTTTTTTTTCAGTCGGCAATCACTTGCGGACGACGGAAAAACACTTTAAAAAAACGTTTTTTTTTTTTCAAATTAAATTAGATTCCACTTATCCACTTTAAAATGCATTTTTGATAATTTTTTTCTCGATGACGGGATGTACAAAAAGTTTTTTTCAGAAGTGTTTCATGTACGGAATTTAAGGTAATTCGGTCGAGTTTGGCCGAAGTCAAATTTCATCCGTAATTTAGATTTATTTACGTACAATTTAACCATATAAAAGCTATGATAAAATAAATTGTTGCATAACAAAATATTATAAGCTTCTTTTAGGCGTGTAAATGATAAGTTAATAATTAATACCCGGAATAGACGAAAAAGTTGACTACCGAAAAAGTCGACTAACGAAAAAGACTCAACTTGACTACCTCTCTACACGTTAGGGAGCGAACTAACCTAACCTTACGCATAAGGTACTAGATTGCATTCACGAGTTTTGTTGTAAAGAAAATGGAGCAGGTGCGTGCTTCAACAGGCCGCTTTGCATCCTTTTTTTTAACATAAGATGTCCGAGAAGAAACATAAAAACATAATACGTGTATTTGTATATTTGTGTCATAAAGGCTAAGAGTTTTTATCTAAGTCTGTATCTAAGTATTTTACAAGATTTATGTCCTATCAAGACTCTTGAGACGGTTGGAATGTTCCCGCTACAGAAAAAAATAAAACTCTGCTTCCATTTGAATGTTGTTATGCATATATTATATGTATATAATATATTTTATATGTTACATATATTATATATGAACCAATTGTTCCTTGTTTACTTCATACTTGCATTACATTTGCTTGTGTTAGACAATATGCATGGAATATTCTCTGCTTACGTGAAATGTTACACTCGACCAAATTCAAATAAAGCGCGCGCGACTGCGCCGCCATGTTTTTTCCCCTAGTAACTTCTGCTAGCGAGAGAGATCCGGTGTATGACAAGGACAGAGGCCGCGGACTCGCATTAATTATTGAAATAACAAAAAACCCTGTGGTAAATCGACTAAAATCGTTGGTCAATATCTTTTCTAGATATCAACCATTATAGTGGTAAGTTTTTTTTTGGCCCTCAAACGATTAATTTTTCGTGTATATTGAAATTTCGATAGTTGGCGTGTCATCTGAGCCTTATGCCCTATAAGAGCAATGTAAAGTTATTTATTAATTACACCCAAACTACATGGTAAATTAACTTAAAATTTTGCAGACATGTAGGGCAAGGTCAATTCTTTCGATTAAATTTAAAAAAAAACAGGGTCTTAAACGTGAACCTCAATTCGACCGAACTACCTTAATTATCTTCATTCTGTTGTACTAAAAATGAAATTTCGATTCTTTTTTCAGAATGTTCAATTTTTTCTAGCAACTACTATTGATGACAAAAATACGCTATATTCTTTTTCGAAAAGGACTCGAAAAAGCCATTAAAAACCCTATTTTTCTTGTGTTGCAAAATCTCCGCGCAAGATTCTTAAAAAAACGCATGGCTACCTTATGATAGTCTAGGGTGACTGTGTGCTCCAAGTGCTGCAGCACTACGAGAGAATACTCGCTATCGCAATACGATGATTATGGCTGCAGAGCTTCGTAGCCCGGGCTTTTTCTTTTATTTACGCCTTCGTTTTATCGTTCGCGATGAATCATGAAATTATGTTCAAGCGCGATAAGCACGTAGCGTCGATGCGTGCGCTGCCGTTTTAGCTGATCGCTAATTGCCTGAGGTCACCGCGTGATTCGAATCTCTCGTTACTCGAGAGCGTTTCGAGATGCTCATGCCTGTTCGACGAATGAAGGAGAATAAATGTGTGAGAGACGGAGTCCAAAAAGAGAGCCACACACCGAGGGAACCCCCCTATCCGTTCCCTTCCATCCTCATCCCACCACCCTTTCTTTCCCACATCTCATCCGATCATCGTGATGTCCACCGCCCCGTCGTTTCCATTACCGTCGCGTCGTTCGTTTCCACGACACGCTCGATAATCACCGAGCGATGAGCTAAGGGTCAAAATAAAGGATACGGAACGAGAGCAGCACGACCCGCAGATCTTATCGTTCTGTGCTTTTGTGTAATAGTCCCCGAAAGATCAAAGTTATATACCGGCTGGCCGATCACCACCCACGCCCGCTCCAAGTCCCGTCAACCCCACTGGCAATCGCGAGAGTGGAAAAGAAAAGATTCTCGGGCAGGGGGAAAAAAGGAGGCCAATATTATCGTCAGCTCGCGATAACTTTTCGAGACGACCGCGTCAAGTACTCGAGTGATCTTTCGTTTTCTTGATACACCGTATAGTTTACTTTTCTCGTGTACATATATATATGGAAAGCTAATTTTGAAATCGTTTGACTTCAAGGAACGTCTTCATGCCAATTGTCCTGAAACTCAACATTACGCCAGCCCCAGTGTCCTTGAAACCACCTTTAGATGAATCTAAGCATATTCCTACAGTTAACCCTTCGTGGATACCCTTCCAAATTCAACCGCGGTGGTCACACTTAAGTCGATTCTACCCAGTCAATTTTCAAAAAAGTATTGTGACCAAACTATCCGTCCGAAGTGTTTCAAAAAATTACGGAACATCCTTTGGACTTTCGAGATGATGTACGAAACATTTATTTATAAGAAATACAAAGGCGACATGTTAAAAAAAAATTTATGAAGAGGTGAATACGCAAAAAAGATACTTTTTCGCTAAAAAATCATATTTCCGTGAATTTTCAACAGTTTTACCTAAAATTTGGACGTGATACTCCTTAGATATGCTACTTTTGGGAAATAATAGTAGCTTAGAGCGCGTTCCAAAAAAGGTATTTATTCCGACATTCGAAGCGGGTAAATTTGATGGTATGAGGATACTTGAAACTCCAGGTAAGATGGTGAATACTGTCCTATTCGAAGCAGGGAATTATTATATATTTACGCCAAAATTCGATCGACGGGTCGATTCTACCCAGGGTGACCACGAAGAGTTAAAGGAATATTTAAAGGTCATTTGAAGGGCAGTCCTGTATCAAAAATCAAAGATTCGTCAACAAAAAAATTGTACTAATTGTCCTCAAGACAACCAAGTATGCTGATAGCCGAAATGACATATAGATATGGCGTTGGAGTTGGCATCGTTGGAGTGCCACCAAAGTTTTTATTTCTTAATTTTTATTGTGATTCAATTTTATTGCAGGTCGGGCCCGTGAGATCTCTAATGCCGATACGAAAGAGAATTTCAGTCATTTTCGTATCCTAATCCGGCACGAAAAAAAAGTGAGCAAATAAAGAAAAATTAATTTCGTTGTATTCCAACGATGAGGGCTTCAACGTCATATAGATATATATATATATAACGGCTTGAAAATATATTTTTTATGCATATGTATGTGTGTCCACTCGCATGGTCCAGGACACGGACTAGAAGACTCTGATTCGCGGTCTGTTGAGCGCTGATCGGTTCCAGCGGCTATGGGGGGGGGGGTCGAGGCGATATATACTCAGGATTGCCGATATACAATATAGCGGCCGCAGACGCTCGTCGGAGACTCTCGATATCGTACCTATATACTATGGACCAGACAAAGGATCGATATGATTTCGCTCGATTGAATCTCATTGATAGGGTCAAATAGGTGGAAGGGTAATATGAAAAGAGCCCCAGACGGAGTGTGGGGAGGAGGTTGAAAAAAGTGACAGGTCCAATGGGAGAAGGCCACCGGTGGACATCGGTAAACCGATATCCCATCGATAAACCGATATCTCATCGATAAATGGCACACATCCTTTGGACGACACGAGAAGACGCTCGGATGTTCTCAGACGTTGTAAAGAAGAGATTAGAAGAGAAAAAAAAATGGAATAAAGAAAAAAAAACGACGAGAATGAGGATGCGTGGAAAAACTTCTGCGTAGTCTGGTAACGCAGCCGTGCGACCTTGGAGGATGTTGCACCTTACGGCTGATTGGATCGCATCTGGGTTAATCGAAATGCTTTGATGCCGTTATATGGCGTTTCCTCGATGATGATTGCCGTATCACGCGAACCCCGCCGTACCTGCCACCATCGCTCTACACGGGACAAGCGATCATTATTGGCTCACCTTTTTAGGAAACAAGTGGCCCTCACGTGCTTCCTCTCATGCTCGCGGCTCTTGATGATACCCATGTATGTGCATGTGTGCGTGTTGATAGGTATATGGAGAATGGACATTTTGAACCCGTTATATCTATGTAAGCTGGCTGTTGGAACATTTGGCCGGGTTGAGGACAGACCTTATATTTTTAAGGTTGCGCGTTTGGTTCATCCGTAGGCCAAAAATGGATTTTAGGGTCATATCATAAGGGATCTGGACCAAGTTTATTATGAAAACTGAGCCAGATTGTGATCAACGCAGGTATTTAGGTTTTCTATCCCCCCTCCCCAATTTTGGGGGGTCGATTCCGGACCATCCAAATCGTTTTTCACATTTTGGATGTCCTTCACTGGTAATCTCGAGTCGGAATACTTAAAAACACGATTAATGATAAGAAAAAAGAATTCTTCGCAATACAACGGTGCAAGCTTTGGACACATAACTGTTTGAACGTTTACTGAAGAGGTTCCATACAGATGCTGAAGGATCGCCACAGTCCTGTTTGACAGAAAAACTGCACTTCCTTAGGTTCTTCGTGAAGGATTGAGATAAAAGTGATTCGATATTCTGGTACCGTTCAGTTTTACCGAAGATTCAGGAAAAAAAGCTTCATTGGTTTTCACGCAAACTCCCAACAGACAGGCGGACGGACTAAACTTCAAAAAATTGTCGATATCGCATCAGCATCGTATTCCAATCCTATCAGGTCAATTTCATACTAGAACAAATCTACGGACACTAAAATTTGACAATGAAAGTAAGATACGCCCGTTAGGGTGTCCCTTATAAGGACCGACATTTTTCTTTTTTTAGAAAATTGTAATGCATACCCGTTAGTTTTGTTGGAAGAACTGAAGCTTACTTAAATATTAAATTTCGTTTTTCTATGATGACATTAACCGATGTCGTGTGGAGCTTGAAGTTTTACATAGAATAAATTGTTACTATCATCTTTGATTTGCGAATGCTTTATTAAGGCCTTATGCCACTCTAGGATTTTCCAAAAATCGATTTTTTTGTTAAAAATGTATCTTAGTATCTATAAAATTATATTCCAAAAGATTATGGGTGTGAAAAATCTCTAAGTACTCGAATTTCGAATTCTAGTGCTATCCCTCTTGATTAATGTCGTGACTTTCTACTAACTTTAAACGCGTTTATCTCAAAACTACATTTTTCAAGTCGGCCGGACTCACAACTCAAACAAATTTCGACCGATTCACTTGAAATTTTAACTGTATATTTAGAATTACATTTTCTGAGGCACCACGTAGGATTTTTTAAAATTATATTGCATAGTTTATTCTTTATAAACAATTTTCTGACGATTTGCTCATCGCATTTTATACTTTTTGTTTTAGAAATGCGCCATCTTGACAAAAAACAATACACCAAAAAAATCCTACGTACTTCTATAGCTATTCTTATATATAATCGAAAAAACTTTAGTGTCTCATCATAACTCAAAAATGATAGGAGCTGTTGGTCCGACCGTCGACCTTCCAGAAATAAAGTCGTCATCGGAAAAATGCTGCACAGTCGCCATTTTGACATGTATCGCTGTGAAAAAATAATCTTGTATAGTCAATTACGTGTATAATAAAACCCCTATTTTGTAATTCCGATTTATTTTATGGTTTCGCTGAAAAAAACATCACAAAATATGCCCTTCTTTTGCCTCTAGAGTGGCCTAAGGCCTTAAACATGAAATTATGAGTTAGTAAATGAAAAAACAACGAAATCTACATTTATATTTATCAAAATTGCAAAAACATCTGACTCTCAATGAGGTTAATTTTTATGAGGTTGAAGTTTGCATCGTTGGAATGCAATATAATTTAATATTTCTGAATTCCTTCAATTCCTTTTGGCAGATTCTGCCAACCAAAATCCCTCAGCCATTTTTTTGAGATATTTATTTAGCGATCTACAAAAAAATCTATCAAAAAAGATCTTATACAATAATAAACATGAGGAAAATAAAAGGCATATACAAGAGCATTCGTTACGTTCCAACGATGCACAGTTCAACACCATTAATTTTTGGGATATTTTCTTTTTAAAGTCATCTTTTTGCAGTTTCGATGAAGTTTCCTATGTTCTTGTATACAGCGTTAAAACTATTATTGGTAATACAAAATTACCCCTATTATTACAAGAGCGTAACAATTCTCAAAAAAAAAAAAAAAAACATTTGTTACGACTTACCTCGACCATTGCTTCAACTTACCTCGGTACTAGGAGAGTTGTAACGCGGGGGGAGTTGTTTCGGTTTCGTCGACTTTCTCACGGATCCTGATTACTTTTACGTATTTTATTGTTTGGTTTACATTGTCTATAGAACTGGCTGATTTGAATGATAGGGTTTATAGGGGTGGGACTATTTTCGTCCGAGATATGCTACGTATCGTAAAATTTGTTACAATCCTCCTCGGTTTCCTCTAGGTCTCCCTCTCGGCACCTAGAATGCGGCAAAATTTATTTTACTAACATTTTAGAGTAAAACGAACAAAATTCGGGCGTATGCGTTAAAGAATGTGGACTGTGAAAAATAAGGTCAACGTACGTGATCCTGCACTCCATCAGTCTCTCCCAAAGGACAGAGAATTTCACGACGTAGCATCATTGGAGTGCATTGGATTTTTTTTTCCCCCCCTCAATAGCCCGATCTTTTTTTTTGCTTGTTTGCAGCTACGTAATCGAATTTTCATATCTTTACGATAATACGAGCGAATTCGCGTCTCGCTGGGGCATTGTCACTCGAGAGATATCGATGCGGAAGGTGCCGTAGGGAAGAACGAAAGGAAGGTGGGCAAACAAGAGAAAGAATGAGACGTAGAAAGAGCGGGAGAGAAATAAACGACGAAGTCACTGAGACGTTAGTCCCGTCGTTGCGAGCGCGAAGCCCGGAGGCTGCAGATCGCTGTAAAATAAATCTGCGAAGCTCGCGGGTGCACCATTGCAGAAATAAAGAAAGAAACGAATGCGAACACGGCGAAGGATGTTACGGCTCGGTATAAGGGATGAGACACAGCGGGCTCTTAAATTCATCGGAAATAGAATTTGTCTCATGGCCGTCTCGCGGTTGCCTTGAGGCGACGACCTAACGGGAGATACGACAGAGAAAGAGGCAGAGAGAGAGAGAGAGAGAGAGAGAAGGGAAGCGAAGGCTGAGAGACCAAGACACGATATATAGAATGGCGAAGAATGAAAAGAAAAAAAAATACTAAAATGCAAATAAGACACTTGGCAATAGCGCGAAATCGAACAATATCCGTTCCAAATATTGATCGCCCTATAAATTGCTGCGAAGGCAAGGGTTCAATCTTTTGCCCTCAGTTACTTAAGAATGTACCTGACGAACGTGTCGAATTGAGTGGGAGAGCGATTGACAAGAAAAAGCGTACAGCAATCTCAGCCATTCCGACTCATTAGAGACGGGAATCGAATTGTCAAATGGAGCTGAATCAAGTCAATTCGAGACGTTGAGAAACTCTGGATTTATAGCTCTCGCTTTGACGGCCTCTCTCTCTCTCTCTCTGTCTCTCTGTGCTCTTGTCCGGGGACGGTTTCCCCTCCTTGTTCCTCAGGATATTCCCAATATTGCTAACACATGGAAGCGTATCAACCCGAGTAGGCTCGCTGTTCGCAAATTGAAGGAAACTCGAATTTGTCCCCGAGCAAGAATGCCTTCTCCTCGATCATATACCGTCCAGAACGATCATTCTTTTCCAGCCACTTGTTCTTACTTCACTCTCATTTCGTCCAAGCCATTGTTGGAAAGTTGGAAAAATGCTAGCTCGGTACAAATAAATCTTCCCGAATATGGACAGGCCGATATTTTCTTCGATGTGTCTTCGATTGTGCTGTCTCTATGGTAGCAGAAAAGACTATTCGTGTGTGTGTGTGTGTCTGTGTTCGTATGCGCGTGGATCATTTGTTCTCTTCCATTCTGCCGCGCGCTCGGATCGCTTTCTCTTTTTCTCCCTTACTCTATGTCGTCACGTTGCCATCGTCGCGAGTGTACACGTTTGTGAGCAACGAGGAAGCAAAACTACCGCGAGTTATAGAAGGTCCCGGCGCGGTGAAGAAAGAGGCGGGCTTGGCAAACTACCGGATGAGGGTAGAAGTAGGCGTCGAGGGTGGTGAGGGAACGAGACAGAGAGCAGCATCGAGCGTATTCGGTAGACAGGAATCCGGATGTCGCTGCAGCTTATTTGCTTCGTGGATATTCCGTACAGTTGGGACATTGGCATAGGAGGGAACACGAGGAGCTCAGTGAAGAATGGTCTATACATGTGTTTAAAAAAAAAAAGAGAGAAGGAACCTGACAACCGGAAAAAGATGGGCAAAGAGACCGGAAGGGATGGACTGACGGGGAGAGGGGGGGGGGGAGCAAACAAACAAACACACGGACCTCGTGTGGGCGGGAAACTCATAAGGCTAATAGAGATCACGCCCAAGCGAGGCGCACAGACAGGTGGAGATGTAGTGGAATAGAGAGAGGCTGGATGGAAGAAGGATAGGACTTGTAGCACCCTGTTATTGGGCTCCAATTTCCTACGATCAATCTCCACGAGCTTCAGGCCCTTTTTCAAACGAGAGACAAATGTTCAATTATCGCTATCAACATAGGCGAAGCTTGTGGATTGATATTTCAGATTAAGTTAGGTTACGAAATGATCTGTCTTGCTCTGCTGGGCTTGATACTTACTCTGTACACTGAGCACTCAGTTTTTTTTGGCTATTTTCAGACTTTGTTGTCGCCTCAGTTTTGGTAAACACCGGACCCAGTTTATTAGGCAAGGACGTAAAATTCTTGAGGCGGTTTTCGCGAATCCTTGAACATGCATAAAAATATATTCGGGAAAATCTATTGCTCATCGCTGCTCGTGCTGAAATATTATTGTCATGGATACAGTCCGATTCGGACTAGAATCCTGGTTTTTCAATCGGGATCCAGTCGGACATCGGATCGGATTCGGGAGCGAAATGTAACGCTCGTAAATCGGATTCTAGCCAGAATCCTAATCCGGGAACTATTAAGGTCTCTAGACAGAATTCAGATAGAAATTTTTCATAGGGTCCAGGCTAGAATCGCGAACTTCTAGAACAAGATCTAGTTCGATATCGAATTGGATCCCAGAGATGAATGTAAAAATCACCAAGAGATACCGATCCGTATCAGCTGGCGACGCTGGACGTTTTCTGAAATCATTTATTCATGGATCTGAAAAAGATTAGGTAAAAATTGGTGCTACGGTATAACTGTCAAAACTTATATATCTTAATAAAAGAATTTCGAACAAAATTCTTTACATTTAATAAAAATTTTCGAAAAAAAAACAATATATAGACCTTGCAAGACTTATATTTCCTGGAGAAAAGTGACATAGGTTATTTATTCTGAGTAATTATATTTAAATTAAATGCAGATCGTTCGAACTAAGAAAATATGTATTTAATTTCCTAAGAAAAATGTATTCGATACGTAGGGGAAGGTGGGGCACGATGTGTCACTTTTGTTCTATCGAATTTTTACTCGTACCAAAGTAGTCTGATTAGAAAAAAAGGTCATAACCAATTTTATGGACCTTTGCGCGTACAATAAAGCTACGATATTTTTTGCAAAAAAGTTAAAAATCCTAAAATAATGGGTTTGAACAAAATTTGCGGGTTGACTCATTGTGCCCCACGGGTGGGGTACAATGTGTCAGATAGGTGGGTACAGTGTGTCAAGTGCTGCGAAACGCCGGGTACAACGAGCCGGTTGAAACTCTATTTTCCTAACAGATAACAGATTTCCACATGCATACCAATAATTTCACAACAGGTATTATTTGCCAATAACATTGGAAGTCGACTCATTGCACTCAACAACTCGGTGACACATTGTGCTCCACACAATTGTCCCACAATATTTGACGTTTTCCCGGCAAGCCAAATTTTTTTTTCGAGGCTCAAATTAATTTTGTACTTTTAATAATTCTTCGTGAGCTGCTATTGACTTTCTTCTAGTCCAGCCGAAACTCAATATAAATAACGGACCAACACAAAAAATTTCGTTTTTTACAAGCTACAAAAGTTCGAGGAATCGCATGTGGTTGACAGTTGCTCGTGACACATTGCGCTTCTTCGGAGCGTCGTAATTTCCTTGTTTCCTCATTGGGAGTCGACTCATTTTGTCCCACCACTCGGTGACACATTGTACCCCACTAGTAAAGTATTTGATTATTGATGAAAATAACTATTAATTAAGCTGCGAATGGAAAAACACAGGTCACTAAGTGCACCATAAATAATATGTTAAAACTATCGATTAGGACCGAAAACCGGTGCCGCTACACAAAGTGTCGTTTATATTTAACGTTTTCCCGGCGAGCAAAATATTTTTGTTCCAAGCCTCAAATTAATTTTTAATTTTCAATAATCCTTTGTGAGCTGCTATCGACTTTCTTTTAAGCTTGACGAAACCTAATATAAATCCCGGTCCAACATATAAAATTGCGGAATTTACGAGCTACAAACCTCCGAGAAACCGCATGTGGCTCACTGTTCCCCGTCACACATTGTGCCCCACTCTCCCCTATTTGAAATACGTATTTCAAATTCTTGCCACCACGTCTCCGTCTTGTGCTAGGCAGTGGGCGCCATCTGGATTCCGATGAGGATATCCCTTCTGGAGAATCCGTATCATATCCCGATCGGGATCTGATCGGAACTTAGGTATCCCTAAGAAATTTCTGCACTGGTGGTTTTATGTAAAAGTATTTTAAAAAATGTCGAGTGACGCTTATCCATTCTATATCATGTTGGTATTATCATCTACTGTCGCGCTAAAATTTGACTATCGAAATTTACGTTTTAATTACTTACCGCATCTTCTGGTTTAGGCTGCACTCGCCTTGATGGATATCGCGTGCACTGGCCGCTTTTACATTATCCGTTTCATCGTGACGAGAGGCCCCTTTCTTCATTATCACTCTGGTGATAACTTCAATCGAGCCACCGTCACGTCGGTTGATCTTGATGGCGTTTTCTTCTTCGCGTTCGCGAACGCCCACTCACATTTCTCTTGGAGCCTGGGGGGAGGGGACGCGGTAGCTGTAGGGATAAAAGAGTTGCCGAAAAGGAGCAGCTCTCCCTCGCGACGATGCTTCTTTGGTGTTCGGTCGCGAAAATTCCTTTTTGGCGGAGCCTAGCTCAATGCTGCGCTGGAGGTTATTCCTTTGCTCCGGTTCATTCTTTCACCTTTTGCAACGGCTCTTCAGCTTCCCCCCCCCCCCCCTACCCCTCCTCCGCGGCCCGCCCTCTTTTCTTGCTGTTTTATTTATAGTCCCTCTTGCGAAAGCCGTTTCTACGGCGTCAACGACCGCCACCGAATTTTCAGGCACCTCTCAAGATTCGGTGGCGCACACGGTAGGACGATGAAGGCGGTAGGTTAGGCTAGGCCAGAGGGTAGAGCACGGACTCAACCTTGGATAAAGGAGGCGGATGGGCGGTAGGGTATGAGGGCTGAAAGGGCTACCGAAAAATCTGCAACTCGGCTGGATAACCAGCCGCAACCCCCGAAAGCTTCCCTGTCCTCCTTCTGCTTCTCCTTCTCGGGCTTTGGTAATGGGAAGAGAGGGCTTTGCCCGTTGAAGAAGCTGCTGCGTTCGTTGCTCCTAGTTTACCGTCCCAAAGAACCACGGCTTGCAAGCCTCCGATGGTAACAGCAAGCTTGGGAAAGACGCGCGGGGGTGTTGGCTCTTCAACAAGACTCGCAGAATTCCCGCGCGAATACACCCAAAAGTGTAAGTGATCTTTTTTATTCGCCTCCGCTCTTATATCGCGTTCTCTAAGACTCTTCTTAGACAACCCCCTAGCCACCTCTGTGTTTACCACCTCTGTGTATGAACTCAGCCGGCTGGAATTATATATTAACAAAATAAATACGAAACAAGGTGGTAAACAATTATTTAACTGAATCACCTTTTCGCAAAGGATTCACGTTTTTGCATAGGAATAAATATATTTGCGAAAGCCTGGACTTAGTGCGCAACCCTTAAATGTTTGTTCGTATTTCACCTGAGGACAGTATATGTCTTTTTTGGTCGAAATTCGGATAATAATTTGAAATAAGCACCGACAGCCATGGTCGGACCAACACTTCGATTGGTGACAGGTTAGCCGCCCACTGGCTTGTGCTATAGCTATCAAATGGACAGCTGTTTTACTGAGTTTCCAATTGTCATGCAACGGAAAGTCAATAAAACAATGTCGCCTCTATTGGCACGGGTTTATCAGTTTCCCTGCACGGAGAGAATTAAAAAGTAATTTTTGTCGTGAATTTCACGGTAAAAATTACCGTGATATATTTCAATGTGGTGACAAGTGAGAAAAGCATAATAATTCGTATGCGACAAGTTTTTTTTTAACTCACGTTACAGAAACTTTCAAATACGTAGCTAAAATTTTACTATACAAGAAGGGTAGCGCGCACGATAATTTTTACCGAGAGCACAATACATTTTCCTATAACACTCATTAAATTTTATAATAAATCTTAAAATAACTGTTATAAAGACGATACTTTTTTATAGACATTTTTGAAAGGCATAAAATAATAAAATGCACAGTAAAATTTCGCTGATATTATATATTTTTTAAATTTAAGTTTTGCGTATTTTGTTACACATGAAAATTTACTAGAAAATCTGGTAAAATTTTCTATCTGAAGAAGAAATTTTATTTTATTTTCCTGAAAATCTGTGTTTTACTCAGTAATAATAAGCGAAGTTTCAGGGTTGTCATCTGGTTACCGTTACTGCACGGTAATTTTTAACATTTAATTCTCTCCGTGTGTTCCTTCGAACGAATGCGATACAGTATTGAATTGGGAAACGCATGGCAAGTGGCAACGCTCTTAGAGGTGTCTAAAGAACTGGATATATAGTCAAGTGACTACTGTGAGATGTCACAAAAGAGATGGGATTGTAAAAGCTCGCAAGGGCGTACGAATAAACATTGGAAAATTATTTCAAATGAGGACAACACATGTTTGTTTTAATTGAATTATAGACAAACATATGATGATGTTGTCTTTAATTGAATAAAATACAAACATATACTTGTCCTCGTGTATTCGTTGTTGAGTTAAGTACAAACGTATTTTCGTATTTATCGATGCGTCAAGGTGACTCGGGCGAGAAGGCTGCTCGCACCAATCTCTCTTTGAGAACATTTCGACGACGATACCTCAAACATCCGCGAACTAAACTCGACTTTATCGACTCAGAGACGGGCATCCATTTCTAGGATTGGCGAACCAATTCTGACCTTTTCTTTCTCCGTATACTTGAAAACTTGAACAGGGTGAACTCGAGCTAGACTTGAGAATTTTTTTTCACGAAGCTCTCGCTCCAGTACTTTCGACAAGTAAAAATCTTTCCTTAGGACGACGCGGCCAGGGGGTGGTAAAAGAACTGGAGGATGGAAATATACTTGCCGAAAGTACGTTTCGTTACAAATTCATCTGAGCTTCAAACAAATGAACGTATACTCTCAAATGTGAGCGGGGGGGGGGGGGGGCGAAAAAGGGATCGAGTGCAGACTTACGTGGACCTTATATCGCAAGTAACGCTACCCCGCGCATACTCGACTTGGATAACGAAAAGAAAAGAAAGAACAAAAAAAAAAGCAAAATGAGCCGAGGCAGCGAGGCAAGAGGCATTTTCACTGAAGTCTCTGCAATTTCGTGGATGCTTCTTGCCGGATCTCGCTGACTGAAAATAAAAAAAAAAAGAGAAAAAGAGGTACCTGCAGGTCTTTGCCCGCTTTAGAAGCACTCCTAACGCCTCCTGTTCATCTCTGTCTCTCTTTCTCCCCTTTCTCCCTCTATCCACAGTTCTTGCCTCTTTCTCTAGATCGCTCTTTCTAGCTCTCAGCCTCAGCTTGTGATCGGGCTTTACAAGTAGCAGCAGCAACGGCGGCATCACCACCACCACCACCATCAGCCGTATAGCTGCGCACTTCCTTCACGCACCCCACTCGCCCATTTCCACCCCCGCAGACTCCCTTTTTTTTTTTCCTTCTCGCGCCGTGCAACTTTTCTCTCTCCTCTCACCTGATGCGGCGGGGGAAGCGGCGAATGGAAGGCGCAAGGGCTGGGGGACGTTACTGTATTTTGGCACTTTAGAATTTGCGCCACGGCTCTTTCCCTCCGTCTTCATGGCTTGTTGTGCTTCCATAGTGTCCTTATACCTCTACTCTCTTACCCCGACGGCGCTGCTCGCAATTTTCTTTTCCCAATTTAAAAATTTTTTTTTGTCTTTTTATTCCCGCCTCTATATTTCTTATTTTTTTACGCGTCTCGAATTCGTGGTCGCCGCGTTTCTCGTCTACGACTTCACATCTGTTTTATTTTTGCACGCGTTTGTGGCTGAAACGAGTGGGTTTTTTTTTATTGGAATGTATGTTTTTTGCTGGAAGTGTGCAATGATTTTCGTTTTGCAACTCATTTCCGGTTGCGAAAAGGATCAGACAATTCTCAGATCAGATGCCACGAGAATATTCGCAAAAAAGTTCTGCCTCATCGTTGCGAATATAGCTGCGCGAGCATAATCGGTCGTGAGAAAAGATTGTCCAAGAGCTGGCTAAAAAGTGTAGCTCAATGCCCTTCGTGCGTGCGTCGAGAATGGTCCGCCGCCTCACTTTCGATCCTTCATCGTGCACATACCTTGTTTTTTGTTCTTTTTTTTTTTGTTTTTTTTGTTTTTTACTTCGGCGAGGGTCCCTTGTTTCCATCCTCGAGGATGTGCGTCGCGGGGGTGGGTGTGCTACGCACCCACCCCCGCCGGTAAGCGAGACGAGGTGCGATGCAGCCCCGAGGGCTCTTTCCGTATGGTGAACGCACACGAGCGTGAGCGAGAAAAAAGAATGGAGATAGAGAGAGAGAGAGAGAGAGCGACCGAGGGAGAGAGAAGGAGGGGAGGGAGAGTATGTAGTAAAGAAAGAAGAGGAAAGAGAGGAAAAAAACGCGTAAGGGGGAACGAACGAATGGGATTCTGGAGGGAGAGGAAGAAAGAACAACGACATGAGAGATGACGGGAAAAGAGATAGGTAGAAAGGCGCCATCTAAGGACAGGCCTGCGAAAAAAAAAGTAGTGCGACGAGACGAGGCACGGGAGAGGAAAGAGAAGAAAAAAAAAAAGAAGTGAGAAGGCAAAAAGTGAGACAGAGATGGGTAAGCGGGTGGTATTGATCCTGGGAAACTCACCCCTTTCCCTGATCCTCACCGCGCCCTCACGCCCTTCTGTTGCAGCCCTCCTCTTCTCCTACTCCGTGCTTTCACCGACGAACCCCTAAAGTTTCGTTCGCTGCTCGCTCCCTTCTCTCTCTCACTCTCTCTCACTCTCTCTCTCTCTCTCTCTCTCTCTCTCTCTCTCTCTCTCTCTCTCTCTCTCTCTTTCGCTCTCTCTCTATCTCTCTCTCTCTGGTGGTTCCTCCGCCCGTTCCCACTTCTCCCGCACTTCCCCGTCTTTTCGCGGCTTCTCTTCTTCGTTCATTCGCCCCTTTCCTGCACTCCGCCGTCGCCACAATCCCCACCAACGCTTTTGGAGTTCCACCGCTGCGCCTCGCTTCTCCGGTTGCTTGACTATCCTGAGTTTCACGGTGAGAGCCACCAGACTTAGAAACCCCCAAGTCCATCAGACGCACACATACACGCACGTATGAATCTCACACAAGATGGCCTTGCCCTTGAATCTCTGCCCTTCCCGCGTCTCACGTCTGGATTTTGCCTTCAACTATTATTTCTTTTGATTCATTTGAAAGAAAAAAAAAAGGGTTCTCACGGCGATGCGTATTGCGAGGAAATTATTTCCAGAGCCGAGAGAATGACAAGGTTTTTGAGAAAACGTCTTTTCATCATTGAAAGCATAACCCGTGCAGAAGTTGTCGGAGGGATCCAATTGGATTTTCATACTTGACCCTTCGTCCTGATGGGGATCCAATGGGTTATCGCATTGGATTCCTATACTGAAACTTAACGCTCGTACGTTGGATTCTCATTGGGATTCCCCATTGGAATCCAACGTACGAATACAATTCGATTCCTAAAGGATTCCCAGAATATCGAAGAGAATCCGATACAATTCTTGATGTATCCCATTGCATTCTGTACTGTTGAATTTTCGAAACAAAGTATATAGATATACAAAATGCGTGGATCTTAAAAAAAAAAGTATAAATATTCTCTTCAAAAAAGTATAAATCGCTTAAAAAAGTATATCTCGAAAATCTGTTTGAATCACATCACTGAAAGTCCACATTAATTGTCGTTTGTCATTTATTTCACTGCGATTTGGCATAATATTACCACGAGCGTGCAGTTTATGTTTCATCACGCCGAGTTTTTCCTCGTGATTTTTCGCATTATTTTTATTCGAACGTGGCAAAAATTCGCAAACGGCATTCACCGGGCAACAGTGCAGAATCCAATTGGACCCCAATGAGGACTCCCTATGTGCGGTGGCCCTAAAAAATCCCTATAGTAATGCGGGTGCATCTTGGGACTCCTCAACAACCTTCCACGCGGCATCACGAGAGGATATTTTTCTTCAAAGATCCAACAAAATACGGTGGCGAATTTCAAATGAAAAATTGTCAGCCGACGTGAATTGAGAAATAGAGTAGAATCCACGTGGATTTTGATGTGGGCTTCCTACTTGCGGCGTTCCTATCAAATTTCTATAGTGATGTGTTAGAATCTAGGGACCCCCAAACAAATGTCTGCATGGAAATTGTTCTCTCGTTATCAAATCTGAAATCTAACGAGCAACATGAGACAACGGGGTAGCAGCGGTGGTTACTCTTATTCACTTACGTCACTAACATACACTCGTGTGGTAGCGATCCTTCGAGATAAATAAATAAATAGCAAGCACGACTCGTCCCGTTTAAATTACGCTTAGACGCTACGTGTCTATAATACAAGCGATGGACAAAAACGTACAGGAATCTTGGGAACGAAGGACGATCTCGCATAGCGATACTATATAGCGAGGGTACGGCACACAAGGCCCCACAGGGTAGGCACTCACAGCGAAGACGAGAAGTATCGGGAGTGAGGTATACGGAGATGAAAAAAAAAAAAAAAAAATAACACGACGAAGCAGAAGAAGAAAAAGAAAGGGCAAGAGAGACGAAAGGGAGAGGAACCAGATTGAGCGATTCCGGCCGGGTCGACCTGTGCTCGTTTGCCGGCGAAGAACTGACGACGAGAAACGACAACGGCGTTCATATGCTACCACAGCGTGTACGGTGAAGGACAGCCAGTTACGCATCGACTCAACTCTCGAGGCCCCCCTCCCCCCTCTCCCTTTAGAGAGGCGACCAACTTTTGCGCCGCCGTATAGTAGACACAACGACTCACGGCATGAGCGAGTCACTGACTCTCCATTGGGATATATACTGTGCTCGAAGTTGCGTCAACTTGGTACTGGGAGAGACGAAGAGGCTGAGAGAGAAAGAGAGAGAGAGAGAGAGGGAGAGAGAGAGAAAGAGAGAGAGAGCAAGAAAGCGATATCAAGCTCCGAAGTGATGAGAGACCGGAGAATACGGTGTTGCTATGTCTTCGTATACGAACTCTCTCAATGGCGAAGAGGAACTGACCAAGAGACCTCCGAAGGACTTTGTAAATCTTTTCTGTCTTTAGCTCCGGTCGAGCGGTGTCCCTACCGTTTATTCTCATATCCCCACGTAGCGTTCGAAGGTAAAAAAGACTGACCGTTCTGGGTAGGCGAACCTTACAGAGCGAACGTAGAGATTGATTGATCGAGGACACTCGAGTATCGAGTGAGTTACGCGAAATGAGTCTGCCACCTTACCTCGCCGTTAGTTGAAACTTTGGCATCCTGTGAACGATAAGGTCGTCTGTGGATTGATCCGATCTGTCCAACCAATGTCACAGCAACCAGCCAGAAATTTGGAAATATTATTGAAGACAGTTGCCAGCCTGTCTACGTTATCCTGAAATCGATCTCAGGGTGATGCAAGAGATTGGGCAATATAACGATCGACAATGTGTGTTGTCCTTTTCGAGCCAAGAAGCCTCCGGCATATGCTCTTTTCTTTCTTCTAAGTGGCATTTTGGTATTTCTAATGTACCGCGGCTTGTGGCTTTCTGGGCCTTTACGATGCTCCCCTTTTTCACGTTTACTCCACACTTGTCGCTTGTCGGAGTGCTGCTCACCCAGCCACTCGTTTCTCAATCCACTACCGTATGACATCTGCACGAAGGGCCCCAGAGTGTTTCAGTTGCGTTCACTATTGGAAACTCAGTAAAAAGGCCTCCCGCTGCTCGCCAAGCGGTCAACCATCCAAGTTTTAGCCCGACCCAACACTCCTCGCCGTTGCACATCGTCAGCGCGTCCACCATCGTCGGTTTTCTTTTTTTTTTTTTTTTTTTTTTTTTATTACGTTCCATAAAATTTCAGTATCGAAACGGTTACGAGTGCACAAGTAGCCACAAACGTGGCGCACCTGCAGCCTCAGGTATACTCCCATCTCTGTGTGCTGAGTTGCGCGCGAGTAACGGCCGCACGGTACGCACAACTTGCCGATATGCTGTTGCAATGGTTGTAAAGCCGTTTTTGTGCGTCAGGGATGAAGCGATTTCGACGTTGTTACCGTCCCTCGAACCCCGAATTCCTTGCAACAGGATTCAACGTGGCTTAAACGAAGACCGAGAGAAATTTCAGCACCTGCGTCTCTCGAAGCAATGACTCGGCAGAGATCATTGTTTCGGGACGGGGACGCGGTTACCTCGTTCCACCCGGATATTCGGCCATCTGTGGTAACCTCGGGAAATATCTGTTTGTGAAATCCTTTGAACCGGTTGCTTCGCGGGCCTTCAACTTAACCGGAAACTTCCAGTTTCTCGCGTATCATGTGCAATCTTATACGTGCTCTTCTTTCCATCGTGATCACTTTAGCCTCTTCCATCAATTGAACTTTGCTCTTCGATGTGAAAATGCCATTTTGTCCGCAAACACTAAATAAGAAATGAAACGTCTTGAGTTTATTCGACTTTAATTTGTGGTATCTGCTTTCCTGTTTCAGGTGTAAAAAGATAGTCGTCTGGATCACGACAACACCGGAAAATTAGAGGAGAGAAAGGCAATAGCGCAAAAAAGATTCTCGTATGTGCGTCAACGAAGCAACGAAAGTAAAAGCGCGCGACGAGTTCTGGAAGATTGTGCAATACTTGGAATCTAAACTGTGTGCGGATTGCAAAGGAATATTGGTTAATTTTGTTTCATTGGTTTGCCCGTGTGAATTTGATCCGTCCTTGGTAAATCCGTTGGTCACTCCGTCCGCGAGTAAATCATCGGGTAATTTTATATTGCGCGCATAGATGAACTCAAAAACGACTTTGACGTCCGGTATCGGGTGCTCGAAAGAAATAAACGTACGTGCGGTATTTAAAAAAAACACACACACACATATATATATATATATATATATATATATAAATAAATATAACTATATATAAATATATATATATTTAAACAAAGAAGTGAAAAGGGGTTATCGTGAGAAAGGGTTAGAGCTTGTGAGAAGGAAGAGAGTGCGCGCTCGGTTAAAAGGCATGTGGAGTGAGTGACGCTTGAGGATCGAGAGGAACCGCGGCCGTTGGGGCCAGGAGTAAGCGGGTTGCCTGATTAGAATGACCCCGTTCAGTATGGCGGTCGTACTACGACGCCACCGCTTCTTCGTTACCACCCGTGCTCCTGTCTTTCTTCTGTTGCTGATGTGTCTCAGGAGGATCCACGCTGAACAAGGTAAGATTCCACAATCTAAATTACATTCTATTCAATTATGCGCGACAGAATCTCCAATGCCTCGATGATCACTGAAAATCCATTTTGAAATCGCTTCAATATTTCATGCCTCATAGTCAAGGCGAGGTAAAAACTCCATTCGATTAATTACCACTCTACATCTTTCAATTCTTTCAAGAGCTTCAATTATTCCCCAAGAGGCAGTGATTCTTCATGGAGGCTTCAGCGTCTGTAGGATCTATGCAGCCTCAGCGCAGATCCCAAAACTTAATGCTATTGAAGTTTGCGTGGTTGGAACGCAACGGAAGTTTAATAGCCAAAATCTTGTTGCCAAATTTGGGCTCCAAAAATCACTGAAACGTTTTTTTAGGATCCTTACCAGAAATCTGCAGCCTAAGTTTGACGGATAACATTTTAGACGATGAAGAAAATGCAGAAATGACAAAATTAAAAAGAATTTTGCCGTACCAACGATGTAAAGTTTAACATCGCAAAACTTAGGTGCTTCAAACAAATGTCAAGGCTTTGGGAAAGTACTCATCAAGATAGAATTTACGAAGATCGTGCGTGCACAATCCATACAACTGGATACTTTTCTAAAAAAAACTAAAATAGTACCAAGTAGAGCAAAAAGGACACACTGCTACATTTTCCAGAAATTCACTTATCAATTCTCGAACCACCTTGAATTATTGTATCATACGATTATCCAGATATTATCAACTTTTACTAACTAAATGGAGAAATACGTCACCGCTTTACATATACAAAATGACAAATGGTATAACTCCATGTATTCTGATTCTAAACCTGTCGTACTCAATGAATAAATCAGGAAATAAAAAATAGTGTTCCATCAGCGAGCAAAACACCCAGGCTGAAGGACCTCGGTTGATGGCCTATTGGCACCTACCACAAGCCTTGTGCGACACATACACACACAAACCGAAACTGTCGCACCTCGAGGTGTCGCGATACTTGTGCGTGAGAAGAGATAGCGGTATTGAGACTGACAGTAGAATGAGGCAGGCACGTTTTATCGAAAAATAAGACATCAAAACACCGGTCGATAAGTTCTACCTAAGAATTCCATGCGTCCATTCGTGGCTGAGGTTGAGAGAGCTCTTCCTCGATCGCACATTGCCGAAGCATGACGCAAACCGGGAAAATCAGCCTCATCAGGTGATGGGGAAAAAAAACTCGTTGGTAACTGCGACCATTTAGCTTCACACACATGCCCGTACGTTCGTGAGATCGCTCTATATAAGCGATGAAGCAACGTTGACCATTCACCTAGACCCCGATCCATACCGGTGTGTGCGCGGCTTATAGAGGATCTCGAGGCCCGCGCGGACTGGTTATAGGGAATATGGTCATGGCAAAGCCACGGACAGGGTGTGCAGATTAGGTTGTAGATCAGGTTCCCATACTAAGGCTTCGAACGCCAATGATCATCATCCGGGACTCGGTCGACCAGTGTGTGCCTCGTCTATCCAATGAAAACGAGACATCGTCCTGACAACGTTCCAACTATGGTACTCGACCATATACCACACAAGTTTCGCGTGTAGAACCCTTCGTCGCGAAGCCACTTCTGGATCATCTCTTTTCCCATGGAATCTCCTTCAGCATTCCCCATTACGGTCTTTCGCGTCTGCTTTAAGCTTTTGCATTACTCCCCCTCACCTGCCCCTTGGACGTTTTCCATATTTTAACGGGAAGAAAGAATTTGAAAGACGGGCGGGAAGAAAAAAAAAGAAGGATTAAACGCGATAGCCTCAGGATGGAAGGAAAAGATACCAGGGCCGTTTATACAAGGCACAAGGGGCGTCCATATCGTATGCCGGAGAGTTCCACTCACATACGAGCGCGCACCCTTCTTTCAAATTGATCTCCTTTCGAATTAAAAAGAGGAACGGTGCAACAAACCTGTCTCCTCATACTGCTCGCGCACTGAATTATTGCCCTTCCTTCCCCAAATCTCAATAATTTCATAATACCTTCAATCTTCTTGAAATTATGGCACAGGGGTCGTCTTAGGGTAGAGCCGCGTCGAGCGGGTTATTAGGCGAAGCAGAAATGAGCGAGACTGCCGCGTGTTATCCGCTGCGCGCGAATAAACATTCTTTTTATTTAATTACGTATCGCGATCGTACGCGGACCACTGGATGATTGGTCAAAACCCAAGGTCGGATTAATAGTCAATAAGGAGAAAGAAAATCAGCGCAATCATTTCACTCGAACGTACATTTGGTTCTTTTGTCTTTGTCATTTTTTGATTGTTCTTCCAATGCTCCCTACTCTCACACGAAAAAAAAGAAAGGACAAAAGGGAACATTTTCCACGACGGAATTCCAATTGAATCTCAAAAATGTCTAAATGCGGAAAGCTCGAAGCATACAGAGAGAAAAGTCCATGGTATTTACGATAAACGCCCATGGTAAAAGAGGAAATAGTAAAATTCCGTGTAGTTTATTGGCACCGCAATCATAATATAGTTAGAACAACTATAAGCGGAGAGTATATATAAAAATATGCGATTTTTGTGGCGTATTTGACTGTCTATTATGCCCGAAATAATTTTAACTATTGTAAAATGCTTGACAATATAGTTATGGTTGATACAGTGCTATCACAGAATTGGCGCACAAATAATAATGTTGTATATTGCACGTTCGGTTTTGATCAGCTCCAATTTCTACTATTCTATTTGACATCGTACAATTTATATGGGTAACATTAACGTTTGTGGACTATAATTTGCTAAAAGACCTTATGAAAAGGTACTATACGAAACAAAAAATTATGGTAATGTTTACTTCTAGCGAAGACATAAATCATTTGCAGCTGGATTAAGCACGGCTTAGTAGTTTTAAGAACTTCACGTTCCTTTATTACAAACTGTTACATAGTATCTTTGTTACATTACAAAAATAGGATGTCAGTTCAATATTTCTTTCTTGTAGTTCACTTTCTGTTCTTGTAGGACACACATTACTATGCGTATAGCAGGTCGTCCTTGAGCCCGTTCATGGGCTCAAAAAAATTTTCCCGACTGAATCGGTCTTGTAGCCTGATTTTTTAGCTTCGATTTGGTATTTGTTTCACTCTCTGGAGGACCATTTGTACCTGAGATATTGCCGATTGAATGAAAAGTCAGTTTTTTTCTTTGATCATGGATATCTCATGAACTAATGATCGTACAACGAACGGAAGGTGGGTTTCGGAAACTTGAATAACTTCTCTATAAGTTCCTTTTGGTATTTTAGAGGCATTTTTTATTAAGCTCATTACTGATTTGAAAAAGTACAAAGAAATGACTTTTTTTGCCGTTTTGGAAAATCCATCACATCTTAGCAAATATTTCGAAAATGACAAATGTTTCCAGGTTTTTTATGAGCTCAATACATGCCCAAAGACCCTGTAAATTTTTTAATGGATCGGTTAAGCTTTTTTTTTTTACCCAAATCGTCAAAGTTTTATCAAAAATCAAAGAAGCACTTTTATTGCTCCTTAAACGTCAATTGATGATGGGTAAGATGAAAAAAAAAAATCGTTATTTTTCTCACAATCCTTCTACTAGATTCTTAAACTAGAGATTTCACGCTTCAAAGTGCTTTTTATTTTCCTGATACGACCATTTTTCACGAAGTTACGGCCTTTCAAAAATCACCGAAAAAATGGTTAAATTTTTCTACTCCTTAAATTTTTTTTGCTAAGCGTATATATATATATAGTTCTGTTCGTTAATAGGATATTGACTGAGTTAATTTTTAATGATATTGAAGTTTGCATCGTAGGAACGCAACGAAAATTTCATATCACAACTTTTTTGTTTGGCACATTTAGCATTCCAAAATCCCTTAAACGTTTTTCCGGATTCTTATTAAAGATATTCAGCCTGAATATGTGAGAAAAGACTTTAAATGATAATGAAAATGAGGAAATAAATTTTTCTTTTTTTTGCATTCCAACGATGCAAACTTTAACATAGTAATTTTTGATAGTGTAAAGGAATATCAATTTTCTGAATAGCATCGAACAATCAACGTATACTTGTATGATTAGTGGTTGCGGTTAGCATATGTGCATGATTGATGCATCTGCTAAAATATCAATAAGCAGTGATATATTTGTGGTGAATAACTATGACTATAAAATATTATTGAAAACACTATACATTTCTCACATTGCATTCTGACGTTTCTCTTGGGAATAATTCTTCCCAATTATTTAGCGATTCCTTCTCATGCTCGTTTCATAACGAGCCACCTAGAGTAAGTTCAATTTCGCTCTCATAACTTTGGTGATATCTTTTCCCTGGTCAATATTGGGTATACCGAAGCTGCTGCATTTGTCTCTGGATTCGCGTAACTTCGCTGTAACGATATTCCGCCGGAGACGAGTCTGGTGAAACGGTTGTGTGTCGGGGTACTCGAAAGGGCCCGTTGCTCTCTTTTCTATCCCGGTGAAGCGACTGCCTCTCTTATTCTTCGCAACTACTGCGACGCTGTCGTTGGGTGATCTCTTGCAGGTAACGCGTTTAACGAAACGTGGAACTCCTCCGAAGACCCCACAGGACTGACGAGAAACTCCGGTGCGCATCCTCTGAGAGACAAGTAGTGAAGTAAATCTCAAGTTTTCTTGCCCAGACATCATTCTCTCTCTCTCTCCCTCTCTCTCTCTCCCTCTCTCTCTCTCCCTCCCCCTCTCTCCCTCTCTCTCTCTCTCTCTCTCTCTCTCTCTCTCTCTCTCTCTCTCTCTCTCTCTCTCTCTCTCTCTCTCTCTCTCTCTCTCTTCCCATCTCTGTCGTTCGTTAGTTTCGCTCTGGGAATACGTATTTTCTATTAGCCACCGTCTTCCTTTGCCGTTTACCTCGCTCGTCCAGTCCCTCGCAAAATAAAGTTGCACAATTCCTCATCCTCGTTCCATGTTTGCTCGTTCCTTGTACCATCTGGACTTTTAGATCAGCCGTCATATGAGCCCAATCGTCCGAATGCGAAGAGCGAATACACTCTTGTCTTTTTTTTTCCTCCGAGTCCGGTGTAGTTTTATCCACCGGATTTAGCTGAGTTGAAACTTGGAAGGATAAATGTATTAGCCGGTAGCAAGTTATTCCAGAACTCGTGGAAGTTCTTGCGTATCGGGATTACGCACTCGTGAGATCGAAAAGCGTATCCTTCCAACGCTATTACGACCAAGTCTGCGACGGTCTTTCGCGTTGACTCACTACTCGGGCTTACAGTCAAGTTAGTTCGGTCTCCGGGCTCTATAGCTGCGCCTTCTCTTCCTGGCGGATATATATCGGTAAAAGCCCCGACTTATCCCTCAGAATCTTCTACCCACGTACAATCTACTCTCGCGCGCCCAGCTATAGGAACATTCACGGTAGTAAATCTCATTGACGTCTCCGCGCGTGCTTGTAGGTCTACCCCGGCAAAAGTAGAATCGCGAGAAAGACCAACACGTTTTGGGCAACGTGACTGTTCGTCCAAACCAATATATATTCAGGTATATATATATATATATATATATATATGCATCAGTATTTATGTACTTGTGTACATGTATATGCATTTATGTATTTATATATATATATATATGTTTTATACGTATTTCAATGTGTGTATTCATATAAAGCTTGATCTTTGCTCACTAGGATTCACGAACCGTTGAATTTACCGTATTCTTTTGTTCTCTCTCTCTCTCTCTCTCTCTCTCTCTCTCTCAAAGATTAGTATTTAGAATTGCCAGCGATCTGTTTTTGTTTTCCTTTCTTCCACTTGCGATTTTTCTTCTCATTTGCTTTTTCCTTTTTTGTTTGCGTTGTTCTTTTTAATTGCGTTTTTCTCAACAACTGCGTTTTTTTTTATTTAGTATTTCTTTTGCTTATATACAGTAATTTTTTTTTCTTTTTGTATCGAGTCTCTTTTGTTTCTTTGTATTTTTCCTTCTATTGCACGGAGAACAGAAGATGATGTTCTTTTGCCTTTCTAATCTGCCCGATACTTTTCATCTTCGTTTAATGTATACATTTTTCTTTGTTTTTCTATTGTCTTTTTCATTGCTTCAAATTTTTCTCTGTACAGCCAGACGAAGGAAGATTGTATGCCAGAGGTTGTTTTAGCCTGGTAGCACTAATAAGTCTAATATAATATTATTATCTCTCCTCTCCTCTCTCGTTCCATCCCTCTCTCTCTCCCTCTCTTGCCGATTTCTTTCTTCTTCCATGCCTCAACCCGCTCAGTCCAAAAGCCTCGCACAAAATTTACTCTGAAGAAGAGAATGGTTTGCAGAGATGGTAAACACGATCCTTAAATTCATTATCTTCAAAAAGGAGCTCCCTTACCAGCGATTTTCTCCGTCCTGCGGTTAGTGGCGAATATATAAGGGAATATAATCTCACTATCGGCCTTGGTTTAGTAAGGCCTCAATCATTTCGCGAGGACAACAAATTTGGACATCAGTTTGTCCACCCTTCCGGATCAACTTAATCCCGCGCTTGTTCCGCGGTCAATGGATTACTGTGAAAAAAAAAACGAAAGAAGAAAACTTCCGACGGATGATTCAAGTGACTTCTGGATTTTCATGATTCGAGAATGCGAGTGTAAGAACATGAGATGATGAATTGGAAAGGCAGAGGTGGATAGCCGTTGGTGGATGGGTACACGCGTAAACTCGATCGCCACCGCGATACCAATACATATTCTCTCTCTCTCTCTCTCTCTCTCTCTCCCTCTCCCCCTTTCCCTACCTCTCTCTCGTTCGGCCTCTATCTCTCGATTCCCTTTTTGTAATCGTGGTCTCTTGTTGATCGGGTAGCGTCCGAGTTCTCGCCAAAGTACCATCCCTTCTCTTGCCTCGCTCGTTTTCTCTATACTATAACGCTGGCGCGCGCGACTGCATTGACTGCGCACCTTGTGGGCCCCCTCATTCCTTAGTTTCGTCGGTGTATACACGTATTCTCCTTCTCGCTGCACTACCCCAAGATCTTTCCCTCTCTCTCTCTCTCTGTCTCTCTTTCTCTCTCTCTCTCTCTCTCGCCGTAGCTCGCGAGTGAGGTGAGTAAGAGGACGCGGCAACGCCGCAGGAATGCCCGCGACCAGCCCACCGCGTGCTGCATACCTGTACACCAGAGAACCTACCTACTCAGCAGCAGCAGCATCAACAGCAGCCCAAGCGGAGACTCGGAGAGACAGAGAGAGAGAGAGAGAGAGAGAGAGAGTGCTGGGAGCTTCCAAGGCAGCGTGTGGATGTTACAGAGACAGAGGCAACGGCATCCTATAGACCTGTACGAGAGGTCTCCTCGATTCCCCCGGGCTTACCCGGTTGTGTCTTGCCCCCAACTCAGCCCCCCTCTTACCTTCCCTCTGCTCCCTTTGTCGTCTGAAAATTGAGGGAGCAAGAGGAGCTCCAAGTTCCTCAAGTTGCCGGCAGATGGAGAGAGATTGAAATCGCGAAAGTCTGTAATCAAGAAGAAACGCGACCGTGCTGGTAGTGGTGGTGGTGGTGGTGGTGGTGGTGGTGGTGTTGCAGCAGCGAGGATTAAAGGAGGAAACAATGAGGGCCCTCGGCAACTTTGGATCCCATGTGTGTACGCACTTGTATATCGCGCCCGTTCGTTGATACCGTCATCTCGCGCAATCGTTCCGGATGTGACGATAGCCCCAGATTAATATCGCAGTGAAGCGTAACAATCCGTGGCGCAATCCATTGCGCCGCGCTAAAACATTCTCGTTTAGAATCAACGGTGCAACTAATTTCTCGTCGTTTCTCTTTTCAATGTGTCTTACGGAACACAGTGCAATTTTCTACTAGTTTGTTTCCTTCCCTCTCTTTCTCTCGCCTTTTTTTTCGCAACTTTGCGTTTCACATCGACTCACGGTAAAGAAAAAACCCTCATCGCGGTCCCTCATGCGCCTAATGGACTGTAAGACCCCCCCCCCTCTCTTTCCACAACCTCCCCTCGATTATCGTCTCGCGGTGCGGCGCGGGGCCTTATCTGTTTCCAGTCGAAATGATTTCGGGCCCATTAGGATCGAGTCCGAGGGAGGAGGTAGTCAGGGAGAAGAGAAAGCCGGAGCTCGTTTCACCATCGTGAAATAAACTTGTCAAGCTCCGAACCCTGAGATACACATAGACGCGAGAGGGAAGGAGAGAGTGTGTGCGTGTAAGAAAGAGAGAGAGAGAGAGAGAGAGAGAGAGAGAGAGAAAGAGTCAGACCCAACAGCGTCGGACTCTTGAGCCCGAGTGGCAAAATGAGGATCGCGCGAGACGAAATGCGATATGCAAGGCCCCGCAACACTGGGCAACACGAACGGGCATAAATTTCAATCGTCTTAAAAAAATCTTTTCCACATGCAGATATAACACGTATATAAGATACATGTATATCTGGAGAAGTCGGGAATGAGAGGAGGAAGGAGTTGCGTCTGGGCCTGGGGCCCAGATGCCTAGGCTACCGAGAGAGAAGGAAAATTCACGCACTCGGGAGGCCGCGTACACCGCAATGGATAGAGAAGTTAGAAGTAGAATATTTCTCTCAGGTTCGTAAACTGTTCAAGATATATCTACATATATGTAGATAAATATATATATATATATGCGGAAAGGATATTTAAAACCCGTTATATCTGTGTGATGTCGGCTATTCGCAGATTTGGTTCCTTTGAGGACGGTCCTTAAATTTTTATAAACGAATCGTTGATTCCGGAGACAACTATCCATGAAATGACCTTTATATGAATATGCTCACATTAATATAAAGGCGATTTCAAAGACATCGGGCCTTACATTAACTTCAGTGTGGGAACAAAACAGGGCCTCTGTGAAGAGAGTCCTCGAAGTCGAATTTCCTTAAAAAACTCCTTTCTCCATGTATATATATGTATGCGTATGTGTGCGCACATAACTTAAGGAATAATCGCCTATGAAGAGAACTTTACGAACACGCGTGAGGCAAGAGCCACGAATGCCCCTTTACCAACGTTACTTTGCCATTACCTACGTATTTTTGAGCTCATTGGACAAGGATACTCGCAATATCTCTCGCAGTTTCAGTTGGCGTATTCTCTACAGGGCTCGTTCAAATGTGGTAATCGCTATATCGTCATCGAAAAAGATAACCTCCGGTAAACTATTTCCGCAACTTGTTTATTTTTATCCGAAGAACCACAAGTTTCAGGCATTGGAAGCGCGCATCCATTTCAACGATGTTGAAGTTTCCATCGTTGGAATGCAATGAAAATGAAATCTCTTTATTTTTTCTATTTTATTTGGCCGATTTAATTTGTGGAAATTATACTCAAACGTTTTTACGTATTTTCATTAGACATTTGCGACGTTAATTTGCAAAAAAAAGGCTTTTGGATAATTATAAAAATAAAGAAATAAAAAAATAAACAAAAGAGTCTTTGCATTTCAACGATGCAAACTTCAATGTCATCCATTTCACATGCCACAAAACCTTTTCAGCGTGCTAGGCGGTTTTTAATGGAGACAAATCGGAAATGAGACTGCTTTTCGCACAATTTCGATAATTTCGTTATCTTCATTTCGGGGGATGGCGGTTTTTTTTTCTTTCGGTCGTCTACATTTTATTTCTGATCTGCGAACGAAATCGATTTCACATTAATTCACCACATACCGAAACCTTCGAAAAGCATTTTAATAAATCAAGATCGCAGATACTCGCACCGTAAGTTCATGCGTCAGTACGATATTGAAGTTTGCGTCGTTGGATCGCAATGAAATTTTTATTTTTTTTCTAGACGCACATTTTTTTTTGTTGCCAGATTAAAGTTACGATAAACTTTTTTTAAGGCCTTAGGCCACTCTAGGTTTTTCCAAAAATCAATTTTTGTTTGTTACAGATGTACCTTAGTACCTATAAAATTATATTCCAAAAGATTATGGGTGTGAAAAATCTCTAAGTACTCGATTTTCGAATTCTAGCGTAACCCCTTCTTGATTCATGTCGTGACTTTCTACTAACTTTAAACGCGTTTATCTCAAAACTACATTTTTCAAGGCGGCCGGACTCATAACTCAAACAAATTTCAGCCGATTCACTTGAAATTTTAACTGTATATTTAGAATCACATTTTCTGAGGCACTACGTAGGATTTTTCAAAATAATATTGCCTAGTTCCTTGTTTATAAATAATTTTCTGACGATTTTCTCATGGCATTTTATATTTTTTGTTTTATAAATGCGTCATTTTGACAAAAAACAATATATCAAAAAAATCCTACGTACTTCTATAGCTATTTTTATATATTGGGTGAAGTAAAAAGTTCTGAGCGTTTTCCGCTAGATGTCTTTAGTGAGCCATATCTCACGATGTATACATCGCATCGGACCATACTATACGGTGATTTGAAGGTGACATTACGCTTCAAAAAAAGTTCTTTAACAGTTTTGTGTTTGGTGAAGCCAGTTGTGTCTTACAGCGTTCCAAAATAGAGGTAAAAAAGAGAAAATTCGATACATTCTTCAGTACCACTACGACCAAAGTGAAAAGGCGGAGCAGGCGGCCAAAAAAATTTGTGCTGTTTATGGACCCAATACAGTATCGAATGCAACAGTAAAGCGGTGGTTCCAACGATTCCGTTCTGGTAATATGGACGTCGAAGATGAGGCACGCTCTGGTAGGCGAATCGTCGAAAATGTCGATAAAATCATGGAAATCGTCGAGTCGGACCGGCATGTGAGCACTTATGCCACACGAATTGGGTGCCACACGAAAAGACTTTTTGGACCGAATTGATGCCTGCGATTCTTTGCTGAAACGTAACGAAATCGACCCATTTTTGAAGCGGATGGTGACTGGCGATGAAAAATGTGTTACATACGAGAACAACAGCCGAAAAAGATCGTGGTCCAATCGCGGTGAGCCGGCCCAAACGATCGCCAAGCCCGGATTAACGGCCAAGAAGGTTTTGCTGTGTGTTTGCTGGGATTGGAAGGGAATCATCCACTATGAGCTGCTCCCATCGGGCCAAACACTCAATTCGGACCTCTACTGTCAACAACTGACCAGATTGAAGCAGGCGATCGACCAGAAGCGGCCAGAGTTGGCCAATAGGAAGGGTGTTGTGTTCCATCAAGGCAACGCCAGGCCGCACACATCTTTAACGACGCGCCAGAAGCTCCGAGAGCTTGGATGGGAGGTTCTATCGCACCCGCCGTATAGTCCAGACCTGGCACCAAGCGATTATCACCTTTTCAAGCATTTGCAAAATTTTCTTGATGGTACAAAACTGGCCTCAAGAGAGGCTTGTGAAAATGAGCTGGTCAAGTTTTTTACCAATAGGGACGAGGACTTCTTCAATCGCGGAATTATGAAATTGCCTTCAAAATGGACAAAAGTTATCGAACGAAACGGCGCATATTTGATCTAAATCGGATAATCCTATGTTAATTTCATCGTCGAAATAAAGCGAAAAAACGCTTAGAACTGTTTACTTCATCTAATATAATCGAAAAAACTTTAGTGTCTCATCATAACTGAAAAAAGGTAGGAGCTGTTGGTCCGGCCGTTGACCTATCAGAAATAAAGGCGTCATCGAAAAAATGCTGCATAGTCGCTATTTTGACATGTATCGCTGTGAAAAAATAATTTTGTATAGTCAGTTACGTGTATAATAAAACCTCGATTTGGCAATACCGATTTATTTTATGGTTTCGCTGAAAGCAAATCACAAAATATCCTCTTTTTTAGCCTCTAGAGTGGCCTAAGGCCTTAAGATCCTCATCAGCGACCAACAACCTAACTCTAACGAAAAATATTTTCGATAACGATAAAAAAAGAAATTCCTTCGCATTCCAACGTTGCAAACTTCAACAGCGACGCGCTGACGTCACAGGCAGGCAGGTAGTGTGTTTCACCTTAAGCCGATCCACGTTTACAGCGGAGATACGCAAGGGGCAGGGGAGAGGTGAATTGAAAAATCACATGTGCTCGAGAGCATAGGTAACCCGTCCCGGGCGTTACCCAACTCCGTTCGCTGCCGGGATACGCGCAATATTGCATACTTCAACCGCGACTATATATACGTACCAGGATCGTACTTTATCTCGGGAATACCTATTCACCGAGGAACTTATGTGTGTGTGTGTTTACATATATACGAGGGACCTTATGGCGAAAGTGAACTCCTGCGGGGATGCCTGCGTGAGCCATGCCGCGACAATATAAGTAATCGAGCAACATTGCTACGCCCAGGAATGCCTTATACACTCGCACATCCTATTTCCTCTCGAGCGCATCCCGCGTAATACTGTCCTTTGTCAAAGCAGAACGGGCCCGTGGAATCGGGCGCTTTTTCTGTAACAGGCACACTCTGTAGCTGTATGATGCCGCTGCCGTTTATTGAGAAAAAAAAACGAGAAGCTAATTAGGGCGATAGCAGCAGCACGCGCGTCGACTTGCTGCGGCAAAATTTTTTAATTACTCGGGATGAACGAGCAGCATCCGAGTATTCGACTCTATAAAACGATTTCCATCGGGAATAACGCGCGGTCAAAAGAATATATCGCGACCCAATTAACGATCTGGGTTTCTTTTTTTACTCTGTTCTATAGTCGTGAATTGGCTGTGCGCGCATGACACGGTAGCGAAAATGAACCTCATCATTGATTCGACGATTCGACGAAACAACGTTGGATGAACCAGAAAAAAATTGTATCTTCGTTGATACATTGATGCTGGGTCATTCAGTAGTGGATTGGCAATGTGACGTGGAGAATTTTTAGCTAGACGGCCAAAGCGCTGATAGATTGAGGAAGACGTGTATTGTGGTTTTCCTTTCACAAATCCGAATATTTAACAATTAGCTGATTTTCGTCTACAATTAAGAAAAAAAAAAATACATCCCAGTATACTCGTGAAATTTCAAGCCAAGTTACCGAACTTTTAACAAAAAATTACGACTTTAAAAATCGTATAATTTATGCAGCACTTTATGAAGATGACATGCTGGCCATATTTCTATCTGATTATTCATGTACTAAATAACTCTAGATGTCTGATATAAACTGCCCTAAGCATGTAAAAATTCTGAAGATTCCGTATGGACGATATAAACAGGGGGGTCACCGGTTGTTTAAAGAAAATATTAATGATGAAACTTGGAAAAAAATGGATCTGAAGTTTGCAACCGTTGGAACGCAAAGAAATTATAATTTTTTTTAATTTTTGTATTTCGACTAATCTATTGAACAGTCGGCTTCTAGATGTCATATAATGACATCGAGAAAAACATATAAAGGGGTCTCGACAAACAGAACCTACCCTTAATAGGGGGTGAAAGTTAAAAAAAATCGTATCTCCCATAGCATGGGGATAGCCAAATTTTTTACCGGCGATATTTGTAATGGAACCGAAAAATAAGTCTAAAAAAAAATGAACGATTTTCGTTTGCGGGAACTTACCCTTATCGGGGAGTAAAAGTTGACAAAAATCATATCTCCCACGGTATGGGGATAGTAAAAAATTTTATTTGCCTTATTTGTAAAGGGACCTAAAATAAGACTCAAAAAAAAATTAACGATTTTCGTTTGCCGGAACTTACCCTTATCGAGGGATGAAAGTTGACAAAAATCATATCTCCCATGGTATGGGGATAGCCAATTTTTTTTATTGGCGTTATTTGTAAAGGGACTCAAAATAAGTCTATAAAAAAAGAAATTAACGATTTTCGTTTGCCGGAACTTACCCTTATGGGGGTGACTAGCAGAAGAATTTTCGTAATTTTCGTAACCGCGATGGCTCAGAGAACATATAAAAATGTCTACATCTACAAAATTTATGCGAAATTTTTCGTTACTGTTCATCGTTGGGTATAATAATTGATTGTAACATATTTTCATTAAGCAAAACTATAATCTATCAATTATTCAAAAGGGCCCTGGCTTATGCGCTCACAAAATACAACCAGCCGAGAAAGGAATACCTTAAGGGAGGAAATACATGTAAACGACGAAAAAGCGGCCGATTTTCATCATTTCTTTCTTGGTAAGGAACCTTTTACATTTATGAAGCTGTAGGTACAATTTATTATATAATTAAACTGTTTAAACTAATTATTTCATTGTAAAATAGTGCAAAATGGCAGCGTTATGGCGTGGTCATCCAGGAAGGTTTTGGCGGCAGTTGTCCGTTTGTGGGAAATCCAACGACTTCAATATTAATCTGAAAAGTATAAGCCAAGAATTTTTAGTATTTCAATATCCATACGCTGAACTTAAACCTGAGAAATATTTTAAAAGTTGACAATTTTTTAAATGGGACATTTCGGAAAAAAAATTAAATTTTACACAAACTTTTCGTTCTTTTTTGCAATGAAAAAGTACTTTTTAAAAGAGTTTTTTTTTCATAAACATTTAGGTATAAGTTCAAGGTATTATTGTTATTTAGTAATGTATACAATTTTAGAACGATCGATCAACTGGTTTCAAACTTATCTTTTCCAGAAACTTTGAAAAAAAAACGTGTCTAAAGTTTCGAACTACGCAAACTCAATGATTCCACTGACTTACCGGCTGGTTACTTACTTTACCACCGTATTTTTGAGATCTTCAACAAACATTTTACGTAAAAAAAAACAATTTTTTGATGCTGCTACATGTATTTCCCTCCCCCTTAATAGTGCTGGATTGAAACACGTGTAGAGCCTTGTAAACTCTCCGACTCCTAGCCTTTTCACGATTTCTTTTAGAGCGCTGCGGTAATCCTGCTTCGCGACAACCCTCGGTGACACTTTTCCCCCGGGCTTTTGCGTTGCCCGCTTTTTGCGCCACGGTCAAGTCTCAGGAAACTTGGGACGAGACGATGAGAGCTGAATCACGAAGCTTGGTCTGCTGACTATCCCGGCCAGAATGTCGGCACTCCAGGTTTCCTTTTTTTTTTGGTGATCTTTGCTCTTATCACTCTGTCAACTTTGTCCTGCGGATGAATCCGCGTACGTGATCTCCTCGCAAGCACCTTTGGCTCTCGCTGATCGTGGAGTATCAAATCTATCCCCTTTTTCAACCTCACTTTCGACTTTTTTTTCTCTAGTACCATCAACATCGTCATTGCGATAAAGTCCCTTTTCTTTGGTGCCTTCCATGGTCGCGGCTTTGAAAGAGAGTCTCGCCGCGTATATTAATACACAGAAGTTCGTGGGTCTTTTTTTGTAGTCCTTTCTCCCGCTCGCTCTCTTTCTCTCTCTCTCTCTCTCTCTCTCTCTCTCTCTCTCTCTCTCTCTCTCTCTCTCTCTCTCTCTCTCTCTCTCTCTCTCTCTCTCTCTCTCTCTGTCCTCCAGAGTCGTTGACGAGGCCGACAAATTTGCAACTGACGACTGAAGTATAATACAGGGTAAAGGCTCCCCATCTTCGGCGACACACTTTGTTCTCTCCTTCCATTGCGTCGCTTTCGTGATGCGAGAGCGCTTCCAGCCCCTTTTTTTTGGATATGAGGTAACGAGAAAGACCTCGCTTACTTTTCGCTCTTACACTTTTCATCCGATACTCCACTTTCGCGCTCCGCTATTCACGCTTCTTTTGGCTGCTGCCTCGCCTGCTGGGCGATAAGGTTGCAGGATAATGGGTAAAGCGACGGGAGTGCTAGGTTCATGCGCGGGAGGATCTGCTGCCTTTGGTGCCTCGTTATCAAAGGTGTAACGTCTTTGGTGACACGGTTGCGATCGTGAAAGCTTAACATCAAAAGCAACTGCGACAGCAATGGACACAAGGCTCAGGCTGATGTGATAAATCGCGAGATATTTCGAGTGACCAGCTGATCGATCCAAACAGCCGATCTCATTGGCCGCAGACTCGGACAATAAGCTGAATCAACACGTCATCAACCTGCAAGCTACTATTCCTTTCTACCAATAGCTGTGAAAGTCTTAAAAACTGGAAAGCAGGAGAGTTTGGAATGATATTGATGACGTTTGCTGCGAAAAGGCCAAGGAAAAGGAAGGTATCGGGATGGTGTCAATGACAGGTGGAGCCGACCGATTTCCACTGGGAAGGATGTGGTTGATGAGAAGTAATGACTGATAAAACTGCGTGCGTATAATTGACGAGGCGAAAATACGTTAGCAATGAAGTAGAACAAGAAACCGTAATAATCAACCATGCGGAGAAATATAATTGGTGATCCGCTAATAAAATAATTACAATATTGGAATGCCTGCAATAGATTTCTGGAACACATTAACCGGTCGGTGATGAGATGGAAGCACGTTTCGCGCGTGTATATATATATATATATATATTTTTTTTCTTCCACTCGGACGAACTGGTCTCTCCGCCGAGCCAGGAACTTGAAACCCATGCAATCCGATCCCCGAAGGATGGTAATAAATGTTGGAGGAAAAGATCCCGTGCGCGCTGCGGCAAGCGGACCAAGTTGGAGCGGGAAAAAAGGGATGAGGGATAAAGAGAAATGAGAAAGAAAAAGTATGAATAACGGTGTGGGGGTGAGCAATGAAAGGAACGGAGAAGCAAGCAAAGGAGCGAGACTGTTGATGCCTAATATTCTTGATACGAGTATATTGCCGACCTGCATAAATTACCGTGGCGAACAGGTGGCTGGCTAATGAAGTCAAGATCCGTGCGAGAGCTGGTACCGCGTGCACGCTCGGCCAACTCTCCCCGGTGTGCTGGTCTATTTGTACTAGAGTTCTACCGAGAGACATACACTACTCCTTCGCGTCTCGAAGCATTTTCAGTTTCACCGCGGTATTTATTTTATCCTAGAAAAGCGTATAATCAACCGCGCCACGTCGAGGCTCCATCCTTCAACATCCAATGGGCTGTGACAAGCTCTTTCCTTCGTTCCTTCTACTCAGGATTAACGCTACGAAATTTCGGAGTCACCTAGTACTTTTTGAATTTTCTGCCGCCTCTGAGACAACATTCCGTAAACGTTTTTTTTTTTTCTTCTTCTTTACATCGTTTTCAAAAAGTAATTAAAATACCAATAGCGTTCTCGCGTTAATTTCAATGAACCAGTGTGTCCCCGGGGAAAGACATTTATTTTTCGTTTGCAGCGTTGATCGTGGCTCGGCGAATCGACTTCAATCGAAACCTTTGTGTCATGTCGCCGTTTGGAATTTCCGATAAGCCTGTATAATTGATACCTCCATCTCGATTCGTGAAGCTCGTTAAGTGGGGCTTTACGACTACACTTAACACGATGACGTATATATAGATACGTATACACACGAAACAGGCCTCAAAGGATATTTTACACGAAAGACCTATCGTCAATTGAGAAATATACACGTAACAGCCTTCCATGAATAGCGAAGCTCTAATAATTAACCGTTTGTGTGTGGTTCCCGAACTTTCCGGCTTTCCGTGGAGTAGATATAAATTGGAGTACAATAAGCGTTTGGAATGTGGCCAATAAAATAATTGAGGGGGGAAAATACATGTGGACAATAAAAAAATAGCCAATTGTCAAAAAAATTTTTCTTTTTGAGAAGGAACAAAACGTTTTATATTTATGAAACTTTAGGTAGAGTTTATTACATAATTGAACTGTTTAAATAAATTTTTTTACAAAAAAATATTGCAAAACAGCGACGTCATTGGGTTGTGGGAAATCCAGCGATTTTTCAATATGGATCTGAAAAATGTGAGTCAAGAATTTTTTGTATTTTAACATCCAAATGCTGAACGCATGCCTAAGAAACATTTAAAAAGTTCAAAATTAAAAAAAATGCGCCATTACAGAAAAAAATTGAAATTTACACAAAATTTTCGTTATTTTGCAATGTACTTTTTAAAATTGATTACGATAAACAAAAAGCCACATGTTGAAGGTGATATTCTTATTGAGGTGCGTGTACAATCTTAGCGCGATCGGTCAACTCGTTTTAAAAGTATGCTTCCCACAAACTTAGAAATGTAGTTTTGAGAAAAATGTGTTTAAAGTTTCGAACTACGAAAACTCAATGATTTCAGTGACTTACCGGCTAATCAGCGATTTCAGGGCCATACAATAATTCTTCAGCTTCTAACATTATACATTTAACCTTTCGTGATCGCACTTCCAAATTCAATCGCGGTGGTCACACATGGGTCGATTCTATCCAGTCAGTTTTCAAAAAAGTATTGTGACCAAAGTATCCGTCCGAACTGGTTCAAAGAATTGCGGAACATGCTTTGAACTTTCTAGATGATGTACGAAAAATTTATTTATAAGGAATAAAATGGCGACATGTTTAAAAAAATCCATAAAAAGGTGAAAACGAAAAAAAATACACTTTTTCGTTAAAAAATCATAGCTCCTCGAATTTTCAACATTTTTACATAAAATTTGGACGTGATACTCCTTAGATATGCAACTTTTGGGAAAAAAATAGTAGCATAGTGCGCGTTCCAATAAAATGTATTTATTCCGACATGTGAAGAGGGTAAATTTTATGGTCCCATTTGAAGCCGGGAACTATGATATAGTGACGCCAAAAATTGATCGACGGGTCGATTCTACCCAGGGTGACGACGAAAGGTTAAAAAAATCTGTTTTTTTTTATGCCGCTATTATGTATTTCCCTCCTTAATCTCGTAAATGGACAAACCGTTGGAAAGCCAATGTCGGTGGACTTCGCTCGATGGATGAAAATCTAACATGACCGATTTCGATGGAAGCCAGCGCGGTTCGTTTTTCCATCGTGGAAGCTACGAACAAGAGACGCTGAGCTAAAGAGGGTTAAAAATAAATAAATAAATAAATAAATATTTTGATGTCTCGGCTCCGTTCCAAAGCGATGATTGATATATCTTGCTCCCGCCATTCGTTCTTCGCGTTTATATTCTTCGGGTACATCCACTGTACCGCGTCGTCATGAACGCCAACGCCGAGTTGACGCCCACTCAAAGAGTGAACCCGAGTACGGGCGGCCGTGTATACGAGCCGGCCGCGCGCTCTTGGTATGCCCGGCGAAAGGCGCGGAAGAGCAATAAGAATGAGGATGGACGTCGAGGGAACGAAAGCGCTTGATGAGAGACAAAAAGAGACGAAGCGAGAGAGCCGAAAGCGTGAGAGAGGGAATAGAGCAGCCCGCCGCTTGCTCTCTTCAAGAGCACAATTGAAATTCAAGATCCATACGCGAGGAGAACCCACCGGGCGAAGTAAGCGAGAAATAAGGTCGGGAATCGGGGAAAAGGGTGCACGAGCGAGAGAGCACGAGGTGTTTATTCCCCGCGCTCTGAAGGTTGGGATCCTCGAAGCGGCTGTGTAACGGACCTGGTAAAAAAAATTGAAAAAAAAAAACGTTTATTCCGCAGCGCGAATGAGAAAGACCGAGCGAGAAGTTGAAGAAACGTGCCGCGGCTTCGTGGCAATCCATAACAACGTTCCCCGCGGATATCGAACTTCAATTTTCAATCAGTAACCGCATTTTCTTCTCATCCGCACGAACATCAGGGCTCGTTCAAACTTGCTCGAACGTTCGTTCTCTCGTTGGAGGGGGACCGCGCCCTTTTACCTTTTGCCCGCTTGCTCCCATCGTGCTTTATTCCTCACCCGGTCCCATATTGTTTAAATAATTGATTTAACATGTGTACATACATTATGCGCAAACATAATAACGCTATGTAAATGGTAATTCCGCTGGCCCCGAGGAGGATGCCCGAGACTCTCTACCGTGGCTGACGGCGTGGGCCGAACCACACGGTCGGGGAACTCACCATCGCTCGGGGCCCCTCCGGTACCTCTTCGGACCTCCGCCCCATCTTCTTCTCCCCCCCCCCCCCCTCCCCCATCACTCCGCTGCCCCGCGATCCTCGTTCGCCCAAGGTTCCAGACTCCCGCGTCGTTTATACTTCTTCCGATGAGTCCAACGAAACGAGGGGGCCCTACCAGCGTAGAAACCCCACCGAGACGGTCCAGAGTCGCTGGGGTTAAGTTCCCGGGCACCTCATATTTTTTATCGATCCCGTGTAACCTTACGAGTAATTTCTCTCTCACTCACTTTTCGTTTTTCCCTCTTTCTCCCTCTCTCTCTGTCTCTCTCTCTCTTCGTCGCCTTATCTATTTCTCTACGTCGTAGTCATCTAGCTGGCGGAAAATTTTTCCGAACATAAAGGATCGCATCCCTTTTCACTACAATGCATCTTTGGTATCTGGTCACTCAACCTCCGGATCCTCGTATACCATTTTTACGGGCGCTCTTAGGATTCATTCCTTGGTGTCCTGGTCCCGATCTTAACACAGGTACGACCTTCCTGATAAGCCTGAACCTTCCTTCTGATACTGCTCCCTTCCGCTTCCTTCCTATCTCTTTCTTTCTTTATTGGTGAATGGCCTTCAGCTCGAAACCAAATGTACACGGAGAGAATTAAAAAGTAATTTTTGTCGTGAATTTCACGCGTAAAAATTACCGTGATATATTTCAATGTGGTGACAAGTGAGAAAAGCATAATAATTCGTATGCGACAAGTTTTTTTTAACTCACGTTACAGAAAATTTCAAATACGTAGCTAAAATTTTACTATACAAGAAGGGTAGCGCGCACGATAATTTTTACCGAGAGCACAATACATTTTCCTATAACACTCATTAAATTTTATAATAAATCTTAAAATAACTGTTATAAAGACGATACTTTTTTTATAGACATTTTTGAAAGGCATAAAATAATAAAATGCACAGTAAAATTTCGCTGATATTATATATTTTTTAAATTTAAGTTTTGCGTATTTTGTTACACATGAAAATTTACTAGAAAATCTGGTAAAATTTTCTATCTGAAGAAGAAATTTTATTTTATTTTCGTGAAAATCTGTGTTTTACTCAGTAATAATAAGCGAAGTTTCAGGGTTGTCATCTGGTTACCGTTACTGCACGGTAATTTTTAACATTTAATTCTCTCCGTGTACCCGTTGGCGCTTCATAGGTACACATAGTCCGACCAATACGTGTATTGGGGTCGGGCTACCGAGTCTTCATCGTGCCCCCTTGATACGTTTTATTCTGTCACCCCGTGAAAATCTTCACCCTCCCGTGCAGAAATTGTCGTAGAGATCCAATTGGATTCCCATACTCGGTATCGCTTCCGGATAGGGATCGAATGGGTCATCGCATTGGATCCGTATACTGAAAGTTCATGCTCGTACATTGGATTCTAATCGAGATTCCACATTGGAATCCAATGTACGAATCTAATTTGAATCCTCAAGGATTTCCACATTATCGAACAGAAACGGATACGATCCGTGATGGATCCCATCGCATCCTGTATGTTAAATTTTCTGAACAAAATATATAGATATACAAAATGAGTAGATGTTAAAAAGTACAAATCTTATCTTAAAAATGTATAAATCGCTTAAAAAAGTATATTTAAAAAATCTATTTGAATCGCATCACTGAAACTCCACTGTAATTATCATGCAGGTTATGTTTCGACACGCAGAATTTTTTTCTCGTGACTTTTCGCATATGTTTGATTCGAGCGTGGTAGGAATTCTCAAACGGTGTTCATCTGGGAACAGTGCGAAATTCAATTGGATCCCCACGAGGACTCTTTGTGTGCGGTGTCGCTTACAAATCGTTATAAAGCCGTGGGTGCATCTTAGGACTCCCCAAGAAATTTGTACACGGGATCACCAAAGGATTTTTTTGTTTTGTTTAGGAGATCGAACAAAAACCGGTTCAAGAATTAAAAAAAAAATTCTCAAACGAGGTCTTTCGTGTAATAACGCGGAATCCGCGTGGATTCCAATGTCCCGAGATCCCCAAATCTCGGTAGAGTTGTGGTAGAATCTGATGACTCCCCGATAAATTTTGTTCACGTTCTCTCGTCCGTATTCTTATATCGATATTACTTTTCCGTCGCACCACACTGGTCGGATCGAAATATGTGTAAGTTCCGCGCGGGCCTCATTCGGATTTTTCGGTTGCATACTTTCGTGTGCAATGTCAACGTTCCTCACAAATCCTCGGAGATATTTTTCCCGCCGCAATATAAGCGGTCTTGTCATTGTAAGAGCCTCTGTTTCGGGACCCCCGCGTGCGCCAATGACCCAACGAGGCCCAACGGCAACACACGATCGAGCCTGACCTCCCGGCATTCCTCGCTTCGGAATGCGCCAGGAATTAACTTGATGAATGCTCACTCCGCCGTGCGGATACTCGAAAAGATATACTAGCCCTGTGCACTGGGTGCATGTCAACCGGGTGTGCGCGCGATTCACGGGACCAACGGTATCCCAAGCACGTAGCGAAGATCGCTCGGTTATATTTGTGTATGAGGGAAAATCTCGCGGAAGCCATAACCATGTGTATACGCTGATTTCGGTATTTGTTTATGTGATTGAGGGAGAGTATAGCGCAGGATGCCCGTATTTAACGTCAGCGCATGCTCCATTCGGGGCACTTGAGGCAACCGAGAGGTAAAGCTTTACAACTCTTTGGTGTCCGATTGCCAGATCTTTGGATGGAAAATAGAGAAAACGATTGGATGAAACGATGAGAAGAGATATGTAGGGAAAAACTCGTATAGCGTAGGTGTGTGGGTGTCAGAACCGTAACGGGGCCTTTGTATAAGGGTCATACACGAGTCCGAGGAAGACCCGGTGCCCTTCCCCTGTTCTTCGCGCGTGATATATATCGCGACGACTCACGACCATTCTGGACCAAGTTGGAGTACAAGTTTCCTCGTCGTGGTCGTCACTCTCGTACTTCCTACGTACCACGTTTATATGCGGCTGCCTCGACTTTCTTCACCTCCTCTTTCCTAACTCTTGTTGGCTCGACGAGAAGAGCCGTCTTCCTTATTCTCCACTTACAAACGAGTCACCGCTATGTTTTTCGTAGTCCAGAAGACAAACGTTGGCTTTCAGCAGTGGCTCATAATTAACGTGGTGCTGGGGGTCTCGCGGGCCTGTCGGCTTGGCAAGACCGGGGAACCAGGTTCTTCTCGCGCAGCCACACGATGAACGATTAAAGGGGGCAATACATGTAAACGACGAAAAAAATAGATAATTTGGATACCTTTTTTTTTCGAAAAGGAACAAAACGTCTTACGCTCATGAAACTTTAGGTACAATCGATTAGGTACAATTGTCTTCCAGGAAGGTTTTCGGCGGCACTTGTCTGTTTGCAGGAAATCCAACAATCTCAATATTGATGTAAAAAATATGAGCTAAGAATTTTTAGTACTTTAACATCCAAATGCTGAACTTATACCTAAGAAATATTGGAAAAATTGGAAGTTAGAAGAATGGGACCTTCCAGAAAAAAAATTAACTTTTGCACAAAATTTTCGTTCTTTTTTGCAATAAAAAGTACTTTTTAAAAGTGACTCTCATAAACAAGTAGGTTACACCATAAACATAGGGTCAAGATAATATTGTTATAGAGTTGGGTGTACAATTTAAGCGAGATCGGTCAACTCGTTTGAAAGTTATGTTTCCCAAAAACTTGAATAATGTAGTTTTTTGAGAAAAACGCGTTTAAAGTTTTGAACTACGAAAACTGAATGATTTCTTGGCTTACCGGTTAAGGGGTGGGGGGGGGGGGGGGGGGGGGGGGCTTTAAACGCCCGAAAATGAGTCATTTTTCAGTAATTTTTCAATGGTCATAAAATAATCGCATCATTAAAAAATTTTGACATTATCTTATTAGAAGTTTCAAGTATTATTTTTTTTAAACAGGACAAAATGGCGGCGTTATAAAATTTCTTTGGGCGTCTTTTGCGTGATATCGAAAAGTGCTCTATTTGTCTGATTTTATTCTATTGATCTGAAACAGAAATCGAAAATATTTTTTGATTATCGACATGTATAGGGAAAGGATATACCTAAAAAAATAATTAAAAAGTATAAAACTAAAAATTAAGTAGGCTTTTTAATCAAATTTTCATATTTTTGACCATTTTCTCGACAATTTTTACCCCAAAAAAGTAATTTATTTACGCGATAACCTTAAAATTTTAGATATATCCTTACGATAATTTTATAGTGAGAAACCTCCCAAAATTTTAGCCGGTGCGATCAATAACTTGTTGAGCTATAAAATAAGCAGTTTTTGAAAATGCAGTTTCGAGATAATCGCGTTTAAAGTTTCCCTAGTTCACAGAATGCGGTACCGGCGCGGCGGGCTCTCGACTATGTGCTATAACTTCGTAAATATTTCATAATTCGATTTTTCGATTTTCCCAGTATACTCTCAATATATTATACTTTCGAAATATGTGAACGAAAAGAAAATCGATTTTTTGAACATTGTAAAGGGTTTTCCCCCCTCAATTACTTACTTTACCACCATATTCTTGAAATGTTTAACTAACATTTCACGTAAAAAAAAAAACAATCGATTTAACTATATCACTGCATGTATTGCCCCCCTTCACGATCAACGATCCACGGAATATCTCATAGATATGACAAAAGATTTCTCTCGCTTTTCTGCTTCTTCTTGGTGAATCCCGATAGTGGTCACTTCGTATCAGGTCTTTTTCTCGTGTCTCATTGATGATTGCCGGTCCACGTGTATTGTTCTTTGCGACCAAGGAACAGTTTAACAATCAATAATGGGCAAAGGCCCCCAGAGTTGGAATACCATCCTGATGTGTTGCATCGAAAGACCCAGGATTGCTGGTTTCTCGTGACAGGGACTCATAAAGAATGTTCAGGAACACGTGAGAGGAAGAGGATGATAAAAAGGAGGATGGAGAGGGCCCGAGAGTACGGAACGACGGGCGACAAACGCGTGTCAAATAGGCGGGACTGAGCAACATTTTAAACGGCTAAATAAAATCGTGAATATACAGGATCTCGGCAAGGGGCAGGTCGTAAGAACGTAGGTGGTCCGACGCGTCGCGTCTTATGGCAGCGCGCGAGGTCTATAAGCGTGCGAGAGAAATTCAACGAACGGGGCCATCGGCTTGCGTGTGCTATACGCTCTGGGGGCCCCATCGCAAAACGTCTCGCACTCTCGCACGCGGGCCCCTTTATACATGGAGTGGGACCGTGACCGCGTGTACGCATGCGCTTCAGTCATGGACAAGCGCATGCGCGCCTTCTTGTTTCACTAATACTCACCGCTTCTACTTTTACTCCTTCTTAATCTTTTTCCTTTTCTTCTTCCTCATCGGGCTGTGTCCTCGACCATCGCACACGAGAAGCTCATTTCTCTCTCCCTCTCTCTCTCTCTCTCTCTCTCTCTCTCTCTCTCTCTCTCTTATCTCTTTCCACCCTGGCTTCGGGACGTTGCACTTTTTGGGACCCGTGCACTTCGCAGATTGGATAAACGGATGGGGGAGAGACATCGCGGATCCTGTCGCGCTTTTCGGTATATTTCTTTTTTCTCGCTCCTCTCGGCATTTTTTTTTTCGCCACTCGTCCGTATTGCGAGAGCGCCCTGCTAAACCCGCCCATTACCTCCGTGATTTACAATTAAAGTCTCGCTGCCTCAACGAACCTTCGCGGCTATGATCGCACGCACTGCTTTATGCAAATCCAAATAATGTTCATGTATCAGGACTTACGAGTGCGAGGAAACCTCTTTTGCTTTTCAGCATCTCGTGTTATGGGAAACCATTATCGTGACGGTCGTGAAAAAAATCCAGCTAATCATCCTGCTGTCCAAATTCACAGACCTGTATGACAAACAAATCCAAACAAAATGCCATAGGATTTTCGCAATTATGTATCAATCAAACAAACCCAATGACTTTCCCCAAGATTGCTTGTTAGAATCGTCGAAGAATATTGCATTCTTTGAATTCTTGGTAATAGCAAAACGTTCACGTACAAATATGCAATGTCAACAAGTAACATGAAAAGCCATGTCGAAGTGTGGTCACGTACGCCACACGCGTAAGGGTCGAAAGAGGGACCTTGTCAGAGGTCTCTAGTATTCGTCGAAAGGGTCCACGTTGATGATAACCTTACCCTTTTCCCCATCCCTATACGCAACGAAAACCGAGAGAGAAATGCCCGTCACGAATGCGTGGAAAGGCTCAGTTGCAAATAACGTAGCGGAAGGTGCGAGCCACGTTGAACACGAGCCGGTCCGAGATCCGGCCGGGTGTGAGTGAGTTAAGGCCAAACCCGGTACGCGACACTACGCATACCGCCACACCCTGGGACACGCTCCGAATTTGAAATTTAAATTCGGTACTTCTCTCGCGGGACGTCGCGATCCCCGCGGAACGAGAGGAGAGACTTCGAAAGGGTTAGGGGAGAAGGACAGCGCCGGGGGGGGGGGGGGAGGATCGGTCAGTAACGACGAGATGCCGAAAGGCACCTGTAGTTGAAGGCAACGGCATCCCAAATCCCAGGATTCAAAGAAGAGCTCGCTGTTTCGACCTGACAACCCATACCAAAAGGGTTATACATCCACAACAAGGTGCGACTGCACGGTCGCCGTTGATGCGATGCAACTATGTAAATACCAACCTATAAAGGATGTCGCATATTTTAACCGGCTTGCCACCGACAAGGCCAAACGCATGAATTTCCGTTGACTCTAGCCGCGTCCTCGGTGTATATGGGAATAAAACAGAAACGAAAATACACCCACGGTTTGAGTCGTTCGATAATGAGCCCGTGCAGACATTGTCGTAGGGAACCAATTGGATTTCCATACTTATTCCCACTTCCTGTTAGACATCCGATTGGTCATCGTATTGGATCCGTATACTAAAGCTTCACGCTCGTTGATTGGCTTCTAATCGGGATTCGCCATTGGAATTCAATGCACGGATCCAATTTGAATCCTAAAAAATACCCACGTTATCGAACAGAATCCAATACGATTCTTGATGGAGCCCATCGCATTCGGTACGTTAAATTTTATAAACAGAATATATAGATATAGAAAATGAGTGGATTTTCGAAAAGTATGAATCTTATCGTCTCGTGCGGAAATTGAGTTCGGACTTTGATCAGGCCCATCTTAAGGCAAAAAAGGGCATATTTTGTGATTTTTTTCAGCGAAACCATAAAATAAATCGGAATTACAATATAGGGGTTATTATACACGTAATTGACTATACAAAATTATTTGTTCACAGCGATACATGTCAAAATGATGACGGTGCAGCATTTTTCCGATAACGCCTTTATTTCTGGAAGGTCAACGGCCGGACCAACAGCTCCTATAATTTTTGAGTCATGATGAGACACTAAAGTTTCTTCGATTATATATAAGAATAGCTATAGAAGTACGTAGAATTTTTTTAATATATTGTTTTTTGTAAAAATGGCGTATTTCTAAAATAAAAAGTATAAAATGCCATGAGAAAATCGTCAGAAAATTGTTTATAAAAAAGGAACTATGCAATATAAATATGCATACTAAATATGCAGTTAAAATTTCAAGTGAATCGATTGAAATTTGTTTGAGTTATGAGTCCGGCCGACTTGAAAAATGTAGTTTTGAGATAAACGCGTTTAAAGTTAGTAGAAAGTCACGACATGAATCAAGAAGGGTTGCTCTAGAATTCGAAAATCGAGTACTTAGAGATTTTTCATACCCATAATCTTTTGGAATATAATTTTATAGGTACTAATTATAACAAATTTTATAGGTACATTTATAACAAAAAAGTCGATTTTTGAAAAATCCTAGAGTGGCCTAAGGCCTTAATTTTCCCTAACTTTATTACGGCCCCAGTCTGGAAGCCGCACATGGGCCATGAGTGGCCGGTCACACTTTGCTACCGAGGGCCATTGAAGGCAAAATAACCAGGACCTTTAAAATTGCCTGAACGATGCCTCTTAAAAATTATTGCAGCCATATGCGTACGTGCGTGTGTGTGCACTGTGAAAAAGAAATGTATTATTTCAATACATTTGACGTATAGAATTCTGTCGCATATTTTGGCACGTTTGATCCCGCGTTGTTCCAATGAACGCAGTGCATGCGTGTTAGTTCAAGGCATCACAGCTCGTCTACTAAACGCATAGTTTAATTATTATATTCAATCGATCTCGATAATTATCATGCTACAAATTCTTTAGTCAAGCAATTTATACTGATTTTCTCCTATAATAGCAAAGTCTAGTAGTATTGGGGAAATCACTATAGGGAATCTACAACTACACCCCTTAAAGGCCTTTTTATGGTATCCGTATTTAGACCATACTTTTAGTCAACCTACCTACCCAACCATTCCCTAATAGGTGGCCGGTCCGGCTCTTTTACGGAAAACCCTACTATGAAATCCACAAATAATCCATTGAAGGCCCCGAATTGTATTGCCAATTTTCCGCACGGGTTTAAAGAGTTTGAATAGCTATAAAAAGTATGTCTTAAAAATCGATTTGAATAACATCACCGAAAATCCACTGTAATTATCATTTGCTATTCATTTTACTGCACTTTAATATATCATCACACATGTAAACGTTCACAAAGCGTGCAGGTTATTTTTTAACACGCCAAGTTTTTACTCGTAACTTTTTACATATTTTCAATTCGAACGTAAGAATTCTCAAACGGCGTTCGTTGGGAACCAATTCAGAATCCAATTGGATCCCAATAAGGACTCCCTATGTGCGGTGTTCCTAACAAATCCCTATAGAGATGTACCCCATCTCAGGACTCCCCAACAAATTCGTACACAGGATCACGAAAGGATATTTCTTTTTTTGGGAAATCCAACGAATGCCGGTTGAGAATTTTAAATAAAAAAATTCTCCGACGACGTCAATTGAGCGGAATCCACTTGGATTCCGATGTGGTCTACCTACGTGCATAGCATATCTATAAAATCCCTACAGGGATGTGGTAACGTCTGGGGACTCCCCAAGAAATTTCTGCGCAGAAGCTGGATACTCCCGAGCATATAAACGGTCAATGGCACGTGGTGGATTTGAGTTAAGTGATTAAGCAATAAACAAGCATCGAGCGATTCGACGGCGTATCGGGAATCGTCAAAGTGTGCAGATTACGGAGGACCTCATCGATACGTGCTCGAACCTCGTTCGGAGAACTTCCTCCTATTAAGACGGAGCAGATGAAACGATCATCAAAATTGTGGCCAATCACCGCGGCGACACTGATAACTTTTTTTCTTCATCTTTTCATAATCGGTTGAAGATAAATCTTTACCTGCTATCCTCACTACATATCAGTCAGATGTAAAAAGAAGCGTTAGCACATGTTCGTTAGCTTCTCACCTAGCTTGGTTTCACCGTCCAAGATCTCACTCGCTCGGAAAGGGAAGCGCGTGGTTGTTAATGGGATACGGGCACGGGGAACGAGAAACCGACATGTTTGAACTCCGGGTATATAAGTGAGGTATTCTCTCGCGTTATTTCGGTGGAGTGAGAAGATAAAGACTCGGGGGCCTAGCCTAAGACTACGACGACGGGAAAGCCAGTTGAACGAGCCACACGTTCACCGTACGTAACTACGATACGCCGCGGTGTGGACGACTTTCACCTAGGAGCGCGAGTACCGATCTCGTCTTGATAACGACCCCAGGCTCGCTATAATTCGTGAATATATTATAGAAAGTAGCGGCGATTTCTCGAGTGTCCGATAGAGATAGGGACAAATTTATACGTAGCTTGGCGATCCTCGGGGACACCTACTGTCTCAATGAAAAAAAAAAGCGCCAAGAAGGACTCCTTTCCACGCATATTCCAATGACCAATCTCTACCGCATTCGAGTCGACAAACACATACTGGTTTTCGGTTCTTTTTTTTTTTTTTTACTTCAAGACCGATCGCACACTTTCCGCCAGTGTGAGATTCGGATTAATGAGGTCTGACTTTGCATGTTATACGAAGCGTAAGAGGCTTTTATCAGGTTGAGGAACGAGCCCTCTCTCAGCCCCCGAACCCGACTCAGATCCGGTAGAACATGGAATCTATTGGACTTGTGATATACATATGTCGTGTGCTTTTCACCAGTTTCCAAATATTTTTTAAAACCTACTCGTCGCAGTCTCGACCCGGCTACTTTTCCGATAGCAGTTTTGGAATGTTTTTATTAATCCTGTGGTGGGATTCTTTAACTCGGTAGCGACTTTTTTCGTTGTCGATAAATAGGGACAGCCAATCGCATGAAGGATTACAGCAGAAAGGGCGCCTGTCATTAGCTGTCGCTAACTAAGGTTAACGAAAACTGTCGCTAAAACGTTAGAGAAACTCGAAATATTTAACAACCTTAAGTGTTACAAAAAATAGTGAAAAAAATAGCAGGTGTTCTTTGGAGTTTCGACTACAAGTTTAATCAATAATAATACTACAACATTAATTTTGGAATTGTTTATTTAATCTTTGAAGAAAAAATGCAGAAAATGCACGGTAATGTTGAAGAATTCATAATTTTTGTCAAGTAAATTATTTTTTTAAATCCTTTTAGGTATTTTTACTTGAGATTATGTAAGTTCAGGAAAAAAATATTGGAGGCTTCGAGAATTAAAAAAGGGTATTTATTTTAAGGGTTAAATATCGCTATTTAGTATGGACGCTTATAGAAGATAAAATTGATAATAAATATAAAACATTGATGGATAAATTTAAAAACTTCATGTTTAGGTTGAAAAATCTTCGAATTTATTAATCTTAAATGAATGCAGTTAGGAAAAAACTAAGTGCAATCACGGCAGCATGTTATTCTATGCTACAGTCATTCTATAGCCATTTTCACTTTTATTTACTCGAAGCCTTCGTGAGAATTTATATTTCGAGTTAAAAAAAAAACAGAATTATAGAGGATAAGAATATTTTCGTAAAGTCGTATTTTACATACGTTTCCGGTACACATCGTGCGTTAGCGTCCTCGACAGATGTTGATGTCTTGACAGTCATAGCTAAACCAACCGATTCCGCTGGAACGCGCTAGGCAAACGAACCTTCTTCGCCAATGTTGAAATACCGAGGACGCGAAAGGCACATGTGTATCATTCCAGGGTTAAAAGATACAGTGGTCCACTATCACGATGATATTGGGTTATTGGAATGTTTCGTTTGCTCGAAATGAAGGCGAATAAGAAACGAGATAAGCTTCAAAGGCAGCCCAGATCAGTGCTTTGGTAGAACAAGGGGAGGAAGATCAAACAGGAACAGAGTAGTATTCGATTTTCAACTTGGATTATCGAAGCCGCGATAAACCGGGATGAAGTATCTTACCCACTCGCTGAATCGTACCAGCCTACTCACTCAGGCTTCAAAAGTTGGTGTATCGCCGGTGTAGCCATCGGCGATTATACCGCACCAGTCCAGTCAGTGGATTATACGCTACTTGAGGAATTCAAGAGCCTGGTGAGTCTGGGCTGTACGGGGGCATATCAGAGTGATGACGTCTGCAGCCATCAGCATCACGAGCACACGAGACGTCGGCACACCGGGCGTCGGGTATATAAGGTTGGCGCAAGCGGTACGAAAGGGGTCTTTCTCTCTCTCTCTCTCTCTCTCTCTCTCTCTCTCTCTCTCTCTCTCTCTCTGTCTGTCTCTTTCGCTCTTAGTCTCACGATGCTGTCGCAAAGGTTGGGTGCTGTTCGACGGCACTGCTGTCGCCACCATCGGCAACATCAGAGCCCGGTTCCTCCTCCCGCTGGCCCATCTCCGACTCGCTTCGTCTCATCACGACGCGGTATGTCGGCTTCGGGGGTGGCTGAAGCACACGCGGGGGGCTGGTGGCAGGCGCGCGCGACCGGTGGCAGCCGCCGAGGTGAGCTGGTCGATAACCAGAGCCGTGTACGATTCACGCACCTCCCCCTCTCCCTACTCCACACCGCCCCGACCCCATCGCACGCGCAACTCACACGAACGTCCTCGAGAACAGAAGCTCTTCCGAACACTCACTCATCTCATGCGTACAAACCTGCGGATGTTTTTGTCGAATAGTCATGAACCGCAACGGCTACATGATTAAGGGCCTGCCGTCTTTGAAGTGGAAAAGGACCCGAGGAAGCCTGCGATTACTCGGACTGGACATCCGCGCGCGTGACTTCATCAATGGCGAAGCGGCATGAATAAGATAAACATTGTAGAAGAACCTGGTTGTAAGAATGTTGCGGGTGATTACAAACCCACGGGCAACTTCGTGGTCGCGGTTACCGCGACTCTTCATACACGTGGCCTTCGCGCAACAACTGAGTTGGGGTCCTCACAACCCTGAGGGGCGGGGGGGGGGGATAAAGAGTACTGGTTTTGCGGTCTTTTGTTGTCTGATAGCGCAGGCTCTGGCTGTCGACGTTCAGCAGGTTGATGGTTGGATTAAAGTCAGAGTATTAGGTTCCGCTAGGACCCTTCAGAAAAATACTATATACGTTTGAAAACAGGACGGACTCAAATGATCTTTTTGGAGAGAAGATTCCAAAAGATCCTTCCAGAATAAAATACCCCAAAAACAACCTTCTAAAATAAAGGGTACGAAAGAACTTTCTGAAATGGACAGTTCAAAAGATTGTACTAAAATAAAAGACCCAAACTATCTTTCTAGAGCAGAGAATCCAAAAGATTCTTCCAGAATGAAATATCCAAAAACATCCTTCCAAAAGGAATGGTCCAAAATATCTTTCTAAAATCAAGGCTCCAAAGCCTTCTTCCGTCATTCAAGGCCCAACAGATCCTTCCATTATTGCTGATCCAAAAGATTAAAAATAAAACATCCATTAAGGGGTTAGGCCACAGTAACGGGTATAAAATCATGTGCGAATTTAACAATTTTTTTTCGTTATGAAAAAGTGATTCGCTCATAAAATTAATTACACATCTATTTAGTATGAATATCAAGCTGTTAGAATTTTTTTTTTTCGATGTACAAAATGGCCGACTACTAATATTTTCTTTTGTTATCTTTTTTTTTAGGCGCTCTGCGGCGTGACATTTAGCATCCACAATTTTTTACCTAAAACTAAAAACAAAAATTCTCGTCAATCTACATTAGAATACCTAGAGAAGTACGTACGGAATTTAAAAAATATTGTTTTATTCAAAAGTTCTAGGTATTTGAACTTAAGAAATGAATTTTCAGTGAAAAATTCCGTATAAAACTGCTCATAAAATGAAAAGTTTTCGATTAATCAGAAATTCCGTACGTACTTCTCTGCGAAATGCAATTAGGAACATAACTTTTTAATTTGAAGTAAATCGAGTGAAAATTGTTGAAGTTATTTGTCACGCCAATTGGAAAAAAGCTATTTCGAGAAAAACGCGTTTAAAGTTCAGGTACTCTACGGCCGTGCCAGAGGTGGGCTTACGTTATACGCTCAAAGTCGGTGAAAAAAAAAATTTCTTGCTATAAATCGAATAGTAACTTATTCTTATGATGATAAAGCACCGTTTTAGCGAGAAAAAAAATCGATTTTTTTTTAATTCTACCGTGGCCTTACCCCTTAAATCCCTCGAAAATGAAGAATCCAAAAGGTGCTTCAAGCGTTTCAAAAGAAATCGAGAGATCCGCGAGAGAGATCTTTCCAAATTACTTCCAGGAGGATCTTTCGTAGGACAGAGCCGAATCAGCACTTCGGAATAACCAAATCAGTACTTCCGAAGTCTAGATGCCAACATGCCTCAAATTAGCATTCCATTTGCGACTCGGCTATCGTTCAAATAACGTTAATTCGGGATAGCGGCAATTGTCGGTTCGGTAAACTTCAAGAGTGAACAATCCCTTGAACGTGTACGGTCCTTGGTGTGCTTCTTGACGAAACCCTGGTGCATCTCCGATTCTCTTCTACCCTATCGCTGTTTTAGTTTGTCCGTTATTTCCTGGCTATCCTCACGGTCTTGCGGACTCTCAGGCGCTCCGCACTGTACTTCCACAGTACACACACACACACACCCACACACGCAGGTACACACACGGTGTATTTGCCACAGCCGAGTACCGTATATCGTAATGCCGTGTACTACACGCATCACGTGTACATATATATATATATATATATGTACAGACGCTTTTATGTAGGAACAGCGTCAAACAACTTGTGCGGTTGTACATGTGGAGACGCGGACAAAGCGACCGGCTGGCTCGTTGGGCTATGGTGGGTGAGAGATGTGCACTCTTGTGCACGCTGCTGCTGCACCACCACACTGTCTCGGTACCTTCGAGACGACCCCCCAAACGACACCAAAAATGGCGTCCGAAAACTCGAGTCGTGCACACTCACGTAGGCCGCGTTACCTGTTCCTCGCAAACGGCTGGACTATACTTTGTGTATTTCAAATGAGGAAAAATAATTTAAAAAAAAAAAACCTCATACGGTCCCATGTAGCGTCGTAGGGTTCCAATTGGATTCCCATACTTGTCCCTACTTCCTGATGGCTCAGCGCATTGGATCCCTATACTAAAACGTCACGCTTGTACATTGGATTCTAATCGGAATTCCCCATTAGAATCCGATCGAAGAATTCTATTCGAATTCTTAAGGATTTCCGGTTTATCGAACAGCATCCGATACGATTCTTCACGAATCCCATCGCATTCTGTGCGTTGAATTCTCTAAACAAAAAATATATAGATATACAGAATGAGTAGATCTTTAATAAGTATGAATGTTATCTTAAAAAAGTATATCTTAAGGCGTTACATCAACCGGGCGCTCAGAAAAAGAGGTATGAAAATAATTAAAAAATTAAACGCGCCTATTAAATATATAAAACCGTTTTTATTTCTAACAGATACATTATACTTTTATAAACAAATTTAAAAAAACGTATTAAAACAATTTGAAATAACGGAAATATAAGTCGTCTAGAAGGACCCGCTTTTAAAAATCCTTGCGGATAGTGGAATTTTTTTCTCCGTCAGGCACCGTCTGAAAAAAAAATAAAAAAAATTCTTGTACAAAAAGGTGATAGCTAAAGTATAGCATTGGGAGAAAATGAATTTTTTTTTGTTGTAGAAATTACAACTTAGAAAAAAACTCTGATTTTTACTAAAATGTTGAGTTTTGAAAATTAATCAAAAATAAACGCGGCAACCAATATAAAAAAAAATCCTACGCTACATCCTAGATAATATTATAAAGAATATGTGGTATGAATTTCATCAAAATCGGTTGAGTAGATCGCGAGATATTTTATCCATCGGTTTGAAAAGAGGGTCCTACTAGACGGCTCATGTCTCCGCCATTCATCAATTTTTTATTTTCGTTTTTTTTTTTAAATAATTTGTTCATAAAACTATAATGTATTTGTGAAAAATAAAAATTATTTTATATATTTAATAATCCCGTCAACATTTTTAAATACGTTTATACCTATTTTTCCGAACGCCAAGGTGGTCCAACCCCTTAAAAATCGATTTAAATCCCAACAATAAAAATCCACTGTAATTATCGTTTCTTATTTATTTTATTGCACATTGGTATAATATCGTCGCACATGTACACGGTCACGAAGCGTGCAGATTTAAACACGCCTAATTTTTTCTCGTGACTTTTCACATATTTTCGATTTGAACGTGGTAGAAATTTGCAAACGACGCCAATCGGGCGCGCAGAATCTACTTGGATTCCATCGTATAGACTCCCTATGTACGGCGTCCCGAATCTCTATAGGGATGGCGTAAGATCTGGTGACTCGCCGACAAATTTCCGTACGGTGTAATAGTCACCGTACTACGCGAAACAGTTAGGAAGTATCTAATCGTGTGTTATTTTTTTAATTGTTTTTCAGTTGTTCTGTTGGATACAACGACGGAAGAAAGCCTCGATTGGACGCGCTACCCCTACGGGCCTCAGGCAACGACCCCCGGTGTAAGTACCGATTGTTACGTCAATATCGAGAATACCAATATGAATGAGTAGATGTTACATTCGTAGGGCAACCATGTAACATATTTATATACGTGGGATCGCCATTTATCGAAATGCTACGGTTGAAATACCTAGATTTTTGGTTCTTATTTTGCAATCGAGACATTTCGGAATAACAAGATGAAACACGACGAGCGGTTGAAGATGCAGATTTTATCGAATTGTGAAGGAATTCGATTTTCCCATACAATCATTAACATCCCGTTGCATCCCTGATCAGGTGTTATTTTGAAAATCCTACAATATGCGTTTTATTATTTGTTTTGAAGAATATATATATATACATATATAGCTAGTTTCATGTTGATACACCTAAGAAATACAATTGTCCATACAAATTTTCACATCCCATTTCACCCTCTTAAGAGTTGATTTAAGAAAAATCCTTTCTTAGTGCACCTCTACATCTTCTCAGGAATATTTGTTCCAAGTTTCAAGGTGATTCACGCAAAGAATATAATTTTCTATTTAAACTTTTACATCCCATTTCACCTCTTTAAGAATCAATTTTCGATAAATTCTATTTTAATGCACCTCGTCCACCTTTTAAAGAACATATCGTCCAAATTTCATTATTCTATCTTCAGCAGCTTAGGCTGTGCGTTGTCTATATGTCAGTCAGTCACGGAACTCTTTCATACGTATAGATTTACGAGCTCAATTTGTAAAAAAAGATTTTGGATAATGGACAAACTAAAAAAATGAAAAATGAGGACAAAAATTGTTGTATTCCAACGATGCAAATTTCAACTTCGTTGGACGGCACTGTTCAGGCAACTCTGTACATGTATATGTGGAAAGGGGGTTTCGAATACATTCAAATATTGGGAGAATATTTATATAAAGATTTTATATAGATCGCCCTGTTCCCAAAAAGAACGATTCGCATGAAAAATGTTCAGAGTATTCTAAAAACCGCCATATGTGCGGCATAATCAACCTTCTTCGACGAATGTACCAGTTGCAATTGGTCTTCGTTAGAAAAATGTATCCTGCATGTCCCACTCATATACAGGGTGTCCCTATTATCTCTGCCACCCGAAATAACTCGGTTATTATCGACGTCACAAAAAAATGTTCCAGACAAAAGTTGTACGGTGTGAAGGGGGCCATGAAATGGGACCAATTTTTTTTTATTTCGGTGGAGGCGCCGACGCACGGTGAAGGTCACCTCCACATTTTAAATGGAATGGTACATCTTTTTTTTAACCATCTTGTGGAGCACCTCAAGCCGCATAAAAAACATTAGGGGGTCAAAGTCGTTCAAGGTCATTCAAGGTCAGTATCGATGAAAATCGGATCGATACCAAAAATATTTTCAAATTTATATTTTATTTCAATAGATGTTCAAAACGACCTCCACCAGCCTCCAAACATTTTTGCAGTCGGACAGTCAGACACTTTTTCGATCGTAAAATGCTTTCCGGAGTGATGCTGTTACACGCATTGATGATGCGTGTATTGCTCAGCATACAAAAAACGCGCTCTTGTGGAATTTTTTCTTGCTTCACCGTAACACGGTATCATGTCCACTTTTTCGAATTGCCGGTACATTTGCAAATTATGAATAGCTCTTATCCAAATCCGAAATCAAACTGAACGACAACCTCGATTGAGCTAAATACGATACAGATTAACGCGGGTTGGTAAATAAACAGAAGGTATTCGAAGTGTTGTCGATGACTACGATCTCCGATATCTCTCATTTCAAGCTAATTTCGAACACCTATTAAAATGAAATACAAATCTAAATATCTCGGATCACTACCAAATATTTGCTAGTGATCCGAGATATTTAGATTTGTATCATCGATACTGACCTTGAATGACCTTGAACGACTTTGACCCCCTAATGTTTTTTATGCGGCTTGAGGTGCTCCACAAGATGGTTGAAAAAAAAATGCACTATTCCATTTAAAAAAGTAGAGGTGACCTTCACTGTGCGTCAGCGCCTCCACCGAAATAAAAAAAATTGGTCGCATTTGATGGCCCTTCACGCCGTACAACTTTTGTCTGGAACATTTTTTTGTGACGTCGATAATTACCGAGTTATTTCGGGTGGCAGAGATAAGAGGGACACCCTGTATGATACATATACAGTGGGTGAAAAAGTATTTGTACATCGCGTATTTTTCAAATTATCCTGCGAAGAAAAAATAAAATACTTTAGCTTTTTTTTTTCGAAGAAAAATAAAATGTTCGACAAAAATTTACGAAAAAAACATTAGAAAAAAAAAATATTTCTGCACGTGTAGTTTTTTTTACTAAAAAAAAACATATTTATAAAAAATATTTTTTATCAAATACACTTTATGAAAAATGCTAAAGATTTTTTTTTTTTCGTAGGACAGTTTGAAAAACACGCAGTATACAAATACTTTTTTTATCCGCTGTAGTTCCGGTGCGAGTCGTTCGAAAATGCACATTATTTCGAAGGATGAATCCTCCGGACGTTTTTTTTTTTTTCGTAAAAACCATACCGATTATCTCGGTATCTTTTTGGCTCGGTGTAAATCGAAAAGGCGCGGGCGCGAAAGCATCATCCTCGAATCGTGCGTAAAGCGCGCGTCGCGGAGTTGCGACAGAAGTATACGTTACGATGGGGCCCCTCTTAGTATACGCTGCGTATATGTACAAGAGCACTCCCGCTGGCTCGTACGTACCGGTCGGCGCCATGTTTGTTTTTCAGTTGTTAAGAACCCAGCGGGCCGCCAGACAGGTTTAAATCAGCCTCTGCTTTTGCGGCCGTTCGTGGCTGCTGCTGCTGCTTGCTGATGCTCGTTCGTTCGTTCGTTCGTTCGTTGGTCCCTTCCTCTTCTTTCCCATCAGCAGCCGGACTTCTTTCCCCTCCATTCTTTCGTCCTTTGGATTCTGTCTATCGCTTCCCCTCCTTCTTCCGTTATAGCCCGTGCCGATCTAGCCAAAGGCAGACTCTCCGGATGTTTCGATTCGAGACTAACCAGTCCGCTCATCGCTCTGACCTCTCAGCGCCGTCTAAAATTTCCTCATTTGGCCTGTCGGCTCGATTTTCAATTGCCTGAAAAATTCGGTGTCGAAAAATGAGAACTGATTTTCGTTTGGTCAATTTCGATGGCGCGGCTTTCGGCAGTGCGAGATTGGAAAAAAAATCGGCGTCTTTCGAGTCTGGCTGAAAAATTGTCTGAGCGAAGTTGGCGTGAAAACGGCTGACATTGTTTTTTTTTTTTGCTGAACCTTTGGTACGGGAAGATAAACACTTTCAGACTTTGTTCCATCTGAATCTGTCAAGTAAAACTTGAGAAAATGCGGGTTTTCCTTTTGAAAGGACTTTGGCCCACGCTACCCTTTGGTATTTATGGGGAAGCTCTTCAACGAGGTTGAAGTTTGTATCATTGGAATGCAATGACATTTCCTTTTCATTTCAATTGCTCAAATTCCATCTGAGAGACTCACGTTTCACAAACTATTGACATATTCTTACGGATCTTTATTTAGAGATCTACAATCTAAATATTTTGAAAATAAAATGATTTCGGATCGTAATAAAAATAGGGGACCGAAAATATGAGAAAGATTTTTCGTTGCATTCCAACAATGCAAACTATAACCCCTTGCTCTTCACTACTCAATGGCAAACAATTTCGTTAGCTTTACTTGTTGTCTGGTTATTTTTTTTATGTCCTTTGGTGATGCGGATACGAGTGGTATACCATATGGGAAACCTGTTTTTTCACTTAAATAAAAACTGTTTAATTTTCCCAAATATACGGAAAACGAGTTTTTCATCATTCCACTTTCCCGCATTTAAAAAACAACCAGCCTCGCATCACGATGGAATAATGGAATATTGAATATTTTGGCCATGCAGAAATGAAGCTGAAAAACTTGGGGATTCGGATCGACAAGGAAGAAATATCTTATATTAAAAATATATTTATATGAAAAAAGATATATATTTATATCAAAATCGAAATTTACGTTAGTATGCAAGGTATTAAGGGGTTACGTGGGTTTCGAAGCCAAAAAAAAGCATATTTTCTCTATTTTTTTTTAAAATGTAATATATAAATTATTTTGTTCAAAATGTTAAGCACATAAAAGAGCAACATTTCAACAAAATTTAAAAAAAATTTCATCCAAAAATTTGGGAAATTTAGCCGGTGGGACCTGGTTTCCGGAGACCACTCCAAAAAAAGTGTCCTCGTGGTGGTCAGGATAACTTTTTCTGAAATTAAAAAACATTTTTTCTGTTAGTAGATAAGTATAGCTCGTGATTGAACGAAGGATTTAAACAAAAATTGAAATTTGAATTTTTGGCAGAGTTGTATACAAAATAGTTCAATTTTTGGTACAATTTACACTACGTATAGCCTTGTAAAATTAGTTGTAATCGAAAAAAAAACCTTCGTTCAATCACTAGTCAATGCTACTTTGAAGAAGTGTGCAAAATTTCAATAAGATCGGTGCGTTAGTTTTTGAGACATCGTGTCCACCGACTTCAAAAACAGTGTTTTGAGAAAATTGCGTACACCTTGCGTACACCTTGGATGGGAGGTTCTATCGCACCCGCCGTATAGTCCAGACCTGGCACCGAGCTATTATCACCTTTTCAAGCATTTGCAAAATATTCTTGATGGTACAAAACTGGACTCAAGAGAGGCTTGTGAAAATGAGCTGATCAAGTTTTTTACCAATAGGGACGAGGACTTTTTCAATCGCGGAATTATGAAATTGCCTTCGAAATGGACAAAAGTTATCGAACAAAACGGCGCATATTTGATCTAAATCGGATAATCCTAATTATGTTAATTTCATCGTAGAAATAAAGCGGAAAAATGCCCAGAACTTTTTACTTCATCTAATATATATATATGTATATTAGAGAGCATGAGCAAGGGATTATATATATATATATATAATCCCTTGCTCCTGCTCTCTTAGTGTCTACAGGATAAACGGCAATGTACAGAAAGGCTGCGAGCGCGCCTGTACTCGTTAGCGTCCACCCGCTAATCGTCGGTGCCCAGGCCTCCCCCGGTTCGTTTTCTTTTCACAGCTTCGCCCCGCGCCGCGTCGAGCACACGCTAAATGAGCGACTTACGAATCAACACGCGCGATATACGTGAACATACCCGGTCGGCTGAATCAGAGGGCTCCAACGACGAGAGACCGCGCGGCAAACTCGCTAAATTGGCTACGAAGTTACACACGGATCACGTGATGACCCAAATTTCGAAAAATCGTCGAGGGACACGTATCGTTGCTCCTTTCCACCTTCTCGATATACCCGCTTCATTCACACCTTCGCGAACGATCTTATCTTGCTCGAAGGGAGCGCGTGCGAAGCGAATAGCGCACGAACGTCCGGTAGAAAAAAAAATGACAAACTATCCTTCGGTGTGATTCGCTCGATGATCCTACGCGTTACGCTTGAACAATTAATCAGGCTGATTGGTATAATTACGATTTATTTGCGAACGTTTGATTTTGTCGAAGGACACTCAGTCGCCAGGTGGTACGAGCACGTAATTGGGAATTAGATCGTTGCCGAATCTTTTTTTGTGTTCGAAAAAACGAAAGCAAGCTCAGCGACTATCAAGGCGAAACGAATGAATCCCGAGTCGGCGGATTTAGCGTAATTTCTTATGGGGAAAGGCGACATGCACGTTCTCTCGTTACGTTTCGTTTGTATTTTGCAATTAGATTAATGTAGGAACAAAAAAGCCTTAACGGATTACAGTAATTTGGAGGATTAAAATTATGGTGAAAAAAAAAAATACAGCGTTTAGCGAATGTTTCAGTGAGAATTCTGGAGTTATAGGCAGCGATTAGTCTGCGAGGACAAGACTCATTCTGAGCCAAGCTATAGTTACGCTATGAATTCGAGACCACTGCCGTGCCAATTCGTTACGTCAGAATGACAGCCCGCGAAAATACGGTGAAATCCCTGAAATACCTGCGATAATAAATCATTTGTAAATTTATAGTCGATCGGCAAATTGTAGCAAAGAGTTTACTATATGCTTCGATACATTTTACAGGTTCTGTTCGCGTGTGATATGTTTTCGCACAGTTTATATCGATATGAGTGAAAATTGGTGTCTCGTATAAATATTTTATGGATTACAGAGCATAGAATCGAGAGATTCCTTGCACATGTCAAATTATAATTTATTGCACTATTTTTTTTTCGATATCGAAGTAGGGACTTCATACATTATTATAATGAAACTCTCTTTCGACTGACTAATGTGCTCCTACTACCTGGATACGTGTGCATAGGTTTGGGGCTCTGAAAACAAGTGGATTTCCAATATTTTTTTTCTAATATGAGGATCGGAATGACGAGGCCGAGATTTTACACAGAATCAATACATATTCTTGCCAAGTTTGAGTTTTTTTTATTGCACAATATTGAGGGGTAATTAAGTGATTATTATTTAAACAAAGTACCGCCGTTACTGCATGGCCAATCGGTGGCTTTGGCAAGTAGGGTCATCTGAAATGAAAAATAAAAAAATGTACTGTTTTGTACAATAATAAAACTTTGGTATGACCGGATACTTTTTTGAAATTTAGCAAATTACATAAATGGCAAGCTGTAGAAAAAAAGTTCGATTTTTAATAAAAAAAAAAAACAAACAACTTTAATCCGAATTTTAAATCAATCGAACCAATAGATTTTTAGATACGACTTTCACCCTTTTATAAAACAACGTTGTAGGCAAAAACGCGAAAGAAAAAAAAAAGATTCTTTGCTGCAAATTGAAGTTAGGATGCTGGGCTACAAAAATCATGACAAAGTTTGCAAGAATGGAATGCAAGGGAAATGGATCTTTTTTTTTCAATTACACTAATTTTACTTGGCTGATTTAGGCTGTGAAAATGAGTCAAATGTTTTTACGTATTCTCATGAGAGATTTACGAGCTCAATTTACAAAAAAAAACAAGGCTTTCGATAATGATATTAATAAAGAAATGAAAAATAAAAAACAAAGAATCGTCGCATTCCAACGATGCAATGTTCAACGTCGTATAAAAATCGACAATAAAGCAAAAATAGTATCTTTGAATTCTCAAGATCATGCGGACTCTCTTATCAAAACCTGTACATTCTGTACACTCCCTGCGTGCATACGCGAACCCGTCTATCGAATCCGGCAGCTCACAAGCTAGTTCCGTTCAAATGAGTTGGACGTTTCTTCGCACGTGTTCCACGCGCATTGGCAATTATTCAATGTTTTTCTTCGATTCTCGAAGAAGCCCAAGAACAACGATCACCCTAATTGAATCTGCACCGTTGTCTTCGACCCCGCGTTTCTTCCCTCGCCCGGCCTGCTCCGTGTAGAACCTTCCGACCCGCGCCTGTCAGCCACTTTTTCGAATCTGTCTAATTAAAGCAGCAACGTACCGCAATGAGCGCTATATGCGCTCGGGTTAGCGAGTAAATAGGCGGGAGGAAGGAATAGGAGGAGAAATAAGGTCTCGAGGCAAAATCGGCGAGATGAGGAAGGTGCGGGATATATATATACTGTTCGGGAAGCAATGGTTCTAAACGGGGCGTTTGAACAAACGGACCAAACAGAATTAGCACGGGTATTTGAACAAGTTGATGAAGGATGCTGTTGTACAACCGTTCGCGAGACTGAAAAGGGCTCATAGATAGAACGAGGAGCGTCTGGATAAATATATATATATATATATATATATATATATATATATACTTTCGTGAAATACAATAAGAAAGTTTCTCTCAGCAGAGCCAATGAGAAAAGGGCGGCCGTCCCGTAGGACATCCGGAGCTTTGAGCCAGGCTTGGAAAAATATTCAAATCGCTTTCGGGGTTCCGTAGCCACTGGGAATCCTTGTGTAATTCAATCATGTCCGTTCGTTCCTCCGTCACATCAAAGTGCGACCTCCTCCCTCTCTCGCTTTCCATTCGCGGAGCCCTTTGGTCAAAAAGTCTGAAATAATTCATGAAAATAGCATTCGCTAAGTACTTTAAAGTTAAATTATTACGGTTACTGTAAAATAATTATTTCCGTGGAAAAAGAGACAATTTTTTAGTTTGATTAACTTTTCCCTTCATTATTTTTTTTTTGCGACACTGTGCGGAAAATTTGACGATGTTGAAATTGCCATTGTCGGAACACGCAACGTAAGTTCTTTTTTACATTTTATTTCCCTTATTTTTTATTACTATAGATCTTTTTTTCTTATAGATTTATATTTTAGATCGCTAATTAAAGTATAGTGAAAAATGGTTGAGGGATTTTTCTAGGCTAAATCTGCCCAAAGGAAATTAAAGGAATTCAGAAATATTGATTATCATTGCAGTCCAACGATGCAAACTGCAACCTCGTAAAATTCGACACGTCATATATTGATAATCAACGTTGTTTTGTAAAATATCGTTTTACAATGAGCAACGTATTAAATCGCAAATCGTATGCGAGTAATTGAGCTTCTATTAAATATTACAATCGTGGACGAAACACTTTGATAATGCGCGTATCGCGAGGCTCACGTGACAGCTTGGAATTTTCGTCTCTCAACAACCTGCGACCCTGGCTAATTTTCCACTTTCTCTTAAGTACTACACCCGCGCTGCAGCTCTCCCCGCCTGCGAAAGCTGTGCACTAAATTGAGATGATAAAATGGAACCCGAAACTTCAGGTTTGAGCTTGAGCAACAAAGGCGGAAATACGACCAGCTTATACAGTTAAGACCCAAGCACCAGCCAGACCCCTCCGAGCACTGAAGTTTCGGGTTCTCACATCTGAGATATTAATCACTGTGTTTTCTCTTGCCGCGAAGGTCCCCTATCCTCCACCATCCCCCTGCCATCCCTCAGACTCCGCCGCTTATTTTACCTTATATTCTCGATCCGGAGCAAAGTTTGTTCTCCAACTCATCCGGATTCATCTTCGCATAGTCCGGCCGCTCTGTTTCGCTCCTCTTTTGTTTTACTTTTTTTTCTTCGGATTCCATTATCTATATCTATATATATATATATATAATGGGATCCGAAGGAAAAAAAGAAAAATAGAGAAAAAAACATATACTCTCGAAAATATAGTAAAAAGAAGCTTCCCAAATGAAAAACGTTCAATTCAATTCAGCAACTAATTATCTCACAGTAACCGAAACACTCCTGAGCAATCTTTTTTGTGGACCCATCATCGAGAAAAAATAGATCGAAGATGCATGTTACAGTGTATAAATAGAATTTAATTACATTGATAAAAAAATTTTAAAGAGTATTTCTTATTTCGAATTTAATTATCTCCGTTCTGCTGAACTAAAAAGGGCATTTTAATTTTTTTCCGAAATACTGAACTTTTTCTGGAAAATACTACTCGTTACAAAAATACGCTATATTTTTCTTTTCGAAGAGGATTCGAAAGGTTCTTAAATATCTTTTTCTCGGTCGCAAAATCTCCGCGTCAGGCCCTTAAAAAGTGGGATGGAATCTGAAAGAATAAACAGAATGAAAAAAAAGTATATACTCTCAAAAATATGCCAAAAAAAGCTTATCAAATGAAAATCGTTCTTTTCAACTCAGCAAATCATTATTTTACAATAACCACAATAATTTTTTTCGCAACTACCAAGCGGATGCTGCGTTCGTGAACTATTACAAAAATTTTAAACCACACGGAGAGAATTAAAAAGTAATTTTTGTCGTGAATTTCACGGTAAAAATGACCGTGATATATTTCAATGTGGTGACAAGTGAGAAAAGCATAATAATTCGTATGCGACAAGTTTTTTTTTAACTCACGTTACAGAAAATTTAAAATACGTAGCTAAAATTTTACTATTCAAGAAGGGTAGCGCGCACGATAATTTTTACCGAGAGCACAATACATTTTCCTATAACACTCATTAAATTTTATAATAAATCTTAAAATAACTGTTATAAAGACGATACTTTTTTATAGACATTTTTGAAAGGCATAAAATAATAAAATGCACAGTAAAATTTCGCTGATATTATATATTTTTTAAATTTAAGTTTCGCGTATTTTGTTACACATGAAAATTTACTAGAAAATTTGGTAAAATTTTCTATCTGAAGAAGAAATTTTATTTTATTTTCGTGAAAATCTGTGTTTTACTCAGTAATAATAAGCGAAGTTTCAGGGTTGTCATCTGGTTACCGTTACTGCACGGTAATTTTTAACATTTAATTCTCTCCGTGCAAAGGCGTTACACGAACCAGTGGAGAAGGCGACGTGCTCTTTGCGGTAATGGACGAACGAACAAACACGACGGAATTATGAGACTGCCCAGTGGCCACGAAACCCTAAAAATAGGGTGTAAATGGGGTAGTGTCGAAAAAATGTTTTTTTTTTTTGGTTTTTATTGCGTTTCTTCTCTTTTTCGATCCTTTCTCAATCGCAGGCACCGACAGCAGTCCGCTCTTTCATTTCTACCTTTCCAACCTCTACGTCACCGCGGTGGGATTTGTTTTTCTCTGTTTTTCTCCTCCCGTTTTCTCTCTTTTTTTTTATTGCATTGGTGGTCCTATCTGCATCTAAATGCGTTCTCAGTCCACGTGTACGAAATTCTGAGGACGTCACGTAGTGATATGTGAGCCGTAATATAGTAGTCTCGCATCCTACGTGTACGCTCTGGAAGCCTGTTCCTCGTATTCTGTTTCCACATGTTCTCTCTTTCTACATGTTCCTCTTTCGTTCTCTCTCTTTTGATTCCTCCTCTCTCCCCCTCACTCTCTCTCTCTCGCTCGCCCCCCCCCCCCCCCCCTCTTTCTTGGTTCCCCATCCTTCTGCCTCTTTCCCACTGACTTTTGCCCCGTCCGTCAGAAATTGCTTTCCCGGAATGCCGAAGTCTCCTCCACGGCTAAACAATTCGCTGGTTATGCACCCACCGGGTGTTCCTTATACCGGGGTGACACAAATCCCCGACGAGACACGAAAACCAATCTGTTCCGCAGCTCTCTTCTTCGTTTTTCCCGAACCCCCACCCGCTGGTATTTTGAGGATCGTAAAAAACATTACAGCGAAAAGCCTCTTTAAGGGCACGACACATTCGTTAAATACTTCACCTAAAGTACAACAACCAAAAAAAAAATGCACACACGAAAAAAAAAAAAACAAAGAACGAAGAATCATCTTTCGTGTTTCAATGAATTCTACTTAATGGACAGTTTTATGATCGGTCGAGAATTCGGGTTGGGAGAATCTTTGAATACCGATAAAATTCCTACCTCGTGAAGAAACGGAGATAAAAATCTTGATAAATCGGAAATTCTCGTGCCATATCCTATGAGGAGTATGGAATAAAAGAATAATGATTATTATTACTATTTTATTCTATACTTCTCATAGTGTTTGTACGTTTATATTGGAGGCAAGCTTTCGGGAATGTTCTCACAAAACAGATGTGTCCTCGCACGAGGGGTTATGAATCATCGGCGCGATCGATGACTCCGACTGTGTATGACTTCTAAATGATGTAGGGCCTGAAACCTGTCGAAATGATATTGTTCCGTATAACCGCGCTACTCTGTTAATCGATCGAACTATCAAGGCACACCTGTTTAATCCCCACACTCTTCTGAGATCATTACCGATTTATTCGGAATCTACAAACAAACGCCACGAGCACACTGGAAGAAAAAATTCTTCTACGAATTCTAATACTGCGGTCATGCACCTGCAACTCAATTCTATTTTTTGCGAATATTTCTATTTTTATTTTTTTTTGTTCTATTTTTTTTGCGAATTAACCATAATTTCTTGAGAAGATTTTTATTATTTTAATCTCCAATAATGCTATATATCTCCATTTTAATCTTGAATAATGCTCATACTGAAACGCTTTATTTTTTATTTGTATTGAAATTAACGAAAAAGAAGATTCTTTTGTGCAAAACGATTTTTTTTCACTAATAATAATATTCATTAATAAAAGTATGACAATTTTCAATCGGATCTCATAGTCATAACTATTCTAGTTTCGATCCTTTGCGTAAATAAATTGAGAATTATATGGGAATATTTAAAAAACGAGTGAAATTTTTCTTTTTATATATATATATATATAATTTCATTATTTTTTAAATTAACGTATTCCCATATAATTCTTTATTTAGTTCATTTTATTTATAAAAAGAATAGAAACTGGAATAGTTATGACTATTAGATCCGATTGAGAAATGTCCTACTAGTATTGGTCAATATTATTAGTGAATGAAAATTAATTTTGCACAAAAACTCTTTTTCGTTAATTTCAGCACAAATGAAAAATAAACCGTTTCATGATTACCATTATTCAAGATTAAAATGGAGATATATAGCATTATTGGAGATTAAAATGATAAAAATCTTCTCAAAAAAATATGACAAATTCGCAAAAAAAAAAAATAGAAGGAAAAATGGGCCCACGATGAGACTAGTCTTAAAAACCATAGAGTGGGTCCCTCTATTTTAGAGAATCTACAAAAATAAATAAAAAATGGCAATCATCTTTAAAAAAAATACTTTCCACTTTCGAAACAAAAAATACGTGGTCCAGTACAATCGATAATTTTTTTCATGTAAGTATGATTCAAAATGAAAAATATATATACCGACATTTGTCGATATCTCGATTAGTTCAGAAGCTATCAGCGTTTAAACGTTTCCAAAATTTCCAAAATTAATATTTTTCGGAAAATTGTAACTTCTCAAAGAGAAGAGATCAAAATCTGAAAATTGGTGTGGATATTCATTTCATGCGGTACAATATTACAAAAAAAAAATCAAGAAAATAAAAAATGGTCGGGGTCACGGGCTAGGTGAAATAGCGTGGAATGCCTCATATATAATATACATATACATATGCATATATTTTGAGGCTGATCGCGAAGTCGAACGCCTTCAAAATCACTTTTTTTCCTGCCTAGGTATATGTTCGTGTGTGTGCCCCCAACATACGTATATACAATCGAAGACGCGTGTGTAGGACCCGTTATCTCGAATGTTTCTCCACGGCATATCGTTAATCACTCGTCGTTCACGAATTTCCTGGTAGACGATATATAACCATACTGACTCAACAATACGTATATTTTCTCTGGCTTGCCTGTATCATCGCGGCGCGCTATCCGAACCCATCATTTTATCGACGAGCCTGATCACTTTTCGAACTGGATCCTTCGCGCGGCTGCATGCATGCAGCCGCATATCGCGGCACGGGTGCGCTTATAGCCACCGAACAAGAATGAAGAATGGAAAGGCTTATCTTGGTCGTCGGTGGAGATAGAACGGTGGCGGTCGGTTCTACGCGTGCGGGGTGGGGTAGGGGGGGGAGGGAGAGATTTTAACAGCCGCTTCGCTCGAGTGCATGCTTACGACTCTGCTACTACTACTATATAGTTGTACTATACGTACGGAGCTCAAACGGGTCATAGATGTTTGCTCAGCGGGTGATCTGCGTGTGCACATCGGATTGCCCGGTCCTCGTTTTTCTTTCTCCGCCTGTAACTCTTCGAGCTCCGATTTCCTCCGCTTTTCTTCCTCTATTTACTCGAACGATTATTCTTATTCTGCTTCATTTCTTCTTTTGTTTCTTTCCTTCTCTCCTCCCCCTCTAATAAACGGACGCGGGGCGAGCAAACGCGGTGAACAAACGTCAAGAATCGATTACAGAGATTTCTCGAGATGGGCGAAGATACTTGTATACGCCCCGCGGTATGCGTCTATCCTTGTTTTTTTTTCTTTTTTTTTTTCTTCCAAACTCCGGGACGGGAATGAATTACTGTCCATGATCAATGAATTATTACTTTTTCTTTCTTCGTACTCCTTCGCTAGTTCACTTCTTCCTTCTCTTCATTTGTCTCAACGAGTCTTCTGGCTTTGAAATTATCTAACGAAATACGCTCGATCGAATAATTGATTTGAATTGAAAAAAAAAAAAGGATTTCCTTTTGACGATGAGAAAGGTACGAACCGGAATTTAGCAAGTAAATAGGATTTATGTGTGTATTTATCGTACTTGTGTTATACAATTGTAGTGTTTGGGTGTAGATTCCTTTTTTTTTTTCTGGCGTTAAGCTAACAGTACAGGGAGATAAGTGCTTTCGTAATTTTTCTGCACTTTGTTTCATGAATCCGCTAGGTGATATCTGAGAATATGCAATTTTTCTTTTAACGAGTCAGCATGAGCTTGGGGCCCAAAAAAATGGGTAGATTTTCAATATTACTTTCGGATGAGACTAACGAAATGAAGAGCTTGTTATTTTACACACAATTAATACATAGTCTTGCCAAGATCGAGTTTTTTGAATTGACAAATATTGATAAACGACAAAGTTATTATTATTTACAGAACGTGCAATCGTTGCTTCATGGCCAATTGGTGTAGGTGGTTCTGGCAACTAAAGTGATCTCTAATGAAAAATAAAACAATTCATTTTCAATATAATCATTTCGTATGATCGGATAATTTATGGAAATTTTAAAACTTACGATCATGGAAAACTGTAGAAATGAAAAGTTTAATTTTCTACAAAAAGAAGAAATTTAATAAATCGTTATAAACAAATGGATTAACATATCAAAGTCATTTGGCTATAGGATAAAAAAATGTTATAAACTATGCTCTGCCCGAATTTGAAGTGAATCAGACGAATAGATTTTGCGATCTGACTTACAGCGTTTCATAAAACAAAGTTTCGAAAAAAATTGCTGAAGAAAAAAAAGATTAAATCGCAGCGGGGCGGTTCGCCGTAGTGCAGTGGGCGATCTGACTCTTTACAAAAGTCTTTACAAATCCGTGAATTTTTGGAATTTTTACAGAATCTCTATTGCTAATTAAAGTTGAGGATCAAGGCTCTAAAACGACAAAATTTTTTTTTAAATCTCATTTTTGTGAAATTCCAAGCTTATGTGGCGTTGAAGTTTGCATCGTTGCAATGAAACGAATGTTATTTTTAATCTTCCTTTTATTTCTTCATTTTTATTACAACTTATAATCTTTTTTTTATAAATGAAGATCGTGGATCTCTTATGAGAATAAGAAAAACCGTTTAAGTCGGTCTCTAAAAACGAGAGTAATAAAAGAAAAATTAACTTTTGTTGCATTCCAACGATGCAAACTTCAACATCACAAACTTCTGCAGATCCCTCAAAAGAACAGTGGCGAAGAAGCTCTTCACTAAATATTCAATATAGAACAGTTCCAGTAGCTTCAATTATCATCCGAAAATATTTTTGTTCTCTGCCGATGTGACTACGAGTAAATATTAATCCATATAGGAAACGTGCTTTTCATAATAACGTTGTTATATAATCCTCCATGACCTTAGAATGTATTCCCGACATGCACGAGAACCAAATAGGAAGCTTTGAAAAAGGACAGAAGACATTGTCGTGTTGCGGGGTTCCATTCATAATCACTGTAGGTATCGTGTCCACACTTGTAACTCCATTGATATTTATATCCACCGTGTATTAAGCTTTTTCTTTCACCCGCACCTAGTTACTGTCTCCTCTATGCGTCCCTCTGTTGCTTCATTCGAAGCTTAAATCACTTTTGATCTAATCCCCTTGGCCGCAGTCGTTAGTCATCCTCGTTCACAGCTCTTGGATCCCACGTAGATCCAATATAATGGTACAGATGTCCCGGTCTACTCCCTCCGCACCGTTGCCCGATTACCGAAAATTATGTCGCAGGCCTTTTCGTGGAAGGATTTGTGTTAAGCCGCAATAGTAATACGTAGGTTCGCGCAACTGCTGGAACTGCAGTCCCCGATAATCCGAAGCTTCGACACGAGCTCTCGAAATAAAGCCGAAGGAAAAGTTACGATGAGACAGTGGACTTCGTCGCGTTCCAGTGAATAATAGACTAATTCGACAGAGTGGAGATAAAGTAAGAGTTTAAATGGCTGCTGCGAGCCCATAAACCGTCAATCTATATTCATCAAACGCCAATTCATTTTCCGGCTATTGCACTCACGCTCGATTCCCAATCAGTGAGTTTGTTTTTTTTTATTGGTCTAAGGAGAATTGGACAGCGAGTCCTGATTTGCCTTGAATAATTATCAGAGGCAAACTATATTCTGTACATATAATGAAACTTGTAGAGTCCAAATGTTTGTTCGCTTATAACTCGAGAACTACGGAATCCATTTCGATGAATCTTCCACAGAAACACAGCTTAAAGTAGCAATCAGACTAATGGCCATTTCGCTATGTAGTTAATTACATTTGCAATAAAGTAATATAACAAAGCTCATACCGACACTGGCGGATCGGCGGTTGGAGTTTGACCCCGGTGGTACTTCGAGTGAACCAGCGTTGTGCATAATCGGTACTCGGAGCGGTGACCGCTCAGCTAAGCACCGGCTGGCGCATGAACCAGTGAGCGGAGGGCCAATACTTCTGAGAGCTTGGTGTAGATACTTGAGTAAAACGTTTGTGCACCAGAGAATTAGACGAATATGGGGCCGTTTATATCTGTATGGATTTTCCACAGTTTTCCCGTACCCACGGTAAATGCGGTATAGTGTAGCTCAAGACGGCTGTGGACGCAACGAAAGTTAGGCTAGATTAGCGAAGTGCCGGTACACTGGCAAAAAAGAATATTTTATCTAACTTGTCTCACGGCCTACTACGACTCTATCGGCTTCAAATATTTTTTCATTATCCGTTCAAGCTATTCTTTTTAAATATTACATGTATTCAAATTAAATAAAGATAAAATACAATATATCGCTTGAATACGAGAAAGGAATGTAGGTTCATGACATAAAAGTGCGGTGAAAAATAGTTAAATTATTTTTCTTTTTTTTCACTAACAGGGCTGTTATTAAAAAAAAAAGAAAGGTATCGTGGTGTCTTTTATTAGTAGGCGCGATTATTTATGTATAGAAAGACTAAACCTTTTTCTCAACTGCAGAATGTTACAGCAGTCTTCTAATGAAAGCAAAGCCATGAGATTTATGAGAGACTGAATCGTGTAACATTTTTTTCTGTCTGTCTCTTTTGTCTTGCAGTACCAGAAAAAACCAAATCACAGATTTATTAGGAATACATAAACTATTTAATTATTAGACGATATTAAATAGATCTTGATCCGAATAAATGAATATATTTATATAAAATAAATAATTTTAATAATGGAATGCAATATGAAAAATTTGATCTCACGAAAAACCTAGTTAATTAAAATTAAAAAAAATCAAATAGGCACGTTTAGTTAATATCAACCGAAATGTTCTGTCAGTGTAGGGAGCGATAGGAAAGGGTTCAATTGGCAAGGGTGATACGTAAAAACCCACAAGACTATACGTTGGAACTCAGGAAAAAAAATATAACAAAGATCATGTCACAAAAACAAACGAGCATAAACGAATAAACAAACAAAAATTAACGAGCAATCATGAGTTCGCGTAATTTTTTAACTCTGTTCAATGGTTTTCGCAGTTTGTTATCATTTTCAATAAGCAATATATAAAAAAAACAAAGAAGAACTTACCGAACTACCAAATGATGTAATTAATAATTTACAAATAATGGGGTATGATTTGTCAGTATATGCCCACATATAATAAAACTGCAAGGGCGCTTCGTCTGTGATTTGGGAGTTTTTAGAACCTTTCGTTGCAGATTGTTTATATTAACTAAATTAATTGGAAGCGGAGTGACGAGAGGGGAGTAGGGAGATAGATCCAAACGAAATCTATCCAGATAATTATTAAATCTCATAACCTATTTTACATTAAGTATTTACCGGAAAGCTTCCTTATAAATGCTGAAGGGTCTTGCGCGACAGGTTCCTCTCACTATCTGAAGTTTCTATCGTTGGATAACACGTAAAATCAATATTTTAATTCGTCCAAGTTTGTTTCGTGGATTTACGCTACGGAAAATACTCCAACGTTTATTAGAATCCTCATCATTGCATCTATGATAAAAGATTTCGGTTAACAAAGCAAATGAAGAAAGAATAAAAAAGAATTTTCATTGCGTTCCAACGATACAAGCTTCAAGCCCGTATTCTTTCAAAAGTAAGACCGCGTTTACTGAAGAGGCACTTCACCATTTCGAATAAAACGAAGTTCAGGAATATTCTGGAAAAGTTAATTTTCACATACTAAAAGTTCAGGAAAAAAGCTTCGGTAATTTTTACACCAAATTCGCGCAAGCAGACAGACAGGCAGATAACATCTCCCAAAGTGATAGATACCGATTCAGCATCGCATAATAACCCCATCAGCTTAACGGGTTACACCTAGTTCGCGGCCGGAAAAAAGAGGTGTTTTCGTGAATTTTTTTTTTGGGAAATGGGTACAGATTTTTAAGTTTTTTTTTCATAGTGAAGGGTATCATTTCAAGTATCTTTGACAATTTTTTTATTGGGAAATATTTATAAACGACGGAGATACAGTAAATTGCACAGACCGCTGTGCAAAAAAGGTCCTTCGCGGTGACCACTCCTGCTCGGGAACAAATCATCTGAAATGAAAAAACCAAGTAAATTTAGTTTTTGTACCGTATTATCTAGTCTTTAATCGAAGGATTCAATAACATAATGATTTTTGAAAAAATGGTCGCCGATCGAAAGTGACCGTCGAAATTTCGGTGAAAAAAAACACTCTATTTTCCTTGATATGAAAAAAAGTATACATTGAAAAAAAAAATCCATCGATTAAGGACTGCCTCTTGATATACAGAAAATGTCTGTGCCATTTGAAGCAGATCGGTTTAGTTGTTTTTGAGATATTTTGGTCAACGATTCTGAAAAAGTCATTGCGAGAAAAACGCGTTTAAAGTTTTACGTCAGGTATATACGTAGATAAAATACCTGCCTGTAAACGCTCATAACTCCCTCAATTTTCAACGGACAGACTTGAAATTTTCAAAGAATATTTTTGAAAGGTTATATTATGAGAATCCGTCGAAAACGAAAAATCGATTTTTTCAAAAATTCCAACTAGGTGTAATCCCTTAATTTCAGCCTGAAAACAATGAAATTGGAGAAAGACACTACAATTTTATACTTCACGAAGATACCAACGTATATAAATTTATATTATATTGCAACGATGCTCCGACATCAAAGGTTCGCTAGACGTGCTAATGATTCGAGTATACTCGATATATGTCGGGCAATGAAAGCGGAAAAGGCGAGCAGAATCTGACCCTGATGGCGGCGGCTGGTCGTCTGGCATGAGCGCCCGATACTCGATCTCCATGCTGTATTTTTTTTTTTTGCGTTTCGTTTCCTTTCCTCCCTTCTTATAATTCGCTTATCTTTGCCCCCTTCTTTATTTATATCTACCGCCGCGTTCGGCTACCGAACGACCAGACGTGTGCCCGGATGGGACGCGTGGGTTGAATTCCATCTGGTTAACATTCAATTTGTAAATCAGAGAGCCATTCGTTTCCATCGAACGAATTAACATCGGGCTCGTTACTCACTTCACTCTCTTTCTCTCCGTCTTTGTCTCTCTCTCCCTCCCCTCTCTCTCTCTCTCTCTCTCTCTCTCTCTCTCTCTCTCTCTCTCTCTCTCTCTCTCTCTCTCTCTCTCTCTCTCTCTCTGTCTCTCTCTCTCTCTCTGTCACTCACCGTGTCCGGCGTTCGCCAGACACGTGCGGCAGTTCTGTGTCATCGTTGCGACAACTCTGAACCATCGACCCTTCCCATAATTCTCGCCACCAACAAACAATTACGTCACTTCGAACGATTTCTTCCATTGGCACAATTTACGAAAAACTTTGTTCTTCGGGATATCTCTTATTTGACTCGCACGTGTTCGCGCTCGTAATTGAAATTACGCGAAGACTCGTGGTAGCCTTTTTACATGAGGTCAAGTGCACAGAATACGAAGAATGGAGATATTGCTGGCGGATCAACTGGCGTATTCATTCGTCCTGGCGAAAATTTCATTGGGATTTGTTTCGATCTATAAAGATTCGTTTTTCCACATCTATAATTTAGAATTTCATGGGAGGCTACCAGTCTAGAGCCCACAAGAAAGGATGAATTTCAACCATTTTTCATGACTATCCGGTTGATGGAAAGAAAATTTCGCTTAGTCGCCTTTATTCTACATTTCTTCGAATGTCTGTACAAATATATAGATATGCAAAGTGGGTGGATCTAAAAAAGGTATAAATCTCATTTAAAAATAGTATAAATCGCATAAACAAGTTTATCTTAAAAATCGATTTGAATCGCATCACTGATAATCCACTTTAAATATCGCTTTGTTATTTATTTTACTGCACTTCGATATAATTTCCATTCGAACGTGGTAAGAATTCTCAAATTGGGAAGCAGTGCAGTATTCAAATGGATCTCAATGAGGACGCCCTCATTGAGATCCTGTGCGGTGTCCATAACATATTTCAATTTCAAATAAAATATTAGATGAAGCAAAAAGTTCTGAGCGTTTATTCGCTTTATTTCGACGATGAAATTAACATAGTTAGGATTATCCGATTTAGATCAAATATGCGCCGTTTTGTTCGATAACTTTTGTCCATTTTGAAGGCAATTTCATAATTCCGCGATTGAAGAAATCCTCGTCCCTATTGGTAAAAAACTTGACCGGCTCATTTTCACAAGCCTCTCTTGAGGCCAGTTTTGTACCATCAAGAAAATGTTGCAAATGCTTGAAAAAGTGATACTCGCTTGGTGCCAGGTCTGGACTATACGGCGGGTGCGATAGAACCTCCCATCCAAGCCCTCGAAGTTTCTGGAGCGTCGTTAAAGACGTGTGCGGCCTGGCGTTGTCTTGATGGAACACAACACACTTCCTATTGGCCAATTCTGGCCGCTTCTGGTCGATCGCCTGCTTCAATCTGGTCAGTTGTTGACAGTAGAGGTCCGAATTGAGTGCTTGGCCCGATGGGAGCAGCTCATAGTGGATGATTCCCTTCCAATCCCATCAAACACACAGCAAAACCTTCTTGGCCGTTAATTCGGGCTTGGCGATCGTTTAGGCCGGCTCACCGCGATTGGACCATGATCTTTTTCGGCTGTTGTTCTCGTATGTGACCCATTTTTCATCGCCAGTCATCATCCGCTTCTAAAATGGGTCGATTTCGTTACTTTTCAGCAAAGAATCGCGCAGGCATCAATTCGGTCCAGAAGGTTCTTTTGCGTCAATTCGTGTGGCAACCATACGTCGAGTTTCTTCTTGAGACCAGCCTTATGCAAATGGTTCCAAACGGTTTTCTGGCTAATCTTCAGTTCCTGGGCAATGGAATAAGTGCTCACATGCCGGTCCGACTCAACGATTTCCATGACTTTATCGACATTTTCGACGATTGGCCTACCAGAGCGTGCCTCATCTTCGACGTCCATATTACCAGAACGGAATCGTTAGAACCACCGCTTTACTGTTGCATTCGATACTGTATTGGGTCCATAAACAACACAAAGTTTTTTGGCCGTCTGCTCCGCCTTTTCACCTTGGTCGTAGTGGTACTGAAGAATGTATCGAATATTCTCTTTTTTTACCTCCATTTTGGAACGCTGTAACACACAACTGGCTTCACCAAACACAAAACTGTCGAAGAACTTTTTTTAAAGCGTAATGTCACCTTTAAATCGCCGTATAGTATGACCCGATGCGATGTATACATCGTGAGATATGGCTCACCAAAGACATCTAGCGGAAAACGCTCAGAACTTTTTACTTCACCCAATATTCTCAAACGACGTGAATCGGGAAATAGCGCGGAATCCATTTGTTTTCCAATGTGGACTTCCTGCGTGCGGTGTGTCTAACAAATCTGTATAAGGATGCGGTAGAATCTGGAAACTCCCTAAAAAAATGTCTACACGGGAAGTCACCTTTGTTTGGCACTGTCCTGCAGCCGGCAAAAGTTCTCCATTTTTTATCTGGAATGAAAATTTAAAAAACATTAAATTCTCGATAAGATTTGCCTTGAACGTACGTAGAGAATTCGAAAAATATCGATTTTTGATAAAATGGTGCATGTTTTAAAAAAAATTGTTTTCTGCTAGAAAAACGACGTAAATAATGGATTTCGGAAAAAGTGTTCAACATATCAAAAATCTCCTACATGCGTCGATGTAATAATATTGTTATAAGTTACCAAAAAAAAATCTAAGCCAATCAATGAAGCATTGTCGATGTAATGTTACCGAGATCAACTGGACATCCATTAAGAAATGGTCAAAATGCACTTTTTCCGGGTTATAGACCGGATCTCTCCCTCAATTCCATTTACAATCGGAAACTCTATCAAAGTCCGACTCGGCGGTCGAGTGATGACCGATCCAAGTATTGGCCCAGGCCAATGCCGTTTGGCACGGGCGATTGTCAGCCCAACCACGCATCCACTCGATCCGTGGGTTTACGACGGTTTATAAAACGCCGCGTGCGATATACACGCTTCACAGAATCTCCTTTCAATCCGTCGTTCATCTATGCCCAAGTACGAGGCTCTCGGCTATCCGCCTTCATTGGTGCCCCCCCCCCCCCCCCCCCCCCCCGCCTCTCAGCTCTACGACGATCATAAATTTGTCAAGCGCACGGTAAGGTCATGCATTGTGTCCGATCTTGTCTCTTCTTCCAACCATATAATCGTTGAAGCGCATCTCGCGATAGTCCGCGCGCGCTGGATTATTATCCAGAAAAGTTGACGTGTACACTTCAACGGGTCAGAAGGACGACGATAAAGGAAAACGAAGTTGGATGGATCATACGGCGTATGTCCCTGCAGACAAGAGTTGGACGCGAAGGAAAGTTCCTCGTCTTGTAGTGAACGCAGTCGTGGCGAGCGTGGTCGTGTCGCGACCACGGATTAAATACGATACGGATGTGTCATTAAAACTGTTCAAGCCTGCACTCATGTAAACGAGCATCAAAGACTGACTGACGTGTGTGTGTGTGTACGTGATCGCGGTTGATCATTCTCCTCCGCGCTACCCTTTTTTTTTCATGCCTCTCTCCTCATTGATTTCCTTTGATCGCCGGTTGCCTTTTGCTCCTATCCTTTTACTCCTATCAGTCGAGAATTCGTTCGACCACGTGCGCCATTCCCACGATTCGTGTGGCTTTCCACACAGCTATAGTGCTATTGCGTTCGCAAAAGCCCCCTCGTGTCTTCCGATATACGTCAGCCCCTTTCGAGAGCGAGTCTCCGCTAATCTCGTGGCTTGCTCGTGAATGTATGCCATCAAGGGTGAATCAATGGGAAATTTCGAAAATACACTTTTGCTCTTCCTCTCTCTCTCTCTTTCTCTCTTTCATCAATAAATTACGCTTCGAATACAAGTTCATAAAAATGACTTGGACTGCATTTGTCATTGAAGGATCGTAACGAATTATTTATTGGTCGTATTAAATGTTTTATCATTATTTAAGGATTATTTTTAGAATTTTATAGAATTATAATTTAACATTATTTACAGAATTATTTCCATCAAACTAACGAATACTGAGAATAATCAAATGCTTCGGTGTTTCATCACAATTCGTTGGCCACTTATAAATGGACAAATTCGTTCATCCAAGTGATTTTCTTTCTCCCTGTAATGTTAACGCTGTAATAAAATGGGCCAGAACTTGGTCCATTTGCATAATTCAAATGGTGGGTTTCCACCCTTCACTTTGACTACTTCCGTTCGAGGGTAGAAGGAATGCAAAGGACCCGCAGGATTGACACCCCAAAAAAATCAGAGGCCAGGAAGAATGACAAATATTCACTTGTATCATATATATATATATATATAACGGTGTCTGGTCTCAGTACAACGAAGCTTTCCATCTTATAATGCATCTATGTTCGTTTCCCTCCCCCATTAGGATTCGACTCGCGTGGGTTAAACTAACGAGGTATAGGGTGGCGTAGTACTGAAGGTGTAGGCGCGCGCACGTATACGAGAGGTGTATGTATGTGTTTCGCGCGAGGGGATGAAGATGGAGAAAAGTGAGAGGCGGAAAGGGTGGAGAGATAGCAAGAGATGGAGAGGTGCTTCGGCGGGGGTATGGAAGAGGGAGACACGCTTTGCTAGCGTCTCCCATCCCGATTCGGGATGGGTTACTATGGCGACGGATACGTGACCACATTGCCCATGAGGGTAGGACGAGAGAAGCTCGCAGCAGCCCCCTCGTTTCTGCATCAGGATATATCGCGGGGAAAGCTGAAAGCGCACGTAGACGGCCAAACGACTGAGAAGGGCGTGAGGCCAAGAGACTGAGAGAGAAAGAGAGAGAGAGAGAGAGAGAGAGAGAGAGAGAGAGAGAGAGAGAGAGAGAGAGAGAGAGAGAGAGAGAGTGAGAGAAAGTGTAAGGGACGCAAAGGGATGGAAGAAGGCGAGAGAGAGAGAGATGTAGAAGCGATGGGGGAGGGAATACTGGTTGATAGAGTATATCTATGCGTGTTACACGCTTCCTACCACCATCGCAAACCTCCAGAAGTTCGTTCCCAGAGGCTTACACCGGAACTCGGCTCCTGGATAAAGATTAACACGATGAACGCCATGAAACTAGACTAGATAGTGAATACGCGATCGGTATGCAGCTTCGGCGATTCCGCACGCCGTGCAACATTGAGCTGAGCCAATACTTGGATGGGTGCCCGTGTAGTCGTGCACAGACTTCTAGGAGGCATTTTTACTGAATTTCCGGTGATGAAGAATACGAAAAGTCCGTAAATTATAGTTTACTGTGTCCGCACAGGTTTTTCCACATGCCCTCGTGCAAATTGCCGTACACTGGGGCATTAGAAATCCGGTGGCTTTGGGTGACCCGCTGGACGCGCGTGCCCGAGCAACTGGAAACAGTGAAACGACAAGTTTAGGATAAAAGTGAAAAGGATGCGGTCGTAAAAGCTCCCAAGGATATATGTTAAGGGACATTAAAATATGAATTAAAAAAACGGGATGCTAAAATTTAATTCTTCACCGTCATCTACGCAACTTTCGCATGAAAAGAAAACCTCGTACAAGCTGGGTACAAAAAACCTTTGGATAAATGTAAACGTCCTCCGACGACGAAGAAATCCGCAAACGATATTAAAATTCATACACGTCCCTGCATAAATATGCGGTCGGGTGTAACAACACCGTAGGACTTTCAGTCTTGAACCCCTCTCGAGTCCATCAGCCGCTGAATTGACTGGCCGATGATTCAGTGTCGGAGGGTACCTCTACGTGATCGGCCATTCTCTTTTTTAGCCCAGTTTAATATTCGTCAGAGGGGTCCCGGGCACTTGGCCCGCAGGGTGAGCAAAATTTTGGCGACTAGAATGAAAGAGGCCAGGGGGTTATAAGAATCGACTCGGTCGACCAATTTGTCGAGGGACCTTCCCGTTTTTGGGGGACCACTGAACCGAATCCCGACGCGGCAGTCTTCAAAGCAGTTTAGTGTCCTTCACAGCAGGCGTTCCTCGGGGTGACTCTTCGGGCTTTACAAGGATCCTTTTCTAAGGCAGCCCAACGCGTCCTGGCCGTAAACTGTGCCTGTACTACGAAGCTGATAGTGATACGTGTGCGCGAGTATATGGGTGGATAGATAGATGTACCAGTCACTCCACTATGTATTCATATCGTGCTCTCCGGAGTACTTTCAATCCTAGATGCTTTCAAGGAGTCAGGGTTAACGATATGGGTTCAAGTACGATCCAACAATGGTGCGAAGTACAAATTGAAGTCCAGAATTTCTCATTATCGGTGTTCAGATGATGCGAGGGTCCTTCATACGTATTCGAGTGCCTTCGATCCTGTGTTTGGTTACTCCTTTGGATAGAAAGTACAATGGAATGCTGATTTGATCCGGTTGAATCCAATCTTATTCTTCCAAAGTAATCATCTGATCTTCCTGGATCTGGCGTCTTTTTTTATCGTTCTTATTACGACTTAGCGAAAAAAATACCATGCTCTGATGTCATCAAGATAGCAAGGTCAATTTTTGAATTCACAAACATGGGTCGTGCCGAATTCGTTATTTTCGTACCTATTCTGAACTGCTTTGCAATATTTTGATCGAGATCGAGACAAGCAAGGGTTGAAAAAATGTTTTAAAAATTTCAGTAATTAGTCATGTAGTTATAATTTGTCCGATAATTTTATAGTATTTCATAACGATGTTTAAACGAGGCTCAGAATTCCGGGGCTGTGAGAGGACTTGTTCCTCGACCTCGTGAAATGCTGATTCGTTTCATATTCCCGGTAAAGTCAGACCTCGCTAATGCGAATCTTGCAAAGCTGGAAAACGCACTGGAAAGAAGATCGGAAAGCAATACTTTGGAATGCAAGAAGTTTATCGGTTAAAGGGCGCCAGTGCAATCTACTCAACTCAAATCAAATGAATTAATCAACTAAATTATATTTCGTAATTGATCAAGGCTTACTTCCAATCTGCGCGATAAGCTCGATCATCCCTTTCCCTCAATCCCTCGGCTTACAGAGAGAGCTCCGAGCGCCTCCAATTTCCCCACTACGATTCGATACACTCACACACACACACACAAACCTACATATAGACACTTTCTATTTCATTCGTTCGATCAATCTACCAATACGATTTTGTGCAATGATTCTCGTCCCCGTGACTATCGCATCTTTGGAATTCCGATACGTGCATCAATTATGACATCGAAGCTTGCATTGTTGAAACGCAACGATAATTCATTGTTCTTATTTTTTTCATGCCGAGAAGGGTGAGTATTCATTGAGTTTGAGTTTTGCTCTTCGCCGATCACCCATCCGAGTATTGGCCCAGACCAACGCTGCTCGACGCGAAAAATCGCCGCAGCTGCACAGAGTCCGCATTCTCTCCTGTCTGTTGTTTGGATGTTTTTTATACTATCAACGGGTCTGCAAAACTTAGGGCCCACAAAACAGATCGATTTTCAATATTTTTGTCCGATCAAAGTATTGGGATGACGAGGTCGGGGTTTTAAACAAGTTCATACATAGTCTTGCCAAGTTTGAGATTTTTTCTTACTGAAAAATATTTATAAACAATGGAGTTATAATTTAAACAATGTGCCGCCGTTGCTGCAAAGCCAAACGGTATAGGTGGTTCTAGCAATGAAAAATTCTGGAATGAAAAATAAAAAAATGTAGTTTTAGTGTAATCACAAAACTTTCATATAACTGGATACTTTTTTGAAATTTTGAGAATTACGGAAATGGCAAGCTGTAGAAAAAGAAGTTCGATTTGGACAAAAGCAAATAACATTAATAATTTATTATTAACAAACGGATAAACATATTTAAAAAATCATCCCGTCATACGATGGAAAATCTTATAAACTATGCTCTGTGAGAATTTGAAATGAATCGAACCAATAGATTTTATAGACTAATTTTGATTTTGAATACGACCTAATTTTTGCCCGCGACTTCGTCCGCTTGGACTTTAGGATTTCATCCAGAGAGGAGATAAACAAAGAGAGAAAGAAAAGTTAGAAATAAAGAGAGAAGGTAGAGTGTCTTATTTTCCGCTAATCAAAGCGCTAATCTTGAATTCCAATATTATACAATGTCATTGTTGTCCACAGAACTATATCGCAAAGCCATATAGTTCCGTAGACACCATTGTGCTTGTCTTCAGCAAGCACATTCAATTCTGGGCACTCGATATTCTCGAACAACCCACATATAGTTGACCATGCGAGAGAATTGCATTTTTGCAACAAACAATATGAGTTGTTATCTGCATCGTTCTCATCTCCAGTGTATAGTACACGGAAAAATAAACCTTGTTGCAATTCGAATTCTTTTTTATATCTCGTACCGTTGAAACATTATCGACGAAAAACAAAAAACGCCCCTATTTTCGAGGTTGCGTTTCACCCCTTAAAAATCGGATTCTGCAGATATAAAAAACAAATACGTGTCGCCTATTTTTACTCTTTCTACAAATATGCCAAATTTCATCGAAAATGAAGAGATCGACCTCGCGACCTTTCCTTCTTAGTGCACCTCTACGTCTTTTAAGGATATTAAAACGATGCACCATATCTTCCGTATTTCATTGAGATAGAAGAATTCGATTTTCCCATACAAACTTCAACACCCCGTTGCATCCCTAATAAGGGATTGATTTTAAAAATCCTCAAACATGCGTTTTAATATTTGTTCTGAAGAATGTTTATATCAAATTTCAAGTTGATGCACGCAAGGAATATAATTTTTCATACAAACTTTTACACCCCATTTCATTCCATTAGGAGTTGATTTTCAAAAAATCCTTTCTTAGTGCACCTCTACACCTTATTAGGAACATATCTTGCACGGAGAGAATTAAAAAGTAATTTTTGTCGTGAATTTCACGGTAAAAATTACCGTGATATATTTCAATGTGGTGACAAGTGAGAAGAGCCTAATAATTCGTATGTGACAAGTTTTTTTTAACTCACGTTACAGAAAATTTCAAATACGTAGCTAAAATTTTACTATACAAGAAGGGTAGCGCGCACGATAATTTTTACCGAGAGCACAATACATTTTCCTATAACACTCATTAAATTTTATAATAAATCTTAAAATAACTGTTATAAAGGCGATACTTTTTCATAGACATTTTTGAAAGGCATAAAATAATAAAATGCACAGTAAAATTTCGCTGATATCATATATTTTTTAAATTTAAGTTTTGCGTATTTTCTTACACATAAAAATTTACTAGAAAATCTGGTAAAATTTTCTATCTGAAGAAGAAATTTTATTTTATTTTCGTGAAAATCTGTGTTTTACTCAGTAATAATAAGCGAAGTTTCAGGGTTGTCATCTGGTTACCGTTACTGCACGGTAATTTTTAACATTTAATTCTCTCCGTGTGCAAATTTCTATCTTCAGCGGTTTAGGCTGTGCGTTGTCTCTATATGTCAATCAGTCGTTCAGTCAGTCAGTCAGTCACGGAATTGATTTTATATATGTATAGATCGAAAAAGCCCAAAAGAAAAAAGTTCGCTGTAAGCGCAGTGTGCGATCCCTTCACAAAAATTGTCACAACTCAATCGATTTTTCAAATTTTTACCAAATCTTTATTGCAAATTAAAGTTAAGACTCTCAATACTATAAAACGACCCAATAAAAAACATCGCGTTTTCGACATTTCGAGCTCATGCAGACCCCTTAAAAAAGTAGTTTTGCCGCCGATCCAATTTGTAATCCTCCGACGAGGATGAAAAAAAAAAACGGCCAAGTGATTTTCGTAGCCTACATCTGTCAAATGACCTTAGGCATTGGAAGAAAGAAATTTATCGCATTCCAACGCTACAAACGTCAAGATGATGCGTAAATTGCACGCGAGACAATATCGTGACTCGAATGAAATTTGGGACTCGTGCAGACGACGAGCGACGATGATTCATCCCTATATATAACGCCGAAGCATCGGCACTCGCACGCCGTTCTCTATTGTCCCCACTAAAACGTTCGATAAGCCTCGTGGTGTTATTCGCTCCTATAATTCCGCGTCCACGACTGTGTCTCCCCTTATGTCCCTTACGCGTATGCTGCGCGCAAAGTGACACACGCGCGGGGCTCCAAGCGCACACACTGTGACGTGTGTCACGTCGAATATACGACGGGAGTCCCGGCTCGCATTTTTTTTTCATTCCTCCCCAGTGCTCCCCAGAGCTGCATCGTATCGCGAATACCGAATTTACGTTTCCACCCCAATTTTCATGCTTCCCGCGACTAATGAAGACTCCGGTCATCTCCGGGCCAACAGAAACTGCGTAGACGAAGGACGATTTATTGCTACGTGAATTATTTCAATAATTTTGTGTCTTCTTATTTCGTCCTGGGAGGAAATTTCAGCCGCGAGGATTCGATCAATTATCGAAAAGTCGAGAAATAAAAATCATCTATATTTATATACATCCACATAAAAAATCATCGATACTTATAATAAAATTGTAAAGAGTGCTGTGTCTACATTTTCTTATTTCCGAAAATTTCTTTAAAGATCTTTTATATTAATTAAGCAATAAGTAGAAAAATCGTATTTTGAGAAAAAAAATCGTCTTTCCGTCTGTCTGCACGTTTGCGCGTTTGTAACTCGAGAACTATTGAATCGATTTCGATTAAGGTAGTATTGTTGTTCAGAAATATGAAAACACCGTTTTTAGCATTGAAAATGCTTTTAAAGATGTAAATAGGGGGTCTTATTTAGCGAGATGTCACACGAAACTAACGCTGCCCCCACTCCACTGCCGCTGTGTTTTAGCAGAGTGGGGGGAGCTGCGACATGCTAAATGCCTGTGCCTTGTTGAAAAATGATGCCTTACATGGGGAGTCATTTGTGGTTACAAGTTCTAAGTTTCAATTTTGGTGTGTGGATTACAATGTTGATGGCTTTGGGTTAGGGTTTTTGTTTTTCAGTTTGGGTTTAAGTTGGATTTGTTTGTGTTTAAGTTGAGTTTTTTTGGGTTTAAGTTGGGTTAAGTCGGGTTTGTTTAGGCTAAGTTGGGTCTGTTTGGGTTAAGTTGAGTTTGTTTGGGTTAAGTGGGGTTTATTTGGGCTAAGTTGGGTCTGTTTGGGTCAATTTGGGTTTGTTTGGGTTAAGTTGGGTTTATTTGGGTTAAGTTGGGTTTGTTTCGGTTAATTTGGGTTTATTTGGGTTAAGTTGGGTTTGTTTCGGTTAAGTTGGGTTTGTTTGGGTTAAGTTGAGTTTGTTTGGATTAATTCGGGTTTGTTTGGGTCAAGTTGGGTTCGTTTGAGTTTGTTTATGCGTTTGGGTTTGATGGATGAATGGATGGATAGTGAGAGAGTGAAAATGTGTGTGAGAGACCGCGAGAGTAAGAATGTGAAAAGAGATTGATAGTTTATTATGCCTTGGTCTAACCTTTAGGCAATGTGGTACAATTTGGAGAAATAAGAAAATAAAGTAACACTAAGTAGAGTAATAAACAATACGTAATATGAATAGAAGTAAATATAACGTAAAAGTCATATAAAATGAGAGATAAAAAACAAGAAAAACTAAAAGTATACATGACAAAATTTGGTAATGGCCATTGGAGGGGCCTTTTAACCTAGCCTAATATAAGTACATTCCGAGCAGTGATAGTATAATAGTGGAGACTTACAGACTAATAACTTAGCAACGAAGCACATCAAGTTCGAAGAGATACGCAAAGAGTCATTGCTTGGAAATTGCCGGATTAGGAGACGATCTAATCGCAGTGGGAAGAGAAGAGACTGAGAGACTGAGAGAGTGACAATGTGAGAAGAGAGTGAGAGGTTGAGAGAGTTAGAGAGTGAGACAGTTAGAGAGTGAGAGAAAACGAACAACTCATATTATTTGCATGTACCTCTTTTTATCACCCGAAAAGTCTGATTAGATTTTCAATGCCATGAAATAGTTGCACTTTGTATAATATCTGTAGATTTTTATTTTTATTTTATTATTCAGCAGACCTTTCTGAATACTTCTATGAAAACTATTCAATGATACTCATAAAATGAGCCGAGTTAGTGGCTTAGAAATTTGAATCGTTGAAATGCTACGAAAGTTCTTTTCTATTTTTTTTTAAATTTCTTCATTATCATGATCTATAATTTTTCAAGTAGATTAATGTTGCGAATCTCCAGTGAAGATGAGAAAAACTGTTTGGATGACTTTTGTACCCTAAATCGGCGACAAAACATGTGAGCAAATCAAGAAAAATGATCTTTCATTGCATTCCAACGATGCAAACTTCAACATCAACCGAGTTAAAGACACTGTAAGGAGTACGCTCGGGGAGCGGCGATCGAAACGCAACAAACTTTAAACGCGTTTTACTCGAAACTATGTTTTTGAAATCGGCAACCACGATATCTCGATAACCAATTGGCCGATTTAGCTGAGATTTGGCATACAACTTCGCCGTAATCTTTCACAGAAGCAGAACTTAGACTGTGCCATAGAATTTAAGCCATTGGGCATTACGCTATGTGATTAATTACAATTCCATTAAACAAGCATAAAAACAAAGAAACATTACGTTCATATAAAACAAACGAGCGCAAACAAACAAACGAATCGACGAATAAACAATTAAGTACACAAAAATGTACAAACAGCCAGGTTTTGTGGGCAATTTTTGTATTATTCAAAATTGTCTTTACAGATCGTTGTTTTCAGGAAGGGAGGGAGTGACATTTTGCCGAGTGAGAATCCTACGCACTGGCGTAGGGCGAATCCTTCGCTGTGTCTTGTTCGCGTGTTTTCCACTGCCCCCCCCCCCCCCCCCCCCCTCCCCCACCTCCCCCCTCCTCAAACACAAAATAAAGAAAGAAGATTCCTCATCGATACAATCCCAACGCGGGCAAAACCGAGAGCACAGCTTGCAGAGAAACAAGAACAATACAGAAATAAAAATAATTTAGAAATACGATAAGCGCCATTTTACGCACCGTACAGAGGCAAAGGGACAAGAACAAAAAAGAAAAAAGAGCGACGGAAAGCACGTTCGTCGTTGGATGTTAGGGCCGAGTCGGATATGCTCGAGCAGGTCAATCGGTAGCCAAAGCTCCGAATAATGCGCGTAGGAAGGAGGAAGGGCGAAGATAAAGGGACGAGAAATGTGGGTCGTTAAAATTATCTTTTCGTCTGAGGAGCAAGCGGGCCTTCTTCGTGTGCTCCGCACTCCGTTCGCGGTGAAAAATAAATGAAGGAACGAGCGAAAAGGGAAAGGAGAGCAGAAGCCGGGTATACAGCGCGTGGAGATAAGACGACGCTCGGGAGCGATAGCGTCGGAAAGAGATGGGATAACGTGAAAGGGAGGATGAAGAGTATGCGAGAGAGGACGAACGAAGAAGGGAGAAGAGGCGGACGCGTGAGGACACCCGACAACTAAATTAACGCTGCTCCACTATTTTCGGCCTTGCTCAAGCTTTCCTGTCGACCCATAAGCATGATAAGGATCTATGGTATAATATATACATATATATATATATATACATGGGAAAGGATATTTTAAACTCGATGCATCTATGTAATGTTGGTTATCAGCCAATTCTGGCTGTTTTCAAGGCAGATCTTAATGGGTCTGCATAAGCTTAGCACCAAAAAAACAGGTCGATTTTCAATATTTTTTTCGGATCGACAGTCTTGGAATGACGAGGTTGGGATTTTACGCACAATTTATACTTACACAGTTCATTCAAAAAATTCTGGGACTAATTTTGTATAAAATCTACAACTAGCGCCCTTTGTTATCCAACGGCGGAACTATGTGGTATAATTCCTTAGTTACCCACAAGCAAGATTACAGCGTTGAAAATTCATTTAGTGCACGGAGAGAATTAAATGTTAAAAATGACCGTGCAGTAACGGTAACCAGATGACAACAGTGAAACTTCGCTTATTATTACTGAGTAAAACACAGATTTTCACGAAAATAAAATAAAATTTCTTCGTCAGATAGAAAATTTTACCAGATTTTCTAGTAAATTTTGATGTGTAACAAAATACGCAAAACTTAAATTTAAAAAATATATAATATCAGCGAAATTTTACCGTGCATTTTATTATTTTATGCCTTTCAAAAATGTCTATAAAAAAGTATCGTTTTTATAACAGTTATTTTAAGATTTATTATAAAATTTAATGAGTGTTATAGGAAAATGTATTGTGCTCTCGGTAAAAATTATCGTGCGCGCTCTACCCTTCTTGTATAGTAAAATTTTACCTACGTATTTGAAATTTTCTGTAACGTGACTTAAAAAAAACTTCTCGCATACGAATTATTATGCTTTGCTCACTTGTCACCACATTGAAATATATCACGGTAATTTTTACCGTGAAATTCACGACAAAAATTACTTTTTAATTCTCTCCGTGTGGCAGACTGTGTTCTTTCGAAGTAGATGTGTTTTTGTTACTGCGTCACAATTTGCACGACGGAGCAACGTGCCGCGATCAAATTTTGTTTCAAATTGAGAAAAAGTGGTTCGGAAACATTCGAATTGTTGAAAACCGCGTATGGTGACGATTGCTTAAGCCGAAGCAAGGTTTTCGAGTGGTATGCGCGGTTCACGAACGGTCGACAGTCGCTTGAAGACGATGCACGAGAAGGGCGACCTTCCACCTCGACTACCCATGAGAATGTCGAACGTGTGCACGTCGCGCTGTCTGGTAATCCACGAATTACGGTTGAAATGCTGTCGAAGAAACTAAACATCAGTGTAGGAAGCGTTCACCACATTTTGCACGATGTTCTCGGAAAAAAAAAAGTGTGTGCGAAGTTCGTTCCGCATTTGCAAGTCCCGTTAATGCAAGAACAGAAAGAGTGCCGTTTGGAAGCTTCACGCAATTTTCCACCCACCCTAATCGCCAGATCTGGCTCCGCCAGACTTTTTTCTATTTCCAAAATTGAAAATCGCGATGAAGGAAGAACGTTTTGAAGATGTTGAGGCTATCGAAAGGAACGTGACCAAGGTTCTGAAAGCCATCCCAGAAGAGGAATTCTCCAGGTCATTCCAGCGGCTGTACGAGCGCAGCAAAATTTGTATAGAACGAGGAGGAGATTACGTAGAAAGTTAAATAAAAACTTTTTTCTAAACTATTTTTCCCTTTCGTAAAAAAAATTAGTCCCGGAACTTTTTCAATGAACTGTCTAGTCTAGCGAAATTGGAGGTTTTTTTTTATTTAAAAATATTGATGAACAATGAAGTTATCATTATTTAAACGGAGTGCCGCTGTTGCTGCATGGGCAATCGGTGTAGGTGGTTCCGCCAACTAACCATGCAGAAATTTCTTAGGGATACCTAAGTTTCTATCAGATCCCGATTGGAATATGATACGGATACCCTAGAAGGGGTATCCCCATCCAGATGATGCCCACTACGTAACACAAGGCGGAGACGTGGTGACAAGAATTTGAAATACGTATTAAATACATTTTTCTTAGAAAATTAAATACATATTTTCTTAGTACGAACGATATCCATTTAATTTAAATATAATTACTTTGAATGAATAACCTATATCACTTTGCTCCAGGAAATATGTCTTTTAAGGTCTATATATTGTTTTTTTTCGAAAATCTTTATTAAATGTAAAGAATTTTGTTCGAAATTGTGTTATTAAGGCCGTCTTCTAGTCTAGAGGGCCAAAATTTGGGGATTTTTCAACATGCGATTAAAAAAAAAACAAAAAATATTTCCGTATCTATCTTTTTACCACATATTTATTCATCCTTTGACATTGTATAAAAAAATTTGCGAAAAAAAAAATCCATAATTCTGGTAGATGCAGGCTGGTAAAGTGGGGGTGGAAAAAAAACGGCCTCTCCTGGTTGACATGATTCCAACCCTCCTGGTCATCTGAAAAAAAAAAATAGATTCTTAATTAGTAAGGATGTCATTATAGCACCTACCTCAGGCAAAAAAAAATTCGCAAAATGGCGGCTGTTTAAAAAAAAAAGGTCATTTTTTGCCGTTTTTTTTCACGATTGTTGATTTTGTTTTAATAATTAGTAACAAAATTTCGCGATAAATTTGGTAGGGACGATAGAGGCGTGTATAGAGAAGGTCCACAAAAAATTTCAAGTAAATCGGTTCATTACAACTTGAGATATCATGTCAACCGTCTCGAAAAAAGTAGTTTCGAGAAAAACGCGTTTAAAGATTCGCGTACAGTTTCAGGCAGTCTAAGTCATATAATGGTACATATACTTACATTTCGTTAATCGGCGATTCCTGGTCCATAAAATACTCTTTCTTCTTCAAAATCGAAGTCTTTTGATGTTTTTTGATGATGAGAAGTTCGGAGTTCAGAGCGGTGAATCCGCTGTTCATCACGTTCGAGAGCGAACGCGTGACTTTCAGGACCGATCGTAATCCCCTGGACGTCCGTTAATATTTGGAATTTCCAAATTTCCTTTGGAGGGTATATTCTTGAAATACTAAACATTGAAAATATGCAAAAAAAAATCGATTTTTTCAAAATTCTAGACTAGAAGACGGCCTTAAAATATACAAGTTTTGACAGTTATACTGTAGCACCAATTTTTACCTAATCTTTTTCAGATCCTTGAATAAATGATTTCAGAAAACGTCCAGCGTCTCCAGCTGATGCGGATCGGTATCTCCTGATGATTTTTACATTCATCCCTAGGATCCGATTCGATATCGAACTAGATCTTGTTCTAGAAGTTCGGGATTTTAGCCTGGATCCTATGCAAAGTTTCTGTTTGGATTTTGACTAGAGTCCCTAATAGTTCCGGATTAGAATCCTGGCTGGAATACGATTTGCGAGCGTTACATTTCGCTTCCCGAATCCGATCCGATGTCCGGTATACATTACAATATTTCTGCACGGGTAGGACCGTCTGAGATAAAAAAAAATTTTAAAGTCCTTTTAGTACAATGAAAAAAACTTTCGTGTGACCGGGAACTTTTTTGAAACTTTGAAAATTACGGAAATGGTAAGCTGCAGAAAAAGATTAATGTTCTATCAAAAAAAATTCCTTCAATTATTTGTTATCAACAAATGGATAAGCATAGAGAAAAATCATCCAGTCATACGATAGAGAAAGTTATAAACTATGCTCCGTCCAAATTTCAAATAAATCAGACGAATAGATTTTGAAATACGTCTTCCATAGTTTTGAGAAAAATGGTAAAACTCGGTCAATTTTGTTGCAAAAAAACTTTGTTGCAAATTGGAGTTAAGGTTCTAAGCTATAAAACTATCTATCAAAAAACCTTATTCCTTAAATTTCCAGTTCATGCAGACCCCTTATTTTTTTGTCTCAATGGATTGCCATTTTCGTGAACCGGACGGCCCTTTGAAACTTTCATATAAATATTCAATACATTCATCCAAAGACGATTTTCACGCTATTGTGGGCCTAGGTAATGTTTAGTATCAGGACAACAGGTTACTTTGTCAGAGTCCTCGAAGTAAAATATCTTCGAATTACCTTTCCCCATGTACACACACATACACATTAAATTCATATACAAACATACCAAACTACAATACACTAGACTTGGCAATAAACTAATATACGTAGTTATCATCCGGCTACGAGGCATCTATCTTTTTATATCCGCGCGCGCGCGCACATAGTCGTCCAGCACTCCCCAGCGCCGAGAGACTTCGTAAAGAGACCGTGCATGGCGGGTATATTTTTACCCGCTATATAAGTTTGCCAGGTCGGCGAGCGTCGAGACGCGTCGGGTCCTACGTAATATACGAGCGACATTAATATACGTATGAGGGAGGAGGGTTGACTTGGAAATCATGAAAATGTGAAACTCGAGCTGTCACGAGCCGCGCAACGTCAGGGCCAAAGAGATCCTTTCTTAATTGCCTCTTCCATCTGCCGATAAGCTACAACGATGCGTGTCAAGACGTATAGAGCAGCTTGCCGTTATCTCCCATTTATTGAAATAAATTGTGACGAGTTATTGTTTTTTTTTTTCTTCTTTTTTTCTGCCGTTTGCTTCTTCAAAATGATTTTCCATCGTTCGTTCTCTTGATATCCGTGAACAGCAGGATGGCCATCGAAAATGGACGCGTGGAGTTGATTCAAACGAGGCTTATAACGAGTATACGGAACGTGGTATATTTCCATTTGTGTCTCGTTGAAAACGCATTATGCCGTCGAAATAAACACATCGCCGTGTGCTGTGCGCTCAGTGGATGCCAGGCGAACGAATAAAACTTGTGTCAATAAGCAAAATCTCGGATCAGCGTGGCCAGATGAGGGATATACGTCTATATACTCTCCTAACCCCGGGACATGGGAGCCAAACGAAATGGGTGTATGAAACGCGAAGGAAGAGTGACGAAAAGAAAAATTAAGGACTATATATATATATATATATATATATATATATATACGTATAAAGAGAAAGAGAGGAAGAGAGAGAGATAGAGAGGAGATGAAATTCAAGAGAGAGGATATATATTATAGTGGAAGGAGAGACCAGGCCAACCAGCCAACGACCAACGAAGGCCGTTCACATAAATACCAGTCTTTCCATTAGCAAACCGATGGGAAAGCAGCGCTCGATGCATGATCGATACTCGCAGATCTAATCTGCAACGTGCGCGGCGCTGTTGGTTTGTTCTGCCTCTGTTCTCGCGAGAGCACTGGGCCGCGCTGCTCAGCGAACTACTCGTTCGCTTAACTACTACGTACATCATCGTTCTATACGCGTATGTACGTGGATTTTATTATTATTATTATATATATATATATATATATATATACACACGTATATATGTTTGTATATATATCAAACACACACACACGCACACGCATAGCATAAGACATCGTCCGTTGGTTCGTGCGGAGCAGCAAAGAATCGACTTGATCAACGAATACCAACGTCTCAAGTTACAAACGGCGATCGATCCTTTGCCGACTTCAATTCTTGCTTCCCAAGCGAGAAATCCCCGATTGTGAGATTTTCATTCGTGCTCCGGGTAATCTACTCGTTACCGTTGTACCGAAGCTTGCATCGAATGGAAATACATTTTTGTTGTTGTTGTTGCTAAGGCAGTATTGTTGCGGCAGTTTTGGAGCCGTGGAGTATTTTGTGGAAAGTTTTTACACATGTTTATTGATCGTTAAAGAATATGTACAAATTAAAACAAAAACAAAAATAATTGATAATCATGTACTTTTGTACGTTTATTTACGGTGCTCGAAAAACGCCCTCAATTGGCGCCCTGTGCTGTGGACGTTGTATGAATGTGAAGAAAAAAAATCCAAACATACTTTTAATCTGTATGAGTATTGTGATGTTTGCTATTGGATTCAACGACAAAATAAAATTTACACAATGGCGACATGCGAAACTTTGATTATCAATTGTTCCGATTTTTTTGACCTATCTACGAGTTATATGAAGAAAAAAAATTCGACTCAATTCTGCTACCAACGTTGAAAAATAGTCTGCTGAAGGTGAATGCAATATCTGAGCTCAATCGGCTAATAGGTTTTTGAGATATCCTGGTTGCCGATTGGAAAAACATATTTTCGAGAAAAACGCATTTTAAGTTTGCTGCGTCTCGACCGCACTCCCCGAGCGTACTCCTTACAATTTCAATAACTCGGCTAATTTTATGAGCATCATTAAACGATTTTCACAAACGTATTCTGAAAGATCTGTAGAATAATAAAATTAAATTAAAAAAAACGATTTTTTGACATTTCTAGACATCAATAATGCCTTAAGGCCTTAGGCCACTCTAGGATTTTCCAAAAATCGATTTTTTTTTGTTAAAAATGTACCTTAGTACTTATAAAATTATATTCCAAAAGATTATGGATGTGAAAAATTTCTAAGTACTCGATTTTCGAATTCTAGCGCAACCCCTCTCGATTCATGTCGTGACTTTCTACTAACTTTCAACGCGTTTATCTCAAAACTACATTTTTCAAGTCAACTCAAACAAATTTCAACCGATTCACTTGAAATTTTAACTGTATATTTAGAATTACATTTTCTGAGGCACTGCGTAGGATTTTTTTTTATTATATTGCATAGTTCCTTTTTATAAACAATTTTCTGACGATTTTCTCATGGCATTTTATACTTTTTGTTTTATAAATGCGCCCTTTTGACAAAAAACAATATATCAAAAAAATCCTACGTACTTCTATAGCTATTCTTATATATAATCGAAAAAACTTTAGTGTCTCATCATAACTCAAAAATTATAGGAGCTGTTGGTCCGGCCGTTAACCTTTCAGAAATAAAGGCCTCATGGGAAAAATGCTGCACAGTCGCCATTTTGACATGTATCGCTGTGAAAAAATAATTTTGTATAGTCAATTACCTGTATAACAAAACCCCTAATTTGTAATTACGATTTATTTTATGGTTTCGCTGAAAAAAAAATCAAAAAATATGCCCTTTTTTTTGCCTCCAGAGTGGACTAAGGCCTTAAGGTAGTAGTCTCGCCGCAGTCACGTTAAAAAGTTTATTGTCCGCTGAATCGATGAAAGCTTCGAAATATTGTGAAATATCCTTATAATGTAGGTTGTACGTCTTATCGGGATGTAAAAACTTATAAAGTAATGATGAAAATGCCTAATATAATATTTACCTAGCCCTCACTTTTGTATCAGTCTATCCATTCCGGCTACTAATTCGTAGATACTCTGCGTATACGGATATTCACACAGTACTAAAATCTCGTTCTAGTCTTCTCCAGTCACTTCGTAGCGCTAGCGTCGCTAGACATTGCTTAATTTAAATCGCTATATCTCTGAAACTGGACGGTGAAAATTCATTCTTTTTTTTACCCACTTCCTCATATACTCCTCTGTAATTGTGAATTAACAAATAAATCTGTAGAAAAGTTTCGAAGTTATTGCGTGAAATGTTAAATTTCTCACTGCTTCGCATAAGAACACGTGTAAAACTATAAAATCTTTTATTGCCAATATCTCGAAAACTGAACGGTAAATCCTTTTGAAATTTCGCAGGTAATCATTCAATAGTGTCCTGAATGAATCCTGAAAATTACAACAAAAAAATCTATAGAAAAACGTCTTGGCGAGACTACTACCTTAATTGCCGTATTTTTTTCCTAGCACAATTAGGCTACGTCGGCCACTGAAAGAGTCCTTCAGCATCGTAACTTGAAATCGACAAATTGAAACTTACTATTTTTCATTATAAAAAAAAAGCCTGCAAGGTGAAACTTTTTCATTATCATTAGTAAATATGTTATTTATTATTTGATGATTCGCGTTAGGTATGTGCAACGTACAACTTGTTATTTATTCTTATTAAAAGAAGTTTTCTGCATAATAATGAATATGTGTAAATAAGAAAATGATTAGAAATATATTGTCGTTGCGTTCGAACGATAGAAACTCCAACACGGTTTTGCAACTCAGCGCGGTATGTATATATCCTTGTTCATCCCCGAGTCTTATCCGACGATCCTCTCGATACCGCACCTTCCATCCATCGTGCCCGAGGAGCTCTGTACATTCCTCGTATTACGATATAATATAATCATTTTTCTTATTTCCCCGCTCGAAGCGCGAGGACACGCGGAACGGTGGGATAAGGGGGAATCCTCGAGGGAGCCAACTCTAAGGGGTTCGCGGCAGCTCCATAGCTCCGGTTTATAATACAATGTGATTAAAGCCGCGCTCCGAATTAGACAAAGTTTTCTCGATGTGTTTCCATGTAGCCGCCGCTTTGCTGTGCCCCTCGGCAATCTTACCTGTACCCATTTATCCACCGTTACACGCTCGAGTTGCTCGGAATGGTCCATTAAAATGATACTTCGTGAAATCGTAATTAAAGTTTGGCGCAGGCAACGACGATGTTAGGGGCGTGAGGGCAAAATGACACTGGAGTCTAGCAAAATTTCCAAACAGATTTGCGAAACGCCGTACGAAAATCATCCTGACAACGATCCACATTCGTAATAAAGCTCGCTGGTAGAAAAAAAAAATGTAATCTTGTCGACGTGTCAGTCTTCGTATCAGTTCGTGTAAAGTAGATGGACTTTTTCCCCAATGCTCGTTATCATACACTGAGAGAAATGTATGGTATTTTCAACCATATTTCATATTTACCTAGGAGAACAATAATATTTTATAGTCATAGTTACTGTCCAAAATATAGTACTGCTTATTGATATTTTAGCGGTTGTGTAAATTGTGCACACATATTAACCACAATCAACAATCTTACAAGCGTACGTTGATTTTTCAATGCTATATAATATAGTAGGTTTTCATAAAATGGATATTTCCTTACACTAACAAAAAATAACTCTCCCAAGATTCTAATAGTCAATCGGACTAAAATATATATACATTGATAACAATGTTGCTTGTGATTTGCGACGATATTTATAGTGATTGTATATCATATTGTATGGTACCATTGTATGATGTACCATATTGTTTCATACGTCTACTAAATCTATAGAATATTCCATAAATCCAAAATTAAAAATAATACTCAATTGAGAGTTCAACCTCAATGATTTTTGTTATCATAATTCGTCATTTCCTGACCTGTAATGATTTCTTTGAAATAAAATATTTCACTTACAGATGGAAACAAACTCACAACCTACCTTCCTATCTTTTGGCCGATACTAGGCACGCTGCCACTGTGCTATTGGATAGCTATGTTATTCTAATCGTAGATTTGGCATAGCAAAAAAAAAGTAATTCTGTACTTCCGTATAGGTGAAATACAGCCAGCCAATAGGTGAACCTTCTAAGGTAAAATTTTCCACGGATCTTCTTTTCAATAATATATGTAACTGCTCAAAAGGATTTTGGGCGCATCGCAATAGTTTTCGAAATGTCGGATTTAAAAAACTGCTATCTCTACTTTATTGACACGATCTGCAAATGATTTACGTCTTCGCTATAAGGTTGCCATAATTTTTTGCGTATAGTCACTTTTCGTAAGATCGTGTAACAAATAATACTCGACAAATCTTAATGTTAACCATATGAATAGTACAAACGTGAATAGAATAGTAGAAGTTTAACCGGAAAAAAACTAAACGTGTGGTATACAGAATTAGTGTTTGTGTGCTGATTTTGTGATGGCACTGAATTAACCGTATCTACATTGTCAAGCCTTTTACAATAGTTAATAGTTATTTCGGAGATAACAGGTAGTCAACATACCACCAAAATCGCATGTTTAGATATACTTTTCGCTTATAGTTGTTACAACCATACTATGATTATGGTGTTTATAAACTATAGGGAATTTTACTATCTCCTCTTTTACCATTAACGTTTTTTGTAAATACCGTGCCCTCTGCTCTCAGTGTACCCTTGCGCGGCTTTTTACGAGCTTAGCCTTTTTGCTTTTTCGCTCACACTTGTCACTTTTTTGATGACCCCCCAGAGTGCTGCCTACAGCCACGCGTTTTCTAATGGGTTTTACTGTGTTGTTGTTTCTACGAGGGCACAAGGAAACTCTGGCGAACAGGCGGCTGTATTTTCACTGAGTTTCAGTTGTGTTCAGAAAACTCCGAGTATTGACTCATTATTTTATCAATTGCATTAAATTTGTACAGCAACTATTGTCACCGGAAACAAGTGACATAGTCTACCTTTGGACTATCCACCCAGTTCTCCAGCCCCGGCAATGTATTCCAATTCTATTGAGGGGATAGGTCCAGCCTCCGCGTCGTTATCTTATACCATCAGTAGGGTGTGTTCCCGCACGAATTCATTCACTCGAGCAACAACGTTTCCTGCAGCTAAGCCAGCCTACACCTTTCCTCCACATGCGTACCTTCTTCCAGATCTCGTTTTCCCTGTGCTTTTGTCATTTCTGGGATGAACTCTCGGGCATGATGCGGTGAAGCGTCAGACCGGGGATTGTATTATGCTAATGTCAAATTCGAGATACCGGAGAAAAGTTTCCTTAGTCGAGTTCTTGACGGAGAGCTCTTTGAGTGTTCGTCGACCCAAGGTACGTATAAGCCTCGTGTCTCTCGGCAGAGACCATTTTATGGTCATTTCCCTTTCCAGCACTTTTTTCCTACAAGCTACCAAGGAGTTGCCCTCGCGTTTGTAACTAATATTAAACAGCTTCTTACATAGAATCGGCAGGAAGTCTGAAAGTGTGTTGCATTCGGACCACAAAACGGTCGTCAGTATACACTTTGGGGCTGATCTTTCCATAGAACCCTCAGTAGGCTGGAGCATTTTACGTTTGCGGATCATTACCAAGGATAGTACCGACAGTATCGATAGCTGAACCTGCAGCCATCACTGGCTGCAGAAACTTGTACACTGAGAGACGTGTGTGGTGTTGTCAAGTATCAACCATACTTCAACCATATTTTATATTTACCTGAGGAGAGAATAATATTTTATAATCATAGTTAATCCCAAAAATATAGTACTGCTTATTGATACTTTAGCAGTTGCATAAACTATGTTAACCATAACTAGTTAACTCCCCCAAGATCCTAATAGCGAACAGTACTAAAATATACATACAGTAGAACCTCGATTATCCGAATTGAAACCGGCATCGTTCGGATAATAAAAAAATCGTATAATCGAAAATAGATCTTGGATTTCCGAGAAAATCAACTCATATAATATAAATAGTATCGAAAATTCTCTTCATCAATCCAACGACCGTAAATTCTTTATTTGATAGCAATTAACAATCAATAAAGTTTCAATTTTTATACCACCACTACTAATGCAGTTAGATCACAAAATTAATGATCAATTTTTGGCTGTCTCATAGTAGTTGCGCGTTTCCTGCTCGCTTAGTTTCCAATTCCTTTTAAGAACAGCAGTTGTGTTAGACTATTTTCTGGTTGGGTTTCAAACCATTCCAGGGCGGTTTCTAAAGCGCTGAATGCTTCACTGTGAATCGGTTTATTATGCGCTTCCGAGTCAGATAAATCGCCATCATCATCATCATAGTTATTGTCATCCTCTTGAACTCCTTGCACTAAAGATATAATCTCATGGTCATCCATAGTTTGAAAGCCAGGATCAAACTGCTGGAAGACGCTGCTGGAATAGGCTCGTACATACAATGTTTCCCGTATATACATGCAATGTATATACGATCTGATGTACGAAGTTACATATAGACAATAATGTATTTTGAAAACATCTCGAAGTGTTAGGAAACAGCTTTATTAGAGAAAAAAGAGGGATACCTTAGGGCGATACCTTAACTGAGAAAAAAAAGGCCATCATTGAGTTCGGATGATCGAACGTTCGGATAACCGAAAATTCGGATAATCGAGGTTCTACTGTACGTTGAAAACAAATGTTGCTTGTGATTTGTGACGATATTTATAATGATTATATGATACGACCTACCATATACATAGTAGTAATGTGTGTCCTACAAAAACAGAAGGTAAACTACAACAAGTGTTAAACTGATATCCTATTTTTGCAATGCAACAAACATACTATGTAACAATTTTGTAAGAAAGTAGTTCTTAGAACTGGGAAGCCGTGCCTCCTTCAGATGCAAATAATTTACGTCTTCGCTATAAGTAAACATTACCACAATTTTGTTTCGAATACAAGTATTTGTGCGCCATTTTCTTGACAGCATCGAATCAATCATATCTACATTGTCAAGTCTTTTACAATAGTTAATAATTATTTCGGGAATAATAGTCAGACACGCCACCCAAATCGCATGTTTAGATCTACTTTTTGCTTATAGTTGTATTAACCGTATTATGATCGCGGTGTCAATAAACTATTGGGCATTTTACTATTCCCTCTTTTACCATGGGAATTTATTGTAAATACCATGGACTTTTCTCTCTGTGTAGCGACGGACTGCCTCAACGCTCAGTAACTTCCTGCTAATCATCGCGGTTAAAGACAAACATCTACGCTAACCTACGGAACTACATTGTATCAACTCAATCGTCATCTCTTTTTCTTTGCGCTTAGTGCTAACTTTTGAACCAACGCAGCTACATACTCCCTTGATAAGGTTGCATTTGACGCGATCAAATTGAGGCTGTGCATATCCCTTGAACGAACACGAGAAGTTGTCACCCAAAATGTATGCACCCCCTGACGAATTAAGAGCAACGAACCACGTGTCGCCTCCGTGCCGAAATATCATCACGAATTAACTGGGACGGGTGTAACAGCAGTCACCAATGAGCGTATACGAGGGTTCACGCTTTAATATCGAGGCAAAGACGAGCAAGATAGGGGTGTAGAGGGGGACAGGCGTGAACCATATAGCGCTACCAATGCAGTTGCAGAGCTCACCCCCAACTCGTAATCCTCTCTTTCGCTATCTCTATCTCTCTCCCTCTTGCTCTGTGGAGTCGACCCTTTTGCTCGTGCTGTTGTGCGAAACTACCATCTCGCTTAGCCATCGCGTGTCCGGCTGCTGAATCTGTCAGTTTGACGTATAGCAGTACCGGGAATCCATTATATAGTCAATTACTCGTCGTGATATGCAGGGAGATCCCAGTACGGTTCGACGCCATACTACCGACGTACCAATACACACGTGCACATATAAACGCACTGGCTCGTTCCAGAGTGTGCATAGCCCGGTACTTGTCGAGGCATCTGCGAGTACACGAAGGAAGGGTAGCCGAATTCGTGTTAGGGTGACACGCTCAAAATTCCATCGTTCCGTCGAATATACAGGTTTTTTAATCACGCATGAGGGAACTCCCTTAGGACGTACAGAAATATAGCAATGGAACATTGACGACTGGTAAGAAATAGCAACTTTCTCGACTTCAGCTCAACGGTGAGGCCAACGATGTTCATTGGTGAAAGGAATGAAGGAAGATTGGGAACTTTTTTTTTTTTTTTAAATAACGCAGTACACGTTTGATCGAACGACACCGAATGTTCAAAGCAGAAATGTACTGCAGCTACGACGTGTTCAATTTGGTGAATGCTATTAATGCCATGGTCGGGGCACGAATATCCGAAGTGTAACAATTCCCCAAATGCATTGTCAGCTCTGACACCTGAATTTGTCCATTGAGGCTCTTGGGTCTCGGTCCTCTAGCCCGAATCTGTACATCGCTAAGGAAAAAGGGTACTCTCGGGACCCGAGGGCATAAACGGGGGAGTGTCTTCACTGGATATCTTGTATGCTCCGGCATCACTCGGATCTGTCAATCTCCGGACAAACATCATTGAGAAAAGGTTTTGGGAGGTATCCACTTCTACGAATTCTACGAAATAAGAGATCACGATCTCGGTGAGTTTTCCCCTAATCGGGAATCCTGTCGAGATGTCAGCGCGCTCCGAAGAGATCACGGATTCCATTGAGATTGGGGTCTAAGCCCGGGGAAGGCTGTTGGATTATGTGTTGGCGGTATCTCAAGCGTGAATCAAAAATATGGTTGGGGCGATGGAGCCATACTCGTAAGAACACACTCGGTATTAACTTTGCCCACACCTCCATCAACGCCCCCCCCCCCCCCCCTGTCCCAGCCGTAGCATCCTCGACACACGTGCAGCAATGTGCCACGTTTGTTGATGATCGTACGTAGATGTACGTGGGATAAGATGAACCCAGGACCGAAATAATGGAACCGTTGGGTCGTCACGAAACTACCCCAACCCAAGCGTTTATCACGCTTAGCCCCTTTTCGAGTTCGTTTCCGTCGTCATCTCTCCCGCGCCAAAAAGCCTCCGTCTGCATATACTGCCCAGGGAGACTAGACTACAGGTATCCAAATTCTTTGAAAAATAACCATAAAAAGTTGCCCGTAAAAGTGAGATTTCGTAATGGTTGGTTTTACCACTGGCGCCACCTTGACGCGAGTAATCCTATCAATATAATAATAAATCTGTCCACGAAGTAAAAGCGACCAGTGCGTTGTTGTCATTGAGACAAGCCATCATGGTATATTGCACCCCTTATTTACAACCGCGTGGATACATCCAGCTTTATAGCCAAACTGTGTCCTTCCTGTTTTGGACATTGTGACGACAATGCTGTTCGATATGTGCCAACAGTGTTGGCACATATCGAACATTCTACTTATAAAGACTTGGATGCCCGATTATTTGTAAAATAATACAAATAAAAAACCTTTTCGGTTTCCTCTTTCGCAGCCAGGGGTTTTTTCGCTTTGACGATTTGTCAGTACGTCCGAGATGTGATTCACTATGATCTGGAACTAAAAGACATAGCCGCTCTAAGTAAGAGACATATCTCTTAACTCATCTCAACCTAGTTTGATTAGGAAAATTAGCTGCTATATTCACCCCTGTAGATTTATGAAACGGTGTATGCATATATAAAGTACTAGATTTCTATTTATGTGGGAAATTTGATCCAAGCGCATGACAGGAATCCACTGAGAGAAACGTATGGTATTTTAAATCATATTTCAACCATGTTTTATATTTCCCCGAAGGGACGATAATATTTTATAGCCATAGTGACATCCAAAAATATAGTACTACTTATTGGTATTTTAGCAGCTGCATAATTTATGCACATACGTTAACCACAATCACCAATTGTACAAGCATACGTTGACTGTTCAATGCAATGTAATATAATAGGTTTTCATTAAATTTATGTTTCCTTACACTATCAAAAATTAACTCACCCATGATCCTAATAGCGAACAGGACTAAAATATATATACATTGAAAAAAAAATGACGCTTGTTATTTGCGATGACGCTTATGGTGAGTTGTACCATATTGCATGATACGAGCTGCTATACGCATAGTAATGGGTGACCTACAAGACGGAAAGTGAACTACGAGAAGAAATATTAAACTGTTATTCTATTTTTGCAATGCTATTTTTGCAATCTTTTAGCAAATTATACTTGACAAACGTTAATTTGATTTGCACAAACTTAAATAGAATTGTTGAAGTTTGACCTGAAAAATACCTAACGTACAATTGAAAACATTAGTCTTTGTGTGCCGATTTTGTGATAGGACTGAATTAACTATATCTATATTGTCAAGCCATTTACAATTGTTAATAATTATTCCAGTGATATGACACTAGTAAAACATACCACCCAAATCGCATGTTCATATATACTTTTAGCTTACAGTTGTGTTAACCGTATTATGATTGCAGTGTCAATAAACTATAGGGCATTTCACCATTCCCTCTTTTATCATTGTGTTTGTTGTAAATACCATGGACTTTTCTATCTGTAGGTCTAAGAACCATATAAAGAGTGTACAGATAGACACCAGAATTTTATAATACTAAAAAGATACCGATTTAAGATAAGCCCAGTACTTGTTTTTCCCAATACGTATGACCGTAAGTCATACATATTGCGGTTTCAGGGGTTTCAGTTGGACCTCATGCAGGTCCCCCTGAAACCGCTGTACCAAGTGCCATCACCGCAACAGGCCGTCCTATCGACGAATCCTCGGCCCCGGAGACTTATTGGGAACTTGGGGAAAATGACACGCGTTACCACACCACGAAGAGTGAGCAGTGAGGGGGAGGGCACAAAAGAGCGAATGGAGAGGGACAAGGTGGGAATATCGAAGCCACCACAACATATCCTGGCATACCAGGGCGAATGACGAAGGTGGAGATCGAGCTCGCGTTTTCTATGGCAACACGGGCACCATCGAAATTGTTCTTTCACTCTCGTTTCATACTCTCGCTTCATGCTGCATTTTTGTCAATCCAGTTTTTGCGGTCCCTTTGAAGATTCGGAGACCTGTTCGGGTGATCGTGTGTCCCGCTGCTTTGACTTCTTCAGCCCTCCCGTCCTTCTCGTACATTCTCCCGGTACCACCCCCCTTCTCCCTTTCGATCTCCACGTATACCACATTGTTTTTTCCCATTTGTTCTTCATTTGTCCTCGCTCATGCGATGATCCCCCCCCCCCCCCCCCCTGCTCCCTTCCCCGTTGATGTCTCGTCGAGCACTCATCCGCGGTTCGCCCGAAAATTGCTCGGTCGAGAAGACCATCGATCGCTGATACGACGGGTTTGTCATTGCCAGGATTGATTCGGCGTTGCCGAAAAAAAAAAACGACTTCTTCATACACGTATTGACGGAATTTTTTCACTGCGTCAACGCTGCGACGAACTTGGGCAAAGGATATATTTTTTTGCAATTAAGCTTTTTAGGGTAGCGATTGGGAAACCTTTGCTACTTTTATACATGCCCACTCGTTTAACAGAGTAGCCAGCCCCTTCTATTTGCGTAACCCTTTGCTCTAAAAGTATGAAAAAATTCGTGAAAACAGAATTGGGCGAGTATTTTCACGTAAGATTATTGCGCTTACTGGATTATTGTTTGTTCCGGAGAAAAATTAATAACGCTGTTTAATTTGATGAGGTTCAATTGGAAAATTTTACTTGTTGAATATCTGATCAATCATCGGCGTTTGTTAAACGCCTTTCAATTGATAACAAATCAAATGGCAAACTTTTTATGAATAATTAAAGTTCTAATTGAATATTACGCGCGCGCGCACTTGCCTGTTATTTTCACGCAACGGATATTTTCGGTACAATGTTGCTGTTTTTTTTTCTTTTTCTTTTCGATGGCAGGTTGCATGGCCACGTGGCGAGCCTGCTCGAAAATTCTCCCCCTAAGCACTCTCTCTCTCTCTCTCTCTCTCTCTCTCTCTCTCTCTCTTTCTCTCTCTCTCTCTCTCTTCCCCGGACTCGATATGACGAATCAAGTTTTCTGGATAACATGATCTCTCCCAATAATTAAGTGCTCCCGAGGTTCAGCCACTTTTGCGAACGTTCTTTTTTTTTGTGTTTCGACAGAAGGGCAAAAGTCATCGACGGCTCGGTGCGGTCGATCCGTACAGCACTGACACACAACGTATAACGTTTTTCATAGACTGCGGCAACAATGAGTAACATACCGTTCGACAGATCCCCTGGTTGTCCCTCATTGTCATACGTGAATCGTTCTTTCTTTTTTTGGAGGGAAGGAGAGAGGCTCGATTCATACTCACCCTCGGCGACTCGAGCCAAGGCTTGAATAACGATTGAGAATGAATATGTGTGTGTGTGTGTGTGTGTGTGTGTGCGGTGGGCAAATCGAGTGGGTCGTTAATCGATCGGGACTCGAACCCTCGTTTCTTCTTTTTTATCCCGACTTTTATTCCCCGCAACGTATGTGATGCTGAAATTTGTATCGTTGGAATGCGATGTGATGTCCTCATTAGGGATGCACGATCTAAATTTGTAGAAAAAAAACATTTTGGACTATAGTGAAAAAAAGAAGGCGAAAAAAATTGACGATTGACAGGTGATTATCCGTGCCAAGGAACGTTGGCTTCGGCCAGTACTCGGATGGGTGACAAGAGGCAGCTTATTCGCCAAATTTCCTATCGTCAAGACAAACTGAAACTCTATAACAGCACGGGTTTCTCACAGTTTTCCTGGGCCCTCGTGCAAACGCTATTCGATAGTGCATTGGCAATCGAGTGGCTGTGAGCAACACTCCAGAGAGCTCTCTGAGGAACTGGAGAATATTGAAGTGATAATAGTCAGACCAGAGTGCGACGGATCGTAGAGGCCCGCAAGGGCGTACGAAGTAACACGAGAAATAAATGGAAAAATAAATTTTCCGTAGCATTCCAACGAACATCGACACCCTTACGACGACGGATATACTCTTAGCCTGGTTCTCGTTCGATAAGAAGTAAAAGATTCCAACGGGAGATTTACGATACCTCCGTACGAGCCACCCCTCGGTAGAAATAAAAATATAAAGCTCTATACGAACTTCCAAAGATTGCAGTGTATGCCAAAATTTTTTTCCGGATTTGAGGGTCAATCACCGTGAGCTGTAAAAAGGTGATATATCCCATTCAATTTTTTTTTTATACCTATATACAAGGCTAAGATCGATCACGGGATTCTTACACCCTGTATACTTCTTTTCGACTTCGCAGCTCTGCGGATGACAGAGATTGGATATATTTCTATTACCTCGTCATTGCAGAAAAAAAAATCCCCGCTCTCCTCTCCCTCTTACCCAATGACTTTGCAGCCCTCGCTCGCGAGAGATATTCGTATCGTAAGCTTTTTTTCTCGCTTCCCTGCTCCGTCCAGCTTCCCTCCCTACACCCTCGCCATCCCTTCCTTTCCCTTCGGATAATCCGGAAATAAATTTTTTTCCATCGCCTCGCCACCCCTCTCACATACGCGAGCGAACTTTCCGCGTGCGCCGGAAACTCCCTCCATTGTTGAAGACCATCAACGGAAAATCTCGGTGAACCCCGCCTGCCCTATCGAAATATTTCCCGATGAGGAATTTTCGGGTGAGGCGAAAACGGCGGAGGGGACCGGGGAAAATGGGGATTTTCCCGGAGGGAGCTTCGGAAAAACTTTTATACGATCTCCGATTATTCGAAGATTCTTCGGAGGGTTCGAAAATTTGCAAAACTTAAGACAATTACTCCATGGAACTTTGGGACCATCGAATCCGTTCGACTATTGAGAATGAACACTTTTTGCGCGTCCTCCAATACTTGGCGCGAAATTCTACTTGAAAATTCGCGCAGACCCCCCCCCCCCCCCGTCTCTTCTTCGAGAAGATGAGATAATTATTCCAGTCGAATGAACTCTCGACGTGTCTCCAAAGTTCGGCATCCCTCGTAATCTTTTCCTTCCCCCGGGAAAATTGAACGTCTCAATCTCTTTGCTCACTCGTCTACGATGTAGTCTCGAACAATAAGAAAATTTCCATTTCGAATTTTATTTCCTCTCTCGAAAACTGATCGAAGAATTTCCGGCAATAGCAAGATTTGGCCATCGATACTCAAAATAATCAGTTCTTTATCAGATCGATGAGCAAGCACTTTTTCAATTATTCCGATCCTCGTTTGGACCCGGTACCCGAATATTAAAATTATCGAACATAATCGCCGAACTTTTCAATAATTTTTTAAAACTCTGCTCATCTCGATCTCCACCCAGTTCATTTTTTTAAAAGTAGTTTGTGAAGTGAACGAGACCCAATTTTCAATTGTAAAAAATTCATCAGCTCGACACTGAGATAAAAATGAAACAATGGAAATTTCAGCAGTTCGGAATTACGGCGAAAAAAAAAAAAAAACCGGATACAAAATAAGGACCAATCACGGTACACTCCGCGAAAAGTAAGATTGGATCCAAGAGTATTCAAATGAACATTCTCTTTTCGAATTTGACAAACTTTCGGATGAATCTCGTCCCGGAATTTTACGCAGAATAATTGCCTTCTCCCTTTTTCCTGCCGTACACACGAACGAGATCCTTGATGTCGGAGCATACATATATATGCGTGTTGAGCAAACAGAGGCACGCACGCATACTACCCGTGATGAGACACGTAGTGAGAAAGTCCCGGGTTATAGCTATTGCGACGAGGTCCGAACTTACGAAGGGCAGCGATTCGTCGGGAAGGGCTATTTTGGGGAAAGACGTGAACGAGGGATGAAAGGAGGATCGAGGGAGAATGCGCCAGCGTTGTTTGAAGCTACAGGAGCGTGAGGCAAGACGTGCGGGAAACTGCCGAGTCTTATATTAGGAAGTGCGAGGCCGGAATGAATATAAGGGTCGTGGCAGATCGAAGTCGAGTCCGAGGAAACACGTTGAACGAAAGAAAAAGAAGTGGTGGTGAAACTTTGAGGAAAGGATGGGCGAGATCACGTACATACGTAGCCGGAGTGTATCGTTGGTGGGAATGGTATTAAGGAATAGGCAACCAAAGAGGATCGATGTATCCGTGGCTACCTCCGTTTGCACGAGAACAACGAGAGATCGCCAGACCGAATCGCATATATATTTTTTTTTTCTTTCTCGTCTACGTCTCGTATCTAAGTCTGGAAGAAAGAAAAAAACAAAAATAAGTACGACTGAACATTCATCGATGAAGAAGAAACGATGGACTCAAGCGTAAATTCTGGTCGCTTCGAAATAGTTTCTCGTCGACATGGCAAAAGTGATGTTTCGGTATCCAAACTGAATCTCATCGATGTAGATATATATTTATAAAAATAATATTAATATATATTAAGATTATATTGATATATATATATATATATATATATATATATATATATATACAGGGTGGTCCAATAACTATTAGCACCTTGGATATCTTCGAAACTATAAGGTTCACAGAAATATTTGCTGAAATGAAATTGCACAGTACGAAAGGGGCCAACCGATGGCGATAATAGTTTTTTTTGCAGGTGGAGGTACTTCGAACATTTGAAGATCAACTCCATTTTTTTAAATGGATCGGTATGTTTTTTTTCTGTATCATGAAAGAGGAGCTTAAAACGAGTTCAACGACCTATAACATAAGGTCATTGAAGGTCATAGAAAGTACAGAAAGGCGATAATACTTACAGTTTTGGTAGTAAATAAAATTACTACGTTTATAGTAAGATAAACGCCTTTCTGTACTTTCTATGACCTTCAATGACCTCATGTTATAGGTCGTTGAACTCGTTTTAAGCTCCTCGTTCATGATACAGAAAAAAAACATACCGCTCCATTTAAAAAATGGAGTTGACCTTCAAATGTCCGAAGTACCTCCACCTGCAAAAAAACTATGATCGCTATCGGATGGCCCCTTTCATACTGTGCAATTTCATTTCAGCAAATATTTCTGTGAACCGTATAGTTTCGAAGATATCCAAGGTGCTAATAGTTATTGGACCACCCTGTATATATATATTACAAGTAGATATTACGGAATTTAGAAAAAAAAATCAGTTTCGCCTCCAAACATTATCAGAAATTTAAAAAATCCCTGTCAAATTCGAGCTTTTCAATCCAAGTCTATGTGGAAGCGCTGAATTATTTTCTACCCCATTTGCATTCCACGTGAAATTCGCTTTTCACATTCAAACTGAAATAACTCGAAACTCGTTAAATATTCTCAAAGCCAACCTTTACGACTTCAACAAGTTTAAAAAAAATCTTGATGTTATTATTTTTGTACAAATTATAGTTATTCAAAAAATCTATGCATTCGTGTTAAAAAAAGGCATTTTTCGATTAGCTGCAATGTTTTATTAAATAATGATATCGAAATAAAAAAAAAGTTTCTTAAATCCGCAAAGACGAGAATCGAGAATCTTCGACCAAAATATAGAATTATAAATTAATTTTCGACTTATTTAAATTCGAACATAAAGATCGAATTTTTCGTGTAAATTAAATGGTAAAAAAAATTATGCAGCGCTACCACGAAAACTTCAGTTTAGGGGGAACAAATTTAGCATGCATTTTTTTTACACTTACTAATATTCTATGAAGGGTAAAATATTAAATTTTTACACACTCCCTTACGGCCCTGATTTGATTATAGCACGATTATGTACGCAAAGGTACTTTGCTTCATATGCGGAGAGTCTGAGTGGTCCATAGACGAGAGAAGCGGTATATCGTGAAACCCCGGCAACCGAGCCGATATATTTCATCGCAAATCGCACCCTCTAAATTCGACGGGCAAAACCGAACGAATTTGCAACGATATATTGGTGCTCGCGTACGTTCGACCGCCAATTTTGGATACTAAGCTGTGCTACGATGGTTCTGAAAACTGCACACGGATTTTGTGGCCGGAAGTGATAACGCACACAGAGGAAAAAAAAAAGCCTAAAGTGCGCTGATGGAAACAGCTTTATTGACTTTATTTTCCGCGGCGAGCAAACGTTTCATATCTGTTATTTGGATTTGGAGTAGGCGCGCGAACAAAAATTGAAAAAGAAAAATAAAAAAAAATCATTGGCGAACGAGTATACGAGGAAGAAGTCGAAAATATAGCATTGAAGAGGTATCGAGTGGTTATCGAGTATGTTTGCACATTTTACTCTCTCGCCAATTCCTCGATCGGGATGTGTCGGCTCTCCCCCCTGCTTTTCCTCCTCTGCTTCATCCTTTGAGCATCTCTCTCTCTCTCTCTCTCTCTCTCTCTCTCTCTCTCTCTCTCTCTCTCTCTCTCTTTTTCTTTCTCTCGACTCTCGTATCACAGAGTCGCCCGAGAGAAGCTAATGGATTTTCGAATGGTGCGTATTCTTCAGCGTCGAGTTACATAACCGACGCTTTAGATGGTATCGCAAAGGTATACACTCGCGTATTTCGCGAGCTCAAAAACGATCGAAGACCAAATAAAGCTTTTTTGCTCCTTCTCTCTCTTTCCTTTCACCCCCCTTTCCTTGACTCTTTCTCTTCTCTCTCTCTCTCTCTCTCTCTCTCTCTCTCTCTCTCTCTCTCTCTGTCTCTGTCTCTGTCTCTGTCTCTGTCTCTGTCTCTGTCTCTATCTCTGTCTCTCTTTAGAATGACGGTGTGCCATTCTTATAAGAAAAAAAAAACTTTACCACGTATTTTCGATCCTTGAATCTCTCTTCCGGTATTTCAAAGTCCCGAATCTCTGTAACGACGGGGCGAAAAATTTGATGCGGCGAAAAAGTTATTTGGTGGATCGAGGATGGATCTGAGGATCGCCCCGGGAGGACTCTAGGGAAGAAAATGTCGAGGGACTAGGGATTTTTATGATACGCCGCGTGAAGTCGTATCGAGCTGCAATATATACAGGGGCGAACGAAGGGTCGGGGGTGAAGGGGGAAACAACGAAAACGATTTCGTCACTACGACGTAGCTGTTTGCCGAAATTGCTTAGACACGGTAAACGCCTCATATCCGAAGAGCAATATATATACTCTCGGATACACTTCGCGTTGAAGTACTCTTCTAGAACCCCCCCCCCCCCCCACCCTCGTCCTCCGTGAACCAACGTTTCTACCCTCATCTCGATTCTTTGCGCCAATTCGGCGGCACTCGATGAAAAACTTTCGGCGAATGTGTTTTCTCGCTACGTACTTCACATTCTCACTTTCATTCCCTTCTTTCTCGTAAGAGCCGTGCGTGTCTCTTTACGACTCGTAAGATCGAGATTGACACCGGCAATGAAATTGTGAATAAAGACGCCAAATTTTTCTCGCCATCTTTTCATAGCCGTCCTTGCGACCCGAACGAAACGTTTTATTCCTTTTTCCGACGATCTCATTTGACTGTAGCAGACGAGCCATCGATGGGCGATTTCGGAACGATCTCCTTTGTCGAGCAACTTTGAGAGAGGCCAGTACTTGGGTGGGCGACCGCTCGGTCGCGCATTAGTTTACGAAAGGGATGCATTTGTGCATTGGAAAAAAAACGACTTAGGCTGACTGAAACAATCATTCGGGAATGGCAATGCGTTACTTATATAAAAAATTGGGTTTTAGGTTACTTTAAGAATGATTTTTTCCATCGAACTAAAGAAAACCCAGAATAATCAAATGTCTTAGTGCTTCATCTTAATATTTCGTTAGCCTTTTGTTTTTCCACTTGGCTGTATTTTTTTTTGCCAAATTTACGCTACGAAAGTCACTCAAACATTTGTCCAGCTCCTTTTTGGAAATATACAACCTGAATTGGCAAAGAAAAGAACATTTTTCTGATAATAAAAAGTAAAGAAATGAAAGTATTTTTGAGAACTAATGTTTGTTGCGTTTTAACGATGCATAGTCCAACAACGTTAAAATTGATCTCAAGGATTAAGGGCATGTACAAGGTCAACATAACCTCACAAATTTTCCAACCCAGTTTTCTCATAAATGGTTAAAGTTTTTGAGGAAAAACAAAGCATCAGGCTATGGAGAATATCCGTACACAGAGCTTGACGATTTTCTTCTGCCGTAAAAATTATTCATCTTTGAGAAATCTCGGTTCGAAAATTTTAGCTATCTCTCTCGCACTCATATGTCACGTGGTACACCTTCTACTTCGCTTTAAACTAATCACGTATTTCCGTCTGTGATTGCAGTGGGTCGAGGAATCATTCACCAACTTCGACAAGGGTATAAATTGGCGCAGCTATGTCGTTTGCGACGTGGCATACAACAATGTGAACAATTGGCTGTGGACACCGTTCATCGACAGAGGCCCAGCCAACAGAATGTACATCGAGATCAAATTCACGACTCGCGACTGTTCCCTCTTTCCTGGCAACGCTCTCAGCTGCAAGGAGACCTTCAGCCTTCTATATTACGAGTTCGACGCCGCGACGAAAGAGCCACCACCGTGGGAACCCGACAGCTACAAGCTCATAGGTAAGTCGAAATCTCTAAACGATCTCGAGATGATTTTTCTATGTGTTGCCAATAATAAATAATAAATGCAACGAGCCTTATGCAGAAATTTGTTGAGGAAGTCTCCAGCTTCTACCACATCCTTATTGGCATTTGATAGACTGATCGACGTACGTAGGGAGTCCATATTGGAATAAAAGTGGAGTCCGCGCAATTTCCTGATTAACGTCGTATGAGAACTTTTTATTTGATATTCTCAACCGGAATTTGTTGGATCTCCCAACAAAGAAAAATCCTTTCTCGACCCCATGCATAATTTTTTTAGAAAGACCCAAGATGCACCCGCATCTCTATAGGAATTTGTTAGGGACACCGCACATGGGAAGTCCTCATTGGGATCTTATTGGATTCTGCAGTGTTCTCCGATTAACACCACTTGAGAATTCTTATCAAGTTCGAATCGAAAATATTTAAAAAATAATGAGAAAAAACTCGGCGTGTTGAACCTGCACGCTTTGTGAGCGTGTATGTTCGCTGATATTATGTCTAAGTACAGCACGGAGAGAATTAAATGTTAAAAATTGCCGTGCAGTAACGGTAACCAGATGACAACCCTGAAACTTCGCTTATTATTACTGAGTAAAACACAGATTTTCACGAAAATAAAATAAAATTTCTTCTTCGGATTGAAAATTTTACCAGATTTTCTAGTAAATTTTTTATGTGTAACAAAATACGCAAAACTTAAATTTAAAAAATATATAATATCAGCGAAATTTTACTGTGCATTTTATTATTTTATGCCTTTCAAAAATGTCTATAAAAAAGTATCGTCTTTATAACAGTTATTTTAAGATTTAGTATAAAATTTAATGAGTGTTATAGGTAAATGTATTGTGCTCTCGGTAAAAATTATCGTGCGCGCTGCCCTTCTTGTATAGTAAAATTTTAGCTACGTATTTGAAATTTTCTGTAACGTGAGTTAAAAAAAACTTGTCGCATACGAATTACTATACTTTTCTCACTTGTCACCACATTGAAATATATGACGGTAATTTTTACCGTGAAATTCACGACAAAAATTACTTTTTAATTCTCTCCGTGAGTAAAATAAATAACAAACGATAATTACGGTGGATTTTCAGTGATGTCATTCAAATTGATTTTTAAGATATACTTTTTTAAGGAATTAATACTTTTTAAAAATAAAATTGATAGTTTCTTAAAATTCATTCATTATATCTATACATTTTGTTTAGAAATTTCAACGTACATAATGCGATGGGATCCATAAAAAATCGTATCGGTTTCTGTTCGATAATGTGACAATCCTTTAGGATTCAAATTATATTCGGACATCAGATCCCAATGTGGAACTCCGATGAGAATCCAATGTACGAGCCTGATCTTTTAGTATAGGAATCCAATTCGATGGCCCATTAGATCCCTATCAGGAAGTGAGGACGAATAGGGAAATCGAATTGGATCCCTACGACAATTTCTGCACGGGGAGTTTTCTCATCTCCTTGACTTGTCTTCGAAAAAGTTAAAAGCATCGAAAAATTCACGTGTTTTAATCGATGTTTTTCGCAGGCCGCATCGCCGCCGGTGAGGGAAGATTCAACACGAATACCGAAGTGATAATAAACACGGAAGTGAAGTCGATACCGGTGACGAAGAAGGGCGTCTACTTCGCGTTCAGGGATCAGGGTGCTTGCATATCGATCCTGGCAATCAAAGTTTATTACATAAGCTGTCCGGAACTTGCGATGAACTTTGCCCAATTTCCGGCGACACCGTCCGGTCGAGAGGTCACCCAGATCGAGCAGGCGATTGGTACATGCGTCGCGAACGCCGTGCAGATCGAGCAACCGACGTTTTTGTGCAAAGGCGACGGCAATTGGTATCTACCCTCGGGCGGCTGTCACTGTAAACCCGGCTATCAGGCAGATACGAAGAAGCAGGAGTGCACCGAGTGTCCGATCGGCAAATTCAAGCACAAAGCCGGCGCCGAGACTTGCGAAAAGTGTCCGGCCCACAGCACCGCACCCGATTACGGCTTCGTCGAGTGTCGCTGCGACGTCGGTTACTACAGAGCGACCAAAGATCCGAAAGAGATGCCCTGCACTCGTGAGTTCACGTTGATACATTGCAATTTCATTCTGACCAACGTATCAATCCATTCTACAACTCATGGGTTGAATTACACGATGCTGAAGCCTTGCGAAACGCCGAAAGTTTTTTTTTTTACTGATTTGGGCTAGGACATTCACTTGAACGTTTTTTTTTCTCTCCTCGCGGCCAATGTAAAGCCTGCAACCCAACCAACTTGTTTTTGGCAGATTTGAGCTACGAAAATTATACAACGTTATTCTTACGAACCTCATTAGAGATCCGCAACCCAAAATGGCAAAAATAAATTTTGCATGTTAATAAAAATAGAGAAATTTGAAAAGAAATGAAAAATTATTTTTCGTTACGCTCCGGCGATGCAAACTTCAACGCCACGTGGATTCCCATCTAATGGTAAACGAAAAATGTCGTTTTGCTCGTTTGCTACATTTTCTGCAGAGCGTGACTCTTACGATGCTAAAGTCCACATCGTTGGAATGAAAATGAATTTTCTCCAATCATCCAAACGTTTTTCAGCACATTCTGTCTGTGGAAACCTGTCAAACCTTTTTTTTTAATTCCTCAATAGAGATCTAAAATCGAAAACCAACTAATGTTTGGTTTTCTTGGAGTTTGGAACCAATTCAATAGATATCTAATACCAACATAAGTTGTGTTGACAATTTTAAGTTACGAAAATCACTCCACATTTTTTTTTAACTCGAGGAAAAACGGCAGAAATAGACTTTGCATAATGATAAAAAAGAAGAAATTTAGATAGAAACTCAAAACGATATTCCGTTACGCTCCGACGATGCAAACTTGAACGCCACATTGATTTTCATCCCATAGTAAACGAAAAAAGCAGCTTCGCTGATCTCCCACATTTTCCGCACGTCTTTTCGTCTTCAAACGAATCCTTCACTGACTAACCTGTCTTCTTTTTTTCCTAGAACCACCGTCAGCGCCGCAGAATCTCACGGTGAATTTCGTGGACCAGTCGACCGTAATTTTGTCGTGGAACGCTCCGCATCTCCAAGGCGGACGAACGGACACGACTTACAGGGTCGTTTGCGATGCTTGCAGTATGGGCGTCAAGTACATTCCAAATACCGTAAGTTCCTCTCACATTTTGCATCCCTCCTCCCCTTCACCCGGTTATATCCTCGTTGGGCTCACCAGCACAGAACAAGCTACGCGAACTTTTCGATTTTTTCTCTTATCTTATCGCAAACGAACGAAAAAAAACTGCAGGAAATCTTCAACGATACGAAAGTGACGATAACCGGGCTGAACGCGGTCACGACCTATCGGTTCCAAGTTTTCGCGGAAAACGGCGTGTCCCCGCTGGCCGGACGTTCCGAGTACGTCGATATAACGGTGACTACCGAGGCGACCGTACCCAGCCTCGTCAGCAACGTGAGAATCACCAATGTCAAGAGCAGCGAACTGAGCATAAGCTGGGACGCACCGGTCACCGAATTGGGCGACAGTGACCTCGTGGAGAGATACGAAGGTACGTGCGCTGATCCGTTCGATAGACCGAAAGATTCTTCATAAATTATTTTTCCACACCGTATAAAGTCACAGATAGTCATAGATAAATGTGCAGTTTTGCCAACTTCTCGAAGATTACAACGAGCGTGAAACAATAATTGATGTATATTAGAGCGATGCATAAAATTATGGGTAAATTTGAAAGGTCGACCATTTGTTAAGTATTTGCCACATATCGGCTCACAATCGTAGTTTGCCTAGTCTTAAGGCAGTATTCTAGTCTCGAGGCCTAAATTTCGGGTGCCTTTTAGGGCTTCATAAAAAAACTAAAAATATGTTTAGTATCTATTTTTTACAGTCTTTTTATTGATGTTTCAAGAACTTACAAAAAAAATGTTGTGCAAGGAAAATAAGAATTGAAAAAGTTATGGGCCTTTAAATATGGCCGTAAAAAAAAGAGTCGAGGAAATTGGCATGATTCCAAAGCTCCCATTCATCTGAAACAGAAATAAAATTAATTTTCCTGGTCAATTAGAATGTTATCGCAGGAAACGAAGAGGAAAAAAAAATAATAGCGACGGTCTGAAAAAAATGGATTGATCGAACTGTTTTACAGTTTTTAATTTTTTTTAAATAGTTACCATAATAATTTCGCAATGCCGGAGGTAGGGGCAATACAAGGATATATACTTAAGCTCCATACTAAATTTAAAGTTAATCGGTTGAATAGAACTCGAGATTTTATGTCAACCAAGTTGAGAAAAGTAGTTTTGATAAAAATGCGTTTAAAGTTTTTAGTACAATTTCAGACAAACGCAACTCTCTAAGTGGTATAATGGCATGTACTTATGTTATGCTTACGTTATATTAATCGACCATTCCTGCCTCGTAAAGTGTCCCTTCCTCGACATCGGCATGATTATTTTCTGAAGCTCGTTCTTCCCTGCGAGCAGTTTTAGCTTCCTTAGAAGTTTTTGAAGCTGATGCGGCCTCTGAATCCGGCCGTATTCAAATCGCTATAACTTTATAAATATTGAGAATTTCGAAACTTCCTTTTCAGGACATATTCTTAAACGTCTTTGCTTTAAGAAAATGTAAAAAAATCAATTTCTTCCAAATTTCTCGACTAGAATACTGTTTAAAAAAAATGAATAGAAAAATTAGGAATTTTACTCAACCACCTAAAATGGCTTGCGCCACCTTTCATGGTTGACCTATAGCGTTCACTTTGTCCAATAATCTTTTTGTTATCATATACTAACATTTATTGCTATGAGAAGAAAGAAAAGAATATCGATTTTGAATATATATATTTATATCGAATTTGATATACAGTGAAAGGCTATCCACGTTTCGACGACGCAACAAACGCAACGGTCATACAAACGTCTGATCTTTCGGCGACCTTCAAGGCGCTCAAGCCCGGCACCGATTACGCGATCCAGGTACGAGCCAAAACTACCCGGGGCTGGGGCGAGTACACGCCGGTAATATACAAAAAGACTCCGTACACCATGGGCCTGGGTGAGTAACCGAAACAAAACTGCTCTTTAACATTAGTATATAAATTTTCTATCAAAAGAAGACAAGAAAAAGCGCATAAACGTTTCAGCGATAAATTTTCGAATTTTCCTTCATCTCTTATCTACGTTCTGATCGTTCACAGATTACGTTGGAGACGACGACAACATGCAAGTACGCATTATCGCCGGTGCCATCGTCGCCGTGGTCGTGCTTCTCGTTATAATCATAATCATGACCGTGCTCTTCCTGAGAAGGTAAATAAGAAATTGCGATGTTCCTTTTCTCGGTTGTTTTTCGTGAGACACGAGCTCGTGACATCTCGACGAATGTATCCCGAGGATGTTCGAATGCGACACTATACATATTATACGGACGAAGCACTGGGCAAAAAATTTAATTATACCGGGATGAAAAAAATGAATACCGATGTCATGAGAAATAATCAAGGTTCCGGTGATGGTTGACAAGAAAAAAAATAATAAAATAACAAATGCATTTTTCTTCGATGCAGCAGAGCCTCGGACGAGTGCAACAAGAAACAACCGAGCGATTGTGACACACTTGAGTACAGAAACGGCGAAGGTACGTAAATCAATAATACGAGCTTCTATAGACACTTATAAATATTATTACCATTATATGCCGTATAATGCTTCACATATATGTGTGTATATATATATACATATACACACACGCCACACACGTATATACATATCTTTGTGTGCGTGTGTGTGTGTGAATGTGTTTGTGTGTATAAGTATATATATTTACATTTCGATATATATATATATATATATAATATCTATTATTATTATACATAGTCACTCGATCCCGAAACCAGCCCCTATTTTATCACTTTATAGCTGTTTCACTGCTGCAGCCCTCGTGTCATGTGACTATGTTCAAAAACCAAACAACTCTATAACCCCGAACCCGTACCAACCCCCTGACTTGAACCGAACTCTCTCTATACATATATATTATAGCCCTAGCAACTATTTGTTATTCACTGTTAACCCCCCCCCCCCCCTCCCCCTTGTAAACAAATTTCATCCTTTCGTAAAGTGATGTAAAAAAGAAACTACAAAAAAGTGAGAAACACGAAGAAACGAGATGCACACCAGTTCGATTTTGGGGGAACAGATTCAAGTTACCGTTGGTCCGAATCGTCATTAGTCGAGAATTTTCGATTCTATAGAAACGTTTTCATCGGAAAAACGCAAGAGTTGCATAGCGTTGCGAATGGAAAGTGGGCAAAAAGCGGAAATTATTGTTGCAAATGGATAACACTTTTTAACACACGTTTCATACGATTAAAATCGCACGGTGGGGCTTTTTCATATCATTTTCATAAACACTCGAAGAGAAATGCATTCTCAGTCATGGTTTTAGTAACTATTTGGTAATGGATTGAAATGTCGCGATCGGTAATCTATATTTCATCAACGCATCGAATAACACTCGATACCCATCCTGTTCAGTAATTCGGTCCGCGGGAAAGATTCGGAAAATTTAGAAGAAAACATTTCGAACTTGGAAGGAACAATAATTTAAAAAAATAGAAAACATAACCAAAAGCGGAAAGGAAAAATGTGTCTAACCAAATTCTTTCGATTCTTTCTTTTCATGTGCGTGCATATCCCTAATCTATCGAACACCTGCCACCTCCATGAACAAAACCTTGAAAAACTGTCAAAAACCTCTGAAACAATGTACACAATCGCCTGCTACTACAGGACTAGTTGTGACCTACAGTAAGTCTTCTCCAAACACCTCAAATTTTTTTGTTACTTTTCTTTTTCTGATTCTACCGTAATTATGGTTTTCTTCGGTTTTTTTTTTACTTTTCTTCTTCCGTTCGCTCTTGTTTCCAAATTATTGTTACGGTTTTTCTTCATTTACTTTTGTTCGTTATCCTTGTTTCGTAGTAATTTTGTGCACCCGCATCAGACATGCATCCCTCGTTGTCGTTATAGTTGCTGTTATTGTCGTCATTCTCTTGATTATTTTAACGCTCTTTTTTCAGTACTTTCTCATATACATTTATAGATGTTTAGTCGTTCGGAAAATGTTGACGAATTTCGTGCTTGCTTGCATGGTGTATAAGTGCGCTCGTTTCTATCCCATTTTTGTTTTTTTTTCTCTCGAAGCATCAAACAAGCATGAGTGTCCATTCGTTGTTTTTTTTTTAAGTTAAGACGATTTTGCGTAGGCTTTTGCCAGGTAGTGTACCGGATGCCACAACGGAAAAAAAAAATTTAACGATGAGATGACAAGGAAAAAAGGATTTAGTGGTCGGATTTAAGGAAAAAAGCAAAAAGAGAAACTTTAGTGAACCCCTTCGCTTATATCAACATGATACATTTATTTCGCTAATCGCCTCTGCCTTCCCTCTTTTTTTTCTTTCTTTGTTTGCCGTTTTTGTGAATCAGTTTGTTGGTTGTTGTGTTGTTCACAGTGCACTGCAAAATGGACAGTTCACCGATTGTGACAACCCATACCAACAACAAGAGCAAGTCCTCGCGTAAGTCCTTCGTTTCCCAAAGAAAGATTCTTTTTTTTTTCTTAATTTTCAACGGACTAGATAAAACTTGTCCGCTCGATTCTTTTTTTCATCGAAAACTCGCGATTCAAACAGACGTAAGAAGCAACAATGTGGATCGCTAATGAGGATTAGGTGAACGATAAAAAAAAATATTACACACTACCGTCGGAAAATATATGGGTACATTTTACGAATTTGCTATCGAAAAGAAAAGTCACAGATCTCGGCTTGAAAGGGCGAGAAGGGATTTTCGAGGCACCATTTTAAACATAAACAATAAGCTCTACTATGCCTTTCCTTTTATTTCATACTCTCTTTTTTCACTCAGAAGGTGACTTTGAACATGATTTTTTTTGCGATTTTCCTACGCCCATAAACTTACGTGTCATTTTTTAGGAAATACCAATAGAAATTTATTTTTGGAAAAACTAGAAAAGTACTAAACATTTTTCTCCCGATTTTTTCCTCCAGGTAATTCAACTTCTTATAATATAGTGCAGTTTTCGAAAATGCTCTGTAATTCTTAAAATAAAATATCTTTGGGAAAAAAGTTTCATCGAAAAAAAATGGACAGAAGAGTTTGAAAAAATATATATATTTTAGAAAATCTGTTTTTATGACGGCTTAGGAACGAAAAAGTGCGAAAAGTGTGGCCATTCTTTCCGCCGGTAGTGTATAAAGTAGCGGCGTTATGCCGCCGAATATTTAAAAAAAAATCGTAAGCATACACGCATTTGACATTTAGCCGGAGTTAGAATTGCGCGATCCACAATTTACCATTTAATTTTTTTCCCAAATTGCTTTCCGGCTCTTACCGCTTACAAGCTTTCCTCTCATTGTGCTCTGTCGATGTCGTTGTATTCCGACTTTCATTTGTTTTTTATCGTTTCGTTGAAATTGTTACGAGAATCGTCGGACAGAGGATACTAAAGAAGAATTCTATTCGCCTCTTCAAAATAAAATTGTGACATGGCGATGCATGTCTTTGACTATTTTTCTGCCTGAGAGAGTGTGCCCGTGTAACGGTATGTATGCGTGAGTGTACGCGTGTATTCGCTGTGTCTGGCTGTTCATATGCAACTCAACTATGAACGTTGCAATTTTTGTTCTACCTGTCTGTGTTCTGTGTCCACAGTGTTTTCGATAATAAAATTCCAACGGTGAATAACTATATGAACCTAAAGCTAAAGAAAATGAGAAGAAGAAAAAGGCCCTTTTTAAAGTACAAGTATGGAGCTCTTGCGCCACAGGACACGACATGGAATTTACGAATTAGAAAAGCCGACGCCAATTCATTCTGAGCGTAATTGCAAAAACGCCAAAATAGATTGTATTTTTTAGTCTCGTGGGATTTTACTGATAAATGTAAAAGGATACTGATGTTTTTTTTCTAATAATTCACGTCATACTGCATATAAAAGTTCAACTTCGAAGTTTTTAAGATCCCTTGAGTCATTTTCGAGAAAAAGGAAAATTTGAACACAAGCAATTCAGCCGTGTTCATTATGCAAAGTCGTCAATTCAGTCACAGGCAGTGCCTCTTACTAACATATTAACTGCTTTTATTGTCGATGCAAATCCAGCTCAATTAAAAATTCTCCATAAAAAAGAAACTGTTCAAATGTCGGGATTATTTTTTTTTCTCTCGAAAACGATGTAATAATACTTTAGAAAATTTGAAATTTGAACGTGTATCGGGCGTATATACGTCTATAAAAAAAACAGTATTATTTAACAATAATCCATTGAGCGCGCTACTCTCCTTGATGACATTCGCCAACCAGAGTTTACCTGATACGATACATTTTTTGCAATCCGTTTTAAACAAATTTCCCAATACGTTTCACACGAAGTCGAAAAAAAAATCTGTGGTTTAAATCTCGATGCGCCAGGGTCAAAAAGTTTGAATTGGTGTCCTTTGCAAAAAAAATGACATAGTGTGTGCGCGCGCGTGCGAGTATGTGTATGTGTGCGAATTTTAGAACGTGCAAAAAGAGGGAAAGAAAAGATTGGCATTAACGAAAAAGAGAAAGAAAAAAAATAGGAAGAAACAAATTGGTTTCAGCGAATTATTAATCGCACCGACCCGAGTGTTAATATAATGACTCTGTTTTGGTGACGTTTCAGTGACCACGCCGCTGTTCACGCCTGCAGTCGGTGTCGCTGCGGCTGGCCCTGGTGGCCCGGGTGGTGCCGGTGCTCGGAGCTACGTCGATCCTCATACCTACGAGGATCCGAATCAGGCCGTACGAGAATTCGCAAGGGAAATTGACGCCGGCTACATCACGATCGAGGCCATTATAGGTGAGTGTAATAATTCTCCCAAACTCGTTGCTCGCTAATTTTCGAACTCTAAGGCAAAAAATATAAATTTTATAATTATTATTAATATCGTTATTATTATTATTAAGTTAGTAAAAATAAGAAAAAATAGTCATAATTATAGTCATAATAATCTTGACACCTGTCAAGTTTTTTTTTACAGTTTAAAGCTTATTTTTTCAATAAAGTCGGCCAAAAAGTAATTTTAAAAGCGTTGTCGCACAACGATCTTGTCCAGTGAGCAACGAAATTGATAAGAAAACGAATTTGTCGGTAGGCGAGAAAAAAAAAAGTACCATGGCCATCGATACCCACTTCAGTTTTTCTTTAATTTACTACGCGTTTAGAACAGAAAAGGGCCAGACTGCCATTGGCATAAGTAAAACGTTTTTTATTTCTCATCTTCAATTGCGTGGTACTCTCGTATTTTTGGTAAAATCTGTAGATAAAAATTCGTGGATCATTTTTGTTCGGGCCATTTGGTGTTTCGTATGCTTCCGTTGGATGACCCTTAACGATGTTTTCTGCACAGGTGGCGGTGAATTCGGGGATGTTTGCCGGGGCAAGCTGAAACTGCCGCCCGACGGTAGATCGGAAATTGACGTTGCCATAAAAACGTTGAAGCCAGGCTCGGCGGACAAGGCGCGAAACGATTTTCTCACCGAGGCCTCGATAATGGGCCAGTTCGAGCATCCGAACGTAATATTCCTTCAGGGTGTCGTAACCAAGAGCAATCCAGTAATGATAATCACCGAATTCATGGAGAACGGTAGCCTGGACACGTTTCTTCGCGCGAACGACGGCAAGTTTCAGGTTCTACAATTGGTCGGTATGTTGCGCGGTATCGCGAGCGGTATGCAGTATCTCGCCGAGATGAATTACGTCCATCGCGATCTGGCGGCGAGAAACGTCCTCGTAAACGCTGCGCTCGTCTGCAAAATCGCCGATTTCGGTCTCAGTCGAGAGATCGAGAGCGCCACCGAGGGCGCATACACCACTCGGGTAAGAGAGATTTCGGCTCCTTGTCCAATTTGGTTACGATTATTACACCCGTCTCGTTAACATGATAACATACGTGTGAAGCTCCCAGCTCCATTCGATGGCTTTTGAAAATATTAGTTCGATCTATAGGTAATAATTTTATATCTAAATACTCTCATTTATTATATTCAATACTCAAATACATGGAAATATGATGCTTCAACTGTTTTTACAAGATAAATATTTATATATAATGATATATTTATCAACGCAATTTATTTTAATGCAATGTTTAAAGTGCCGCGAGACTTCAGAAATATATATTTTTTTTTCAATTTCTACTACAAAACATTAATACTTAGCCTTAGAACTCATGTATAATTTTTTTACCTTCTAACTCATGACTGGAGCAGGTACCTACCCCACGCATTTCTAGTAGGCACAATCGCTCCATTAAGCAGTAAAGAGAAACATCAGTACATGAATCCCTTCATTTTTCGATGAGGAAGAGGATAATCAAACACAAGTTCGATTTTCTTAGAATTTATTTAGTGAAAACCCCTTTCAAACGCCGACATAGGCCGAAAATCACCGACAATCACATTTTTGAAACAAATAATTTAATTTTTCTTTCTAATTGACAGATCCTTAAATGTCGCGCGGCGTTTTAAAGAAGAAGGATTGAGCTTATCGAAAGAAAATTTGTTGAATCATATTCCGTTCGAAAAGTATACTTATTTTGGGTTGAAAATGGTCATGAAGATGGAAAAAATACGGAAAAAGTCCATGAAAACGCAACAAAAAAATGTTTGCAGGGGTCTTTCGAATATTTTTCACTTTGTTTATTGACAAAATAGTATATAATTAATACTGATGATAAAAATGAAAATATAAATAATATAAACAAAACGTACATTCAACTCATTCTACTATCACGGAAATGAAACATTGCACCGTTCTGTGCGCCTCGTAGGCGGTCCTTTAGCATCGTTGGCAAAAAACTTGAATCCTGCGAACCTTTGCTCTTAGACATAATGCACATCTTGCCGCTTTTTTTGGACAACCCTTGGTACTGTGTTGGTTTTTTCTTCTTGCAAGATGGTAGTAATGGAAGCTTGCAAGTTCCGCCGGTGATTCGAAATGTAGTCTTATTCGCAAATGAGGCGCGATGAGAGACTTGAGGGTATTTTTAATGAAGGTCCTCGGATTCATATTTTCGAGATCCGCGTTGAAATTGTGAAAGATCATCGTTTTCATTTTTTTAAATAAAATATAAAATATATGGCTTTAGATAATGTATGTGACGATTTGCACTTAAATTACATGGTAATACGTAAAATATATTGATTCTGGTAAAAAAAAAGTAAAAATTACTTACCGCCACGGAATACCAAAGGTAACTTTATAGTGGGGCAGATACCCACCCCGGACGCTCTTGAGAACCATTTTTCCTAACAACCAGCGAGCAACTGATGCCACTATCGACCTGTCTTCACAGTCAGGTAGTGAAACTCAATTGTGATCACGATCCCCAGTTGACAGTATCGATCTATAGCTTAGAGCGCACTTAACAGTCGACTGGGCTGAGTTTCGACCCCGTACATGAGTTCTAGGGTTAACACATGTGGGCTGGATGATAGTTCTGTGATGATGAAATTCGCTTGTGTAATATTGAGCGAAAAAAATATAATTGCGTGCTCTCGCATTGAACCTGTCATGACACAATAGGAAAAAAACCCATCGATTCCCATTCGGAAGGTACAAGATCGGCCACAAATAATTTTAATGGTCCGCTCGTTTTTCTTTCAAGGGTGGAAAGATCCCCGTCCGATGGACAGCGCCGGAAGCGATAGCGTTCCGGAAGTTCACGAGTGCCTCGGACGTATGGAGCATGGGTATAGTCTGTTGGGAGGTGATGTCTTACGGTGAGCGCCCATATTGGAACTGGTCGAATCAGGATGTGATAAAATCGATCGAGAAGGGCTATCGGCTACCTGCACCGATGGACTGTCCTGAAGCTATTTATCAGCTCATGCTCGATTGCTGGCAAAAGGAGCGAACTCATCGACCGACATTCGCAAATCTTACGCAGACGCTCGACAAGCTCATCCGTAGTCCGGATACGCTGAGAAAGATCGCTCAAAACAGGTAAAGAAAAAATCATTCCACTTGTCTCGTACAACGATACTTTCTCTTTCTTAACCGAGATTAATAGGATTTTCGATACGGCGTAAAATTGTCAATAAGTTGAGGAGGATCGAGCGTTTCCCCGATGAGTGTAGGCTACTCATTTTTTTTTAGGGGTAAATACATTCATTGAAAAATTCAACTTCCGAGAGAAAAAAATATATTGACAAATAAGCCTGTTTGACACTGTTTCTTAAAAATCGCGAATTGAACTAGAATTGTATCGTAAATAAGCGCAGTTAATAAACTCACAATTTTTCATAACGAAATGTGCTAAAATGCTCAGTTTTTTTCTACTTTTTTTCTCGAAAACAATGTACCGAAACTTATAAAAACTTCGAAGTTGAACTTTTATTGGACCGCAATTTCGTCGAAAAAAAAATCATTATTCTTCAAAATTCCTCGGTGAAGCGCCCGACCGTCTTTAAACTAGACAGCGTAACGAGGGAAAGATAGACTAAATCCATTCACGAAGACAAGAGAAAATCGTGATCGGGGGGAGGCATCGGCAAAAAAAAGTAACAAAAAGCGGGAGTTAAATTTGTATTCAATATTTTGAAATCGTTATATTCGTCGTTTAAGATGTAAACACGACCGATACAACCGATTAATCGCCTTCATTCCGCATGCGTCACGCGTTCCTGGGAATATTGTAATGCATTGCAAAGAATCTGAATGTTTCGAGTCACAAACCCAAACACACACGGACACATAGAGGAACACGCATTGTTCTACGGTGGTTTGAATTCCCTGGAGCGTGCGTCGCGCTCTTCATATCATTTGTTAACATGGAATTATGCCGCATGCAACGCGCAACAATCGTACACACGCACACGGCCATGATCACACGCAAACACAAACACACGTGCCATTGTATCGTGTCCATAAATTAATTTTCCTCGACAGCCGTATAAAAAACAAGAAATGCGAATAACGAAGGAAGAGAGAGAGAGAGAGAGAGAGAGAGAGAGAGAGAGAGAGAGAGAGAGAGAGAGAGAGAGAGAGAGAAAAGAAATCTGCATAAATCAACGAGAAAAAAATACAGTTGGGCTAAATAGAAGCGTGCCCAAATTTCTTACGGGCGCACGAACAAAAAAAAAACCAAAACAATTTAGGTCAAGCTGACGTTTTAAAATTTCGTTGAAAAAAAAAACAAATCGCAAAAACAATAAGAAGAACGCACTCAGTACACACATTCACAACGCTCGTGGCCTCCGCTGATGTCCACATTTCGCTAAGGGTGCGTCCGCACGCAGGATGCGCCGTTCTTAAAAACGGATCCATCACCAAGCGACATTAGCTTCACGCGGGCAACGATACGAGGAAGTTTTGCATTGCGCCAGTTCGAGGACGCGATATCCGGATGCAGCAATTGAATAAAGATTTGCTCGTGTCTCGTACGAGTTCGGCCGAAAGCGCACGTGGACGTGCCTTTTTGATGCCTTATTGTGACTTATTTTCTTTTCGTGCTGTCCCCCGATAGCATGGCTCTGCCCCAATATCCGGTAGATGAGGAACTCGATGTATATGCGTACCAGAAGCCAACCGGGCTCTATATGTGTTATATATATCGAGTAAGAATATTTTGAACCCGTTATATCTATATGTAATTTTGGCCATCAGCACATGTGGCTGTTTTGAGAATGCCCATGAACATTTTTTTAAACAAACCGTTGCGGTTTGAGACTCGACGGTTCTCGAAGTCGAATGTCTTAAAAATCTCCTTTGCCTATTTATACATGTTATATGTGACACATGTAGAGAACGCACATATATGGGACATTGTACATGTATATCATGCGCGCGTTCAAATTCCATCGAAATTGCCCAATTCGGAGCATCGTATTGCATAGAGAGTGAGGGAGACAGAGGCAGAGCGAGAGCAAGAGAAGGAGAGATTTCGAAAGGAAACGACAAAACGCAAATGAAAGGACGAGAACCTCACAAGTCAGCCGAAAATCCGAAAACTTTTTGGCACGCCATGTGAAAACCCTGATTGGCATTACTGGAAAAGGTGCAAGTGTTCTGGAGACAATCTTCTGATACTCTTTTTTGTTTTGCTGTTGTGGTTTTTTAAACTTTTAATTGAACTATACAGCGCACCGTAGAGACAAGCCAGCAATTTTGTTGTTGATATGTATATTTTTGCAATGTTGTTCAAGGCTTTTTCAAATTTTCGTATTTCGCAATGGACGCTGGGAGAAAAATTAATTTATGGACCACAAGGGGATGATGAAAGACAATAAAGAGAGATGGAGACAGACAAACAGAGATAGAGAGGGAGAAACAGAGAGCTAAAGGGAGACACGATCCAATAAGAAATTTTCTGCTTTTACACTCTCGTGTCGAAAGAATCTCTATGTTTTGTTTGTATATATATATATTTGTTTTTCCATCAATGGAACAATAGGACACGCGCGCGCGCTAATAGTTTGACATTGATTGATCTTGTTATTGACGGTTTATCGGTGAGCTTACATCGCTTTTGGCGCTTTTTGTCACGTTTCTTTCGGTTTCCTTCTTTTTTGTTCGTTTTTTTTTAAGTTGTTTTCTTCTCGCAAGAAGTTAAAGTCGACGCGGTTCTAGTAACAATGATCCTGATCCTTATCCGCAGAGACTCAGCTTCCAATACATCTTCCTGGTCTCCTTCCGCCTCGCTCACCTCTTCTGTTTCCCGAGTTGAAAAACTACGCGGAGACAAGACTTTTGCGTTAACGCTTTCTTTCTTTTTCAAGGAGGGTCGAGCCTTTTACCGATAAATGTTAATGGATACTTATTTTTGTTTTAGACGTGAAAACTTTCAATAAAAGTTGAACTTCTCAGTTGACATAAGTCGCACTGCGTCGTTCTCGTGAAATAAATAACAATAACCTCGATAAATTCTCACAGTTTTAAAAACGAAAAATCGTGAATTAAGCTGGTATTTTATTGTCAATGAGCGCAGCCAATATTTCAACAAAAGATATCAACTGCGACTAAATGCTACATTTTTCCTGAGTAACTGTGCTCAATTCATTAGATTACAATCCTTCTTTTTCCTCGAAAACATCGTCGTGAGACTTATTGAAACTTCGAAGTAAAACTTTTATTGGACGTATGTACGTCCGACAGAAAAAAAAACGACATCCGTATCCTGTAACGTTCGTCGGTGAAACGCACCACCCTCGTTGAATTTCTTCTTTTTGTTTGTTTTTTTTTCTTCTTGATTTGATTCGTTGTTACGCCAATTGTTTCCCGAACCCCCTTTTTCTGGGCTAATTCTTTGTGGTTTTGGTTTGTGGTGTCTTTGGTACCCGTGTCTACAACAACTACGCGACACTGCCAATTCGACCGACCAATCGTCTTCGCCAACGCTCGACAACGACTGCCACGACACCAACTACAACAACGCTCAATCAACACGACGCTCTGCGACCAACTACGTGCGTAATAACGAACTTGGCCGCGTGTACGACGACCTCGCGAAAATATCCAGTGTGAGGCCACCTGCACACAATCCGTATTACGTGACGAGTCACGCGGCCCCGAGCGGCAGCACCATAGGCGCTTCGGTCGTGCAGACAGGCCACTCGGTCAATAATACGACAGGGATAGGGGGCGTCGGGAGCGGGGACGCGGGTCCGGGCCCGCCCTTCGTAGACGTGACGGGCCCAGGCGGTGGCCATCAGTCCCATCTTGCCCAGTCAACGATTGCCGTTCCAGTAATGCCAGCGGGAGCCGGTCGAAGTCTTCACTATCACACACACGCGGCCACCCACGCGTTGCCCCATCAACCACCCTTGACCTATCCGAACTGGGTACCCTTTACTCACTTTGGCTGAGAGGTCTCGTCCAAAGCATCACACACGTACACACACACGCGCCCACACATAAACCCAAACAAACTGAAATCTATCCGCGAAGAAAGGACTAATAGACCCTTGAAGGAAAAAAAAAACACGCGGACGCACCCGAAATAAGTGAGGTCGACACCCGCACATGCCGACTTTTTCTTTTTGCTTTTAATTTTACGCCTTCACTTTTGTTCTCATTATTTTCTTTCTATTTTTTTTTTTTTTCATTGCTTCACTTCACAATCACAAGTCGCAATCGAAAATTCCTTCTGTGGCCGAGTCACTCTTGACCGACCATTATCTCCACAGTGCATATTACATATTACGTACATTCTCGTAAATCTATATAGTCATCTTCTTGTTGCGATAAAGACAAAGAAGAAACGGAAGGAAAACACAGAGCTGTTAGTCTTCTCTCGTAATCGGTGTTTAATTGTAGGCAGGCGATGGTGTTAATTTTTTCGACAAACTTTATATATATTGTAGAGAAGAAAGATTACTTAAAGCGTGTTTCTTCGGATATTACATCGTTATTGAGTAGCCAACGCAAATATTAAGTGTGTAGGAACTCCCGTTCGAGGGAGTAAAAAAGAAAAACAAAGGATCAAACGAATAAACAAATTTAAAAAATGAAACACATTCTAAATGAGTCGTCGTCTCGTAGTTGAAAGAAAGGATAGCTTGAAAAATTCTAAACGTAGAGGCAATCGTCGGATGATATTAGCGGATATTAGGTAATATCTTATGAACACGAAGTACACAAGCATCGAGTTGAGAAATATAGAAAAAGCTCTTTATCGTTGCTAGGAAAGAAATTCAACCAACGAACAGTCCAAATTTGACAACCGCAAGTTCCAATAGACTGACGGAAGATAGAAGGAAATAATTGGCGTCGGGCTTATGTACGGAATATTGAAAAATACGAACGTGAATCAAGGAATGGCATTTTTCGTTATTTCTCAGCTCGAAATACAAGGTGTCCCATTCATGTTACGACATCGAAAAAAAAATCACTGAAACGAAATCAAAGACGAAACTAAAATCATACAAGAGTAAAAATGCGTTCTTAATTTTTCATTCAATGAACATCCTCGTTTCAAGGTAAACTCGGTGTTTAAAAAATGGGAACCTAAATTTTCCGTGCTAGAATTAAATTCTACGTAAAAAATAATCAACTCTTGTCAAATTTTGCAATTGCATTTACTAACGGGATTCTTACTGTCCTTACAAGCGAATAGTTTTTTCAACAATACAGAGTTTAAGGTAAATACTTTGCTATCTTTTCAATGCAGATTTCCACGTTATTCATGTTACCGTATTAAATTTCTTCGTGCTAGCTGAAAAATAAAGATAGCAAGTACTTCGTGCAATATCTTCAAAATCAATAAACAAATTTTTTGGTAGAATATGATTCTGCGATAAAAAAAATATTGGTTCCCGTTAAATAAACAAAATCGAGCTTGGAATCATCTTAAAGACATCCACCAAATCAATTTTATTCGCCGTGGGAATCCGTTCAGCGCGTATTTTACCGATTTCTGTCTCTCTTCTTTGATTTCGATCTACTTCGATGTCTCAATATAAATAAAACACCCCGTATATACGAGGACTTTTCATCACGATAACATAAACACGTATATGAGAAAAAGAAGAATATTAAATATTAGTATTTATTGACACGAAGTATTTAAAATAAAACGTGTCCGAGCCATGTCTTCTTCGTCATTGGACATGGCGGGCTTATTATGCGCGTACGCGCATAAAAACGGCTCGCATCATAAGTAGAATAGTATTTTTATACTTGGAAAGATAAATACTTAATTCTATATATAGCGTATATATCGTATGTAAAAGGTAAAGCAAAATAACGAAGGACAAGAGTACGTGTACGGATAAAGGGCAAAGGAAAAAATAAGAAGAGCTAATCTAAAGAGAGCCGAGGTAAAGGTTAATATATGGGAAATGTAGGAAATGATATATGGCGCGTGTCGATGGATTATTAGCTTGTGAGGGGAGACAAAAATCTTTCGAGCTTGTCGAGATGCACCGGAGGAGAAACAAATCAAGGGGGGGAAAGAAAGAACAGCCGATCTTTAGAAAGGTTACAAACAAACAGAAAAAAGACTGAAATATACATAAATAACGTAAAGGGAGGGAGGGCAGATTCGAAGAGAAATGCGTCTTCTTCTTCTTCTTTTTGCCACACTTGGAACGGGCGTAATTTTGTTACGCAATTTCAAACAGTCAAAGACTCGATATTATAATATTGAATATTTTGTTATGATGAACCGTCAAAGTTTTTACAGTACGACGCATAAATAATTAAAGAATATATATCTATAACCGTGTATCGAAACGAACCACGCCCACGAAAACACACATACACACACACACACACATATACACACACACGCACGCACACACACAGGTCACGCACAGATTTTTTTCCATCAGCCAGTGTCACGCAGATATAATTCCCTAAAAAAACAAAACAAAAAACAACAACAAAAAGAACGCCGCAGACAATTATACTCTGCCACAATCGACACCCACCCCCTCACGAGAATCGGAAACGAAAAGAGAGAGTGAGAGAGAAAGAAAGAAAGAAAGAGAGAGAGAGATAGACAGCGAGGGTGGTAAATGAAGGCGAAATGGGATGATGGATGATAATGAGCGAAAGAACATTCAAATGGAAAATAAGTAGTAAAAAATGCTAAAATACTGTCTTGAGAATGCTAGAGGAAAATGACTAATGAAAAAGAGACGTGAAAAAAAAGCGCGGAAAACAAGACTGCTGGTAGTAAAAATAGCAGGAGCATCGCTGTAAAACATATTTAAAAAAAACGCACGTGAATACAAAAAAAAAACATACAATTGCAAAAACGAGACTAGATGCACTAACAAAATATACTAACGATTGTCAGAATCCGGGAAAAGGGTGCTCCACCCCCACCCCCACCCGCCACGTCAACGTCCAACGCGCATTTGCGAAAAAGGTAAAAATAACAAGCAAAACGGAACGACCCCACCCCCTGACCCCAACCCCTTGACCCTAAAAAGAGTTGGCGATATCTTCACGACGAATGGTGACAAAAACGTTGAGCGAAAAAAAACCTTGTTCCATTTACTTGTATACGATTTTCGACAATGCTTTCTGTTGTCAATTTTTTTTTCTCATTATTTTAAGATATTATAGATATTGGAATATGTATATATGAGCGTTTTCTTTTCTGCTCAACGTTGATCGCAATTGCGAGTGAAAGAGATAGGCAATCCCCCGCCCACGTAGAAGATGAGACAGTAATCGATATATATATATATAATATCCTCTGCTTGTGTAACTATCCCTCTCGCCCTTTTAGTTTTGTGTACACGCACTGCTTGCTTCATATACGCACCATTCTCTCCACCCAATTTCGATCTAATGGTATATTACTTACGGTTATATTGATAATCAATTATATTAACCCGTGTGTATATTAGGCTCGTTCCTCTATATTCGTTACTCACGCTTTGCCCCATCTGCCCGCTCCGCCCCCTGCAGAAACACACACGACATTTTATATGCTATCCGTTTAATTACATCAGACAAATTATACAATACTACAATTAGTTTTATCTATAAGAAATTACATGAGAACAAAAACAAAAAGAAAGGTTTACAATGAGGTGTCGTGTGCAACGCACAATTACGTCAAATATCTTTCCTATATATACAATATCAATTGTACATAAAAGAAAAAAGAAATGTGCGCTGGTGACTGTGCGATCGCACTATTTTATGTGTACATATTATCATCATTATTATTATTATTGAACATATCTCCTTTCCCCCCCTTCCATGTAGATTAAGCAACCGTCGATTATAATCAATACAATTATTATTAATTATTATTATTATTCTTATAACTATGAAAAAATATGTTGTTTCCCTTAAGATGATTTGTTGAATAAACTGTGAATGAAATCCAACAATCGTGAAGAGTGTTAAAACAGAGCAAAAAAAATCATCCCACTATCCTACGTCGACGTTTGTATAAATATTGAAAAAAGTAAAAATGGCCACACCTCGCAAAGTGAATTCTTGACGACTACTATGAATTGGTCTTGAAGGAACTTGGGGTAGCCCAGTAAACTCCGGTGAAAACAAAGGCACCGCTATATATATTAGCAGTATTGTAACTTCACTACATAGCAAAGCACGTGAATTTGAAAAAAAGTTCCCGCTCCTTCGTTTGAATATATACTATATTGAATCCACGGACGAAAAAAAAATGGAAAAAGTATCCACATTGCTTACAACTAGAAAAACCCCGGTGTGGAATTTTTCCAGAATATTTCCTTCGTATACAACTTACGTGAAACGAATGAGAAATTTTGATGGGAATTTGAAAAATGATAAAAATAAAAATTTCATTCGTGGCTTTGGAAATCGCAATTTTCCAAATACAATTGACGGATTTTTTTTTTCGTGCGTAGCAAAATCATAATTTCTCACTCGAATCAATACAAATTTGTATACGGAACGACATGTATCTAGAATACTTCTGGATCCGTTGAATTTTTTTGCATTTTTACCGTAGAAATTTCCTCTCGCCAAGACAAATTCTTTTGACTATTAGAGTCAGAGGAACAGCCGTGTAAATTGTATCGACACGCCTAATTTGAAGCAGTGAAAACCTCTCAGAGTGTAAAACACATGTATTGGGAAGATTCTTATACGACTATAGTAAAAGATGTGAAAGAAATAAAATGACCCTAAGAAAATGACTTTTCACGGCGGGCATTGCCATCTGCCATTTTTTAAAGAAAACGACAACCAACAAATCCCTACATTTTCAACAATGATCAGTTTCCACGTAGGGAAATTGAACATAAAGAATACTCGGTAATGTCAACTTTTTTTTCGTATTTTTCTCAACACCTACGTAGTGTGAAATGTTACTTTCAAGGGGCTATGACACTTTCCCCAAACCGTATATATATATATATATACCACAGCGCTTCCCAATATATGCACTCTACTTGTACATATACCCATAAGAAATGGAGTGGGTGCATAAAAAATTCGGCTTCATAAAGGGGATAAACTTCGAAGCTACGAAAAATAGTGAGAGAATGATTATGACGTGTTACTAATATTGATTCGTTTCGTATCGGCAGGGGCACCAATCCGTTGGCGCCGGACGCGGTGGATCTAACGCAATTGACGTCGGTGAGCGAATGGCTAGGATCGATCAAGATGTCGAGATACGCGGAGAGCTTCGAGCGCGCGGGTGTTACGACACTCGAGGCGGCGGCGCGTGTCACGGTACAGGAATTAACGGCCCTCGGTATAACGCTCGTAGGTCATCAGAAGAAGATAATGAACAGCGTTACCGCGTTACGAGCCCAGATGTCCGCGACGACGCAGGGTTTTCTCGTTTAACGAGATGAACGCGATTAATCGAATTGAGCGCGAGGGAAGATAAAAAAAACGAAAAGAACAAAAAAGAATGCAAAACGAAGAAACAGTCCGGGTTCAAAACTCGTCGGATCGGTGTGGACCGAGTGATGTCTGCGAATTTATGAGTTACGGTGATGTGTCGCCCCAATATATATATATATATATATATATATATATATATATGTGTGTGTGTGTGTATATCGAGATAAGTCGCGGAACGCACTACTTGGAAGAAGAGTCGCGGAGCGCACTACTTGGAAGAAACGAAAAAACGGGCAGAACGTTGGATTTCGGTCCCGCTGTTTTCGATACAACACTGCGCTCGAAGAGAATACAAGTGGTGGTGAGACACGCGAGAAAATACACGCAAGATCCTCACCGAAATTCTCATTAACGATAATAATGAAGAGAAAAAAATTAATAAATATCCCGCGATCGTTCAAAAAGCGCATTCGCGCCCGAACGATCTTGACCCCGCAGCTACGTTAATAAACGCGGGAAAGAGAACTGGCCGCGCGAACGGCGACCGTCGCTTCTAGGGCGAAAGAAAGAACTTTTAATTCGCAGACGCGTATATAGTAGTGGACGCGGATGAAAAACTTCGCCGACTTGCGACATTCCAATTTAATTGAAAGACGACTGTCTCGACTTGAAACTCGAGGAACTGACACTTATAGAAGAGAGAATGAAAAATTGCACACACGAAGAAATACCTATATCGTATCCCAGTTATTATTTATCGAGGATCGCGAGGAGGAGACGAGAAAAAGGAAAATGCCGCTTGGCTGATTTTACGTGTGCAGCAGGATAGATGCGTCACGCGACTGATACGAGACCACTGCCTAAAGCTTTACGTTTTATACATTATTAAGCGACCGCGTTTTCAACGCGAACATGAACCACAGCAATTATTCTACGATCATTGCGAACTGCGCGATAATAATTCGAGAATAAATGACGTAACGACGTTATACAGCGAATGGATAACGGCCTAAAGAAATTGAATTTCCGTCACGAATTTCAGAGGAAAGAGATTTAAAAAAAAGAAAGGAAAGTAATTATACGAGCATATAAGTAGAGATCGAAAGGCGTGTGTATACACAACATAAATAAGACTTGACGTTTTAAAAAAACGTAGGCCGACCATTGCTCAACGAATAAGCGGGGCTTATGAACGAAGTGGCGAGAATCGAACCATGACGTGTATGTAAGCGTATGTATGGGAATGTGCGTGTGTGTGTGTGTGTATGTGCGTGTGCCTGTGCGTTTAAAATGACCATCGACGTGAGAAACATTGACGAGTCAGCCTTTTTACCGACAAGTATAGGGCGAGATTAAAAAAAATAATTTATATAAATGAAATATGCGCGGGCGATGAGAGGACGAGTCTTTAAGGAAATAAATATTTGAAGTGGTTCTCGCGAAGGCGTGAATGCTTGAAAGTGGAGTTGTAATGCTTGAAAGTGGAGTTAGGCAATTACAGATAAAAAGAAAGAATTGAGCTCAGGACTTGATTTTTTTTTGGATGACGCTTTGTACTAAAAGAAAGAAAATAGAACGTAACGAAAAGTTTAGACGAAAAATACTCGTACATTTTTTCTATCTATCTCTTGCCTCTTTTCGTTGCTTCGTTTTTATTGATCTACTTTTAGATTTTCGCTTAGTGACATAAGGGTAACGGTGTGTATATATACATATATACACATTCTCGTGCATGTATGCGTAAGGTGGTTCATTGAACGCAGATGTTTTATAGTCTTTACAGTGATTTAAAAAAACGAAAAGCTTCCTTTAATTCGCATGAAAACGGAGAAAATAAAGGGCCTCGAAACGAACAGAGCCTTAATACACACATGATAAAGAATAAACCTTAGTTTTTAAGCGCCGGTGAATATTTTTTTTTAAGTCCTTAAAAAAAGATTTCTCAGCGATCGGGATGTACAATTTTTAAATGTTCCAATTGTCTAATATTTACACACCGGTGATTTACAAGAATTATCAAAAGTCTCCTGTCACGAAAAAACTGGACATCATCAAATCCGGTGTGTCACCTTTTTAATTGGTTTTTTTTATTTCCTTACTTTTTTCTTCAGATGAATACGAAAGTCTCTAACACGATTGTTGATGTTATCCAAGATTGCGCAGAATTTTGTTTGCCATCTGACAATACGTATCTTAGTAAAAAAAAAACTGTCGACCTAAATAAGAAATGAGCCATCCTTGCATATTATATATGATAAATGTGTACGATCTGTATAGAAGCGGACAGATATATAAATATGGAAATACTATCGATTATGTGCCAACGCGAGATTGTCCCTTGCTCTTCTCCCCGTTTGCCGTCGTTTTTTTTTTTTTGTTATTTCTCTCCCTTTCTTTTTTGTAAGCATATGTTTTCTCGAATTGGCCACAGTGAGAATGAATGGACCGCGCGACGCCCGATTCGGCACATCTCTAATAAAAATCGCGTTTTCTTTCTTCTCCTTTTTCATTTTCTCTTTCGCGTTACGATCATTTTTATAGAGTATATATGAAGAAAAATGTTCTATATACATATAAATATCGCGTTATCACTCCTAAGCGTAGTAACAAAATAGCGACATATGAAGTTTACGCGTGTGCATGTGTGCCAAGTGCGAGATAGACAGATTCTAATACAATAGAACGGAGAAAAAAATCGCATTAATGAGATAACGAGGAACAGGGCGACATTTGCGTGCGAGTGTGTGTATGTGTGTGCGCGTGGGTGATGTAAAAAAAGAAACGAAAAGAAAATTTGAGAAAGCCACGTTCGAGACGGTATAATACGGCAATGAGGCTTACTCGTTTGACGCAAAAAAGAAAGATATAGAAAAGAGAAATTAAAAAAAAACACAGAAATTTATCGAAGCTCGGATCGTTTAGATATTTGCGATCGGTCCTGGAAGAAATAAACGACGTGGGAGGAGAGACATATCAACGTGTACTGTACATTTGAGAAAAAGAGAAACAAACTCCAGGTCGAGTACCACAAACGCGGGACGATCGTGTGCATAACAGGAGAAGTGAGAGGTTCGATTCCGATTTTCGTCGCGGAATTTCGCGCGTTGAACAGATCTAGCGAATACGATAACCAACGAGACACATCCGCGTCGGAAAAGTCAAAAGAAATATGCAAAGCGAAGAAAAGCAAGAAAAAATACAGAAAACAGTGAGAGTACACGATACAAAGTATACATAATGATAAATACACTCGTCTTAAACCGATTCAACGAATTCCATTACGAAGCGATAATCTACGTCCATTCCAATTTAAAAGAAAATAGAATTAAAAAGAAAATATAGGTAACGAGATAGAAAGCGAATGAATAGAGCAATAGACCTGTGTGCAAAGAGAGATAAAAACTTAAAAGAAATTTTAGGACACATTATTCGACGAGAAAAAAAAAACACGCGCGAAAGTTCAACGGGAAATCCATACACGATACAAATATTGCTGTTGGCGAACGTATTATAAATCGACGATACAAACAAGAGCCTCGGATCACTCAACCGAGAAACAAAGGACGACGAGGAACGAGATAACGAGACGCGAACAAAAACAAATAATAATAACGAGTAAGCAATAAAAGTGAAAAATATAATTAACAAAAAAAAAAGGAGAAATCCCCCAATGCAGATTTTTTATATAGAGAATGTTAACAAGTTTCAGGAGATATTAAATTATCGATGATAGCGCTATTATATCTTCCTAAATGTTCGTGATTAAAGGTTTTAAATGATGATTATTCTGGCGAGTGTGTGACAAAGGGCAACAACGGAGTGCGTAGCAAAATGAGATTTAACGGAACACAAAAAAAAAGTCAAAGCAAAAAGCGTAATTTGTGGATAAAATGAGATGGATATATGTATAGAGAGAAGAGTAGCGCGTATTTCAGGACCGTGCTATCCACGCGGACAAACGTCAATCGCAGTTACAATGATCAATAACAATTGATAATAATAACAATAATGATTGTTCTTATCAGCGATTACGAGATTCGCGACAGGATTTAAAAAGAAATTCTGAGCCGTATACCATCTGTGTCTAGCGCGATGAGAGAAAACGAATAAAACGAGAAGAGAGAATAAAGAAACGCGAGGATGAAGTACTAAAATTTATATAGGAAGTAATGAGATACAAAAGATTGTAAATACGATTGAGAACGCTTTCACATATAATAATGCGACGTGTACTGAGCTCGTCGACAACGATATTCCAAGGTCTAAAGAATGATATTTCGATAAATCCATTATTAACGAGACACCGTGATCATTGTTTTTTATTTTTTCATCACACGTTCGCGAAAAACAAAAAAACAAGAATAAGCTTGGATTAGAACGAAATTCTTTGCTGGTCATATTTTTTTATGGACGACAAACCGCGTGATGGTAATCAATGCAAAAAAGCGGAACGAGAAGAGTCAAACAAAAGCTTTCGAAAATTATATTAGAGAAAAGGTGCTTCGTAAAAATCAGCGACGTTGGTAAAAAAAAAAACAAAAAACAAGTCGTTTAAAGCAATTTTTCGGCCGTACGAAGAAACGTGCAACACCGTGGAAAAAAATAGCAACTTTATGTTTATATTTAATTCATGGTTGAACGCCCTCTCTGTGCACTACTATATTTATTGAACCAACGAATAACGAGAAAAACGATTCAAAGAAGAAAACAGAAAAGAGAGACGAGAATTATTATTTATTGTTTAGAGATCTGACGAAATTGAAGATTCCTCTAATTGTCGTATACGTTTTATTTAAATATTGTGTAGCTATTATATTTAGAAGAAAAAATAAAAGTATACTATACGCGTAATTTTTTTTTTTAACGTTTCTCGACTTTCTCTCTTGTGTTCTCCGAGAAAAATTGATCGATGTAACAAAAAAGTTTAAAGGAGCAAAGAGCGATGAGAAAATCGCGATCGGATGATCCAATGTTCGCGACGTGAGAAATGATACACGCGACTCTCACGGTTTTTTCGTCCCTCACAGGCAATTGGGAGTTCAAAAACGAGACGGAAACGAAAGACACGAAAAATAAGATGAAGAAAAAAAAACGTGACGAAACACGCTGTGTAGTCCATGAAGTAGTTATGATTAAATAGTATAACACGAGGAGGAGAATAAAAGCTGAATGAGAATGAAGAATGTACCCTGAGATCCGTCGGCAATCAAGATACTTCGATATATTCACAATCGTTCGTATTGATCAATCAAGATTTTTTTACGTTTTGTATTCATCTTGTAAAACGCAAAACTCAATTGTAACGACGAAAAATGGAATGACAGGATAATTGTCGAATAATTTTCTGCATCGCGTCCAGCCGAGTGTGTTTTATTAATTATTTATTTTCGATTGAAATAGCTTTGCCACAGGAGCAAATTTACTTGTACAATAAAGTTGCGTGAGAAATGAGAAATCGGCCACACATGCGTACGTATATAGACGAATATGAGGATGCGGAGAGAAAAAAAAAAAGAATTATTAAAAAAAACGAGGATTATATATCGGGAGGCGGGGCAGGTTGAGTGAAAAAGATGGGGAAAGAAAAATGAAAAATGGAGATAGAAGTGATATGAAGAGAGTGTCAACAAAATTTCGGAATGTGTCTAAAACATTTTTCCTATGGTGTTGTCAAGACAATGTTGAATGTACATAAGATATAATAAATAACATACCTTATACTATAAGTGTCTTCATATTTCATTTAGATCGGCGGTTTCCACCTTTTATGATATGAGAAAATAAAAAAGTAGAGTCAGTAGTGGACGCGCGGTTACGGCTTCGGAGACCTTTCATATGTAAAGCACCGCTAGCCCAAACCACCAGTGGGAGAAATAAATAAAAGTGATACAAAAAAAAAAGAAGAAACGTTTATACTCATTCGAACCCTCTTTCAAACGCGGGCTCAGGATAATTAACTTTTTATCGAATTTCCTCCATGTTTTCTTTCTAGCCGACAGTCGGTATTTGAAATTCCCGGCTAAACTCTGACGCCATCTCAGAATCAAATTCGATACCAACAACTCGTATGCTTGACATCCAAGTCGAAAACTCCGAATGTAAAAAACGTTAGTACGTCGGTCGCCGCCGTTGGTCGTCGACTACTACATTTACGAGTGATTTTGATCGTTCGAAATTCATCGTTAACGAATTATTGTTACGAAAACTGGAATAAAATGACGATCACGAACGAGACGACGCTCCCGACCGTGGAAGACCTCACCGTTGAGGAGCTTAACGTCAGTTTTCCATTATTGCAGGCGGCAGCTTTTACTATGGGCAAATATTGCGAATTCCATAATAACGTGAGTCCCGTTGCTGTTCGGTAAGGTGCCTCTTTACGTCTTTTCTCCAAAATCTTATCAACTAATACGTTTCTATAACAACCCCAATACGGTCTTCCAATTGTTATTTTGTTTGTAACCTCTCATCCCCGTCCAGCCAAAAGTTACGTAATATTTCGTCGTTCGTTTCGACATAACCTCAAATGAGAAAATGGAAAAAAAAAAAACATGTTTCCGCAAACGTGCGTTTCGCAGAGAAAATGAAGTGGTCACGTGTGTATACTACAGACGGATGTGAAAATTTAAGGAAAGTCCTTAGAGTAACACATATTGCAGGAATTCATGCTTTGTCGCACGGAGACAGGGGATGCTCGCCAATGCGTGAACGAAGGTAAAGCCGTGACTGCCTGCGCTCTCGAGTTCTTCAGAAAGATTAAGAAAAGTTGTCACGACGAGTTCACGCAATATTACAACTGCATCGACAAGTCCAGTGGAAAGGGTTATTTCGGACCGTGAGTACACTTACATATTTTTCATATATTTCTCCGCACTTGTCTGTCTATTGGTAGTACCGTAATATAGGACCAAAATGCAATACAGAGAATCTAAGGCTCAATTGAAGTTTGAACCCCAAGAGGATTTTTAAATAAATTTAAAACTGAGATAATTCAAATAAATGTATGACTTTCATTGAAAATTTACCATGGGTTCTTTAAAATATACACAAAATAGAATACAAGGAAATGTTTTAAGATTATTATGTATACAAAATGCTGGCAGACGGATGAGCTGTCCGGAACCATTTTATTTACAGAAACCTCCTGTGATCGAATTTTACTAATTTTTATGATTAAACCTGGAGCAATGTACTAAAGATTTTCTTTAATGTAGATATAATACATTAAAAATTTATACCGACCATGGAGTATTTAATAAGGGAAAGGGCGTTGAGGTATATAAAGGAGGTGCTGAGGATGGAGGAGGTGAGATGGCCAAAAGTCTGTATATTAGAAGAAGGGCAATTGTAAACGGAACTCCATCAAAGTGGGGTAAAAATTTTGAGAGAGTTTTGAGGGATATGGGAATTGAGGAACTCATAATAATGATACAGGAGGGAAGAGAAGTAGAGGAAATAGATATAAAAATTAAGGAAGGGCTAGAGAACTTAAAAAAGAAATTTTTAGTGATGGAAGAGGAAAAAATTAAAAAATCAACATATAATGAAAAATATAAGTATCTAGTTGAAAAGGAGGAAAGACCATGGAAGTACTGGTCGGAAGAGGGTATTAAAGGAACTGACAAAGAAATGTGGGCAAGAATGAGATGTGGAAATATAGGAAGAGCGGGAAAGAAAGGTGAAAAAGATTGGAGGTGCAGGATATGTAAAGAGGAGAGCGAGACGATAGAGCACCTGTTGGTATGTGAAAAGGGATGGGAACGAATATCTGAGAAGACAAAAAAGAGCGTGGACGAATAGGTGGGTGGAGTAGATATGCTGGAGATAAAGGAAGAAATTATAAATATGTTGAGAGGAAAGATCCAAAGAGGAATATGCGGGTATTATCGGGAAATAGAGGAGTGGTGTAAGAAATTGGGTAAGGTGGAAGGGGAAGGAGAGAGTGAAGGAGGAAAATAGTAGAACAAGAAAAAGACAACAAAAAAGATGGAAAGAGTTAAGGGGAGCAGCAGGTGAAGCAAAAAATAGGTTAAGATAGAAAGTAAGAAAAAAGACTTGTATTAAAAGTCATGCAAATAAAACTCGATTATATACATTAAAAAGTATCAAAGATTTTCGCGAAATATTGAAGAATCTTTATGCAATCAACGTTTTAATAATCCTGTTTTTTCAAGAACAAAATGGGAGGGTGTCAAATTTCTTCAAGAATTATTATTATCAAATTATTAAATTTTATCATTTATTTTATTTTAAATCATTCATTTATCATTAACCATTTATTATTTATTAAATTTTATCATCAACTTTATCATTATAAATTTTAGGAAAAATTATCAAATTATTAAATTAAATATAAAATTATTAAAAACACTTGGTATATTTTGGAATTTCAAAACCAAAATTGAAATGCTTGTAGACAGTTGAAATTTATAGTGCCGAGAGATTAATTTAGAATGTATTAACTTTCCAAAAATCAATCAGTTTCACAACATAATTTCAGAGATTTTTAATGTTCAAGTTGAGCCTTTATCCATTTCGTAATACACCTGATACCTCGTAAACACCAGTTATAGGGCTGTGGGGACAAAAATAATACTGAGATCCAGATTTTTTAAAATTGAGCATATCGTGATTATAGTGTTAGGTATATCGTGCTAAATAATTAATTGGTTTCGCTATTTCGTGCATTAATAATACTCGAAAAAAAAAGTAAATTTTGAGCATGAACGGTTTGTTTCCAGACCTTAACGAAATTTGTAGGTTAAACGTGGCGACACCATGTTAACTAACATTTTTATTGATATTCAAAATATTTTTCGATAGAGTTAAGCTTTAGATCTCTAATGAGGATCTTAAAAAAAGTTAAAAGTAGCTGTGATCTGTCGAAAAAAAATTGCAGTTACGAAAAAAAATGTTGCATTCCAATGATGCAAACTTCAATATAATGAATCCATCATTTTGGAGCCTAGCATGGTGGTATTTCTTCTTGAAGAATCAAATTCCAGGATCAAACAATCGAGTTCCAGCATTGAAAGCTTGTTGCTGTCATCCTCATTGCTCCATTCGCTTGCATTTTCTTAGCTTATCCCTTGTCTCAATGGTTTCTCAAAGATTACAGAGTGAAACTCAAAACACGACAAAATTCTTTCCAAGTATACCTTGCGGTGAAAGTATGCCGGAATAATCGTCAAGTCACGACGTAATTTTAGTTGCCGTCAAACTCAGGCGGTCTACGACAAGTGCGCGTTGGAGAAGCTAAACGTGGAACGTCCGCCGTTCGGTTACTTCTGCGAGGTAAAGATTCACGACTCAAAGAGACCACCGCCGGAGCCGGAGAAACGTATCATATACGAGGACACGGTGCCAGGTCTACCGAAGGACGCACCTATGCCCGATGCTCGATTCAACTCTCGTTTCATGTGGAGCATGTAAATCAGTTGCTGGTTGGATTGTTCCTGACGATTCGTTAGTCCTTTTTGTTGCCCGGCACTTTTGTCCCGTACGTTGGGAAACCGCCCCTGGGAAGAGATCGCCGCGTCTAAAAAAAAAACCTCGGCTCGCAATATCCGTGAAACTATCGAACGGGTAAAGTAGAACAACGAAAAAAAATCGCGTGTCCGATAGCGGATCGTGTACAAAAAGTAACCCAAACAAACTTCTGTTGAACTGTTATGGAAAAGAAATCGGAACGCTTGCACGAGCGATGTAGAGACGATAATAAAGTCATCAAAACCTGTAAATTATCGTCTCATATTCATTATATTTTTCATACCAACCCCAAGTTGGCTGACGTGATTCTCGACGGTTGTTAAGGAGCCTCCAGCCATTCGCACATGATAACGCAAATGAATTTTTCTAAACCTAAACACGTCCAATTGAGATATTCCTTTCGCGAACCCGAATATTTAACAATTAACTGACTTTCGTCTACAATTGAGTACAATTATATGCCAGTATGCTGGTGAAATTTCAAGCTAAGTTACCGAAATTGTGACAAGAAAATACGACTTTAAAAATCGTCTAATTGATGAAGCACTTCAAGGAGATGACATGCTGGCCACATTTCTATCTGATAATTTATAGACTAAATAACTCTAGACGTCCGATGTAAACTACTCTAAGCATGTCAAAATTCTGAAGACTCCATACCGACAATAAAAACCGGGGGTCACCGATTGTTTAAAGAAAATATTAATGATAAAACTTTGAAAAATGTGACTAGCAGAAGAATTTTCATAATTGCAACTTCTCAGAGAACAAGTAAAAATGTTTAAATCTACAAAGCTCATCGTTGGGTATAATAGTTAATTATAACTTATTTTTATTAAGTGCCACTGTAATCTACTAATAATTCAAAAAGGCCCTGGCTTATACGCCCACAAAATATGGCCCTCCGCGACAGGAATACCTTAAAGTTCAACTTTGAAGTTTCTGGGAATTCCACTACATCGTCTACGAGAAATAAATATTAAAGACTACAGAACTCAAGATCATTTCATAATAAACTGCGTTGAATAGCGTAAATTTGAATGTTTCTATTTTCGAAAACGACGTACGGGAAACGTCTGTGCATACGTACAGTAACCATATCTAAACTATATAGCATGTTGACGCATTCATCTTCGCGTACGTGCCTCGCACTAATACGCACACTCAGTCTGCGGAATCAGGCGGTATTGCGGTCGCGGCTCTCGTTGGAACAAGACGCAATGTCTTTTGGCACTACGTAAGTAAATTTTTCACTCAACTTCAAATTCGTCTATCTACTGTAATTTTCTCTTAATTATGTAAATAATTCATGGTAATGTATGAACATTTATTCGTTTATCATTTGTTTCGTCTGTTATGAGAAGTCGTTTATAGATTTTTTTTCAAAAAACAAAAACGTGGTTCGTTTGCGATCGGGCCCATTCATACAGTTCAAATGTTTGTACCCCATGTCTGTATATTTTAAAATAATTGTTTATTTCACCAAAAATATTATTTCCAAATCATGGTGCAAAATAATAAAATAAAGGGGACCAGAATCGGAGAGATACGTGAAAAGGCAATGGCATCTGCAAGAAAAGCTGTCCTGAATAAAACATGATCTATTTGAAAGTTCATAGAACGGCATCAAATGATCAACTCTTAAAACTCGCATTACGAACCTTCATGAAAAAGCTTCTGCTGAACATGATACAAACCCAATAACAAAAATGAAACCCCAGTTTGTGTATCAGATGTAGTTTTAATATTACCGACACCCAAATTGCTACCAAAGCGAAGACCGCAAGCATTTTTAACTTCGGAAAAGACCTTTCCGCTCACTATGTGCGGTGGTTAAGCATTGAATTAAGACCATGTGTCACACCGACCGAGCGGCTATGAGTGCGAGAGAGATAGCTGATTTGTAGATTCCTAGCAACTAATATTTCAGAAAAAAAGACACAACTTCCGCTCCGTTGCACGACGAACAACGTCTTTCTCTTCGTTTGCCCAAAATGTGATCCCTTTCGGAGAAAACTTGGCCGTAGGATTTTTACCGACCCGACGTGTGGGCCATGTCTTTAAGGTCAAGTGTCACACCGACCGAGTGGCCATGAGTGCGAGAGAGATAGCTGATTTGCAGATTCCCAATGATTTCTGAAACGGTTGATTTTTGGGAAAAAAGAAAAGAATGTGTCACACGTCCAGTCGGTAAAAATCCTACTGCCAAGTTTTCTCCTAGACGGATCATATTTCGGGCAAAAGAAGAGAAAGCGGTTGTTCGTCGTTCAACAGAGCGGAACGTGTTTCTTTTCTTTTTTCCCAAAAATCAACCGTTTCAGAAATCATTGGGAATCTGCAAATCGGCTATCTCTCTCGCACTCATGGCCGCTCGGTCGGTGTGACACTTGGCCTTAAGTGTTATCTCATTTCAAGGTTGATTTGATCCTAGAAGGACAAAAGGAACAACCTTTCATGATCAAAAGAATTATAAAAGAAGCGTTATTAAATGTTTTGTTTTTTGTAATACGCAATCTATCAATTAGCAATTGATAAATTACACTTAAATTTTTGTTAACTGCAACCTTTACGAATTCCAACAAGGAAAAAGTGCCACCAAAGCGTGGGAGTCAATTTGTTCTGTGTTCGGGAAGAGTATTGTGTCATACAAAACATGCAATTATTGGTTTAAACGTTTTATTGGGTGAAGTAAAAAGTTCTGAGCGTTTTCCGCTGGATGTCTTTAATGAGCCATATCTCACGATGTATACATCGCATCGGGTCATACTATACAGCGATTTAAAGGTGACATTACGCTTCAAAAAAAGTTCTTCGACAGTTTTGTGTTTGGTGAAGCCAGTTGAGTGTTACAGCGTTCCAAAATGGAGGTAAAAAAAGAGAAAATTCGATACATTCTTCAGTACCACTACGACCAAGATGAAAAGGCGGAGCAGGCGGGTAAAAAAATTTGTGCTGTTTATGGACCCAATACAGTATCGAATGCAACAGCAAAGCGGTGGTTCCAACGATTCCGTTCTGGTAATATGGAGGTCGAAGATGAGGCACGCTCTGGTAGGTCAATCGTCGAAAACGTCGTTAAAATCATGGTAATCGTTGAGTCGGACCGGCATGTCAGCACTCATTCCATTGCCCAGGAACTGAAGATTAGCCAGAAAACCGTTTGGAACCATTTGCATAAGGCTCGTCTCAAGAAGAAGCTCGATGTATGGGTGCCACACGAATTGACGCAAAAGAACCTTTTGGACCGAATACATGCCTGCGATTCTTAGCTGAAAAGTAACGAAATCGACCCATTTTTGAAGCGGATGGTGACTGGCGATGAAAAATGGGTCACATACGAGAACAACAGCCGAAAAAGATCATGGTCCAATCGCGGTGAGCCGACCCAAACGATCGCCAAGCCCGGATTAACGGCCAAGAAAGTTTTGCTGTGTGTTTGGTGGGATTGGAAGGGATTCATCCACTCCGAGCTGCGCCCATCGGGCCAAACACTCAATTCGGACCTCTACTGTCAACAACTAACCAGATTGAAGCAGGCGAACGACCAGAAGCGGCCAGAATTGGCCAATAGGAAGGGTGTTGTGTTCCATCAAGACAACGTCAGGCCGCACATATCTTTAACGACGCGCCAGAAGCTCCGAGAGCTTGGATGGAAGGTTCTATTGCACCCGCCGTATAGTCCAGGCCTGGCACCAAGCGATTATCACCTTTTCAAGCATTTTCAAAATTTTCTTGATGGTACAAAACTGGCCTCAAGAGAGGCTTGTGAAAATGAGCTGGTCAAGTTTTTTACCAATAGGGACGAGGATTTCTTCAATCGCGGAATTATGAAATTGCCTTCAAAATGGGCAAAAGTTATCGAACAAAACGGCGCATATTTGATCTAAATCGGATAATCCTATGTTAATTTCATCGTCAAAATGAAGCGAAAAAACGCTCAGAACTTTTTACTTCATCTAATAGAAACAATGATTTCGAACTCAGTGACCGTGCGCGTACTGGACAGCCTGAAAAATTTTCGGACGACGATTTGGAAACTTTACTGGTCCAGAATTCTTCACGGACACAAGAAAAACTTGCAGCCCAACTAGGAGTTGATCGATCAACCGTTGCCAAGAGGTTCCACGCGATGGGAAAAATTCAGAAGCTTGGGAAATGGGTCCCACATGAACTTATCAAATATAACCTCGGACAACGGATGAACACGTGTTTTGGTTGCTTAGCAAACAGCGAAGGAAGAACTTTCCCTGGAAAATCGTGACGAGGGATGAAAAATGGATCCTTTATGAGAATCCCAAGCCGAAAAAATCATGAGTGGACCCTGGAGAACCAACAACATCAACTCGCAAACCGCAAATGAACGTCAAAAAATGCTTTTGTGTATCTGGTGGGACATACAGGGTGTTCTTTATTATGAACTTCTAGAACCGGGTCAGACGATCACTGCAGAACGATATAGTGACCAATTAAATCGTTTAAGCGAAGCAATTGAGCAAAAAAGGCCATTCACAGGACACGGAAGGCGAAAAGTCATTCTCCTGCATGATAACGCTCGACCTCACGTTGCTCGTACGACCCAAACAAGTATTTTAAACCTGGGCCGGGTAGTTCTTCCTCATCCGGCATATTCACCGGACTTGGCCCCATCCGACTATCACCTATTTCGGTCAATGGCACACAGCTTAAGAAGGAGCCACTTCCGAGAAGTCGAAGATATTAGGAAATTTGTCGATGACTTTATCGCCTCGAAACCAGCCAGCTTCTATCGTGATGGTATCTGTATGCTACCAGATCGGTGGCAGAAGGTTGTAGAAAGCAACGGACGATATTACCCGGATTAAACACGGTTTTGTCTATTTTTTAATAAACTGCAAGTACGGAAAAAAAACTGTAACAATTAGTTCACACACCAAATACATTATAATGTAGATTCTCATGGCAATTTATAAATAGCACTTAAATTTTTGTTAACTGAATATTGCTTCTTTAGTTTTTATGCGATAAAATAACCATAAAAATCAGCCTTGAAATGAAAAAATAACACTTAACTACAACATATCATATGTATAATAAATATTCACTTAACAAAAATTGAAGCGTAGTTTATCAATTGCTACAAGAAATATGTTTTGTTAATAAATATTTTCAGTATTGTGGCGTTTTTTTTTGTTGGTCGTTAGTTTGTTTAGAACGTTCGTATGTCGTCCATGTTTTGCAAAATCTCCCATTACTTAAATACGTTACATCGTATCAAAATTTACGTACACTACTTTTAAAGCTAATTATACTGACTGTTTAGCAGGCCAATAATCAGTTTGAAGAAGCAGTTAGTTTCTCTTTTTTAACCAAAAAGTAGAAACGGTACGAATCCACCCCACTTCCCCCCAGTGTGTCTTATCGAAACGTCAAACTGTAAATTTTATCGAACGTGTCTACGTCTATAAAAAAAATTAGTACACTTCAACATTCATCGATAAAACGCTCAAAGGTCCTTACTCAGACTGAGACCTTCAAATGTGGACAAAAAAGGTCGAATAATCTTCGCACACAAAACTTCCCGCGTTTCAATGTTTCTCAATCATTTATTAATCACAATTGCACATTAGTAACATTTATATCGTCGTTCTTGAACGTTTAATTCTCTTTCTCGATAATGAGCTGCTGGCAAATAAAATCTTTATCTCAACCAACGATTCCCCCTGCGCCTCCTCGTTTTGAATCTCGTGTAACGCTTGCGTATACCAATCACTAGTTTTTTCTCTCCTATAAACTGTGTTCCTCCTCCGTTGCAAAAATGTATCGGAAAAATCGTAATAAGTTCAGTGCGGGGATGTATAGCAAGATACCGCATGAGCAGCACGCCATGAATATCAGTATTTGGGTGCATACGCAATAATTGTCAAGGAAGCGAAGCGTATCCACGTGTCTTACAGCCGAATTATTCACAACGAATCATGCTTTTGCTTTTTCTCTCCTCCACATTTTCGTATCTACACGCGCTAATGCAATTCCAGTGTGGGAGAGTCGGAAAATTTGAACTTTACACGATCAACGAAGACTTGGAAGTTACATTCAGGAAGACAATATATAACTCTTGTGACAATTCACCTTCCTTTTTTTTCTACGCGCCGTTCCACCTCCGTATTGCACTCTAGTTTTCAACCGTTAGCTTTAAAGCTTGTAAAATTATATAATACATATATATGTAGATCATTTGCAAAGTCGAAGCAGTCATGGAGATTGATCTGTGTGTATTCCTGAATACGTAAAGAACAATCGTGGAATAAACGTTACAGTAAATCACTCGTTCCTCCGAGAGTACGCCTGTAAACGCACGTATGCCGTATACGTGGGATTGTAAATTGCAATGCGCAATGGCGTGCACCGGTGTCGATAAAACAAAACGAAACTAAGGATCGTTAAATACCCACTAATGGACTACATTATTACACGCCTCTTACATAACACGTGCACATCATGAAGACTCCCCAAAACAAGCAATTATCAGTATACCCTTGGGAAGAATCCGCAAGACTCAAATATTTTCATGCTGCCTAAGTTCATCGGGTTTTAGCCCCTCCACTTCCTCATTCTTACTATTTTCTCTTTTCAATATGAAAAAATAAAAGAGCACTATTATACTTTATAAACTGCAACGCGCTCATGGCACGACCGCAGTGAACGAATATAACGAACGGACTCTTTCTCTGTACAAACTTTAGCTAAGATATTTACAACGAGTTGGAAAAATGCTGAGGTATTGTTAGAAAACAAAAAGAAACGTTCGGTGGGTTATTAGGGATTAAGTGGAAGTTTTTTTTTTCCCCCAGGCGGGTACTCTCAGGTGCGCGTAGTCGCTGATCGCCCCTTAAATTCTTGAACAACATTTTACGTCCTATTATCTCTCGCGCGCGCGGGTCTATCTATGCGGACGCAATGCCCGCGAGCCTCTCGTTGGAAACACAACTTCCAAAAATAGCATTCGTCTCGTGTTCACGTGTGATTAATTTTTTTTTTCCTATCTCTTCTCAGAGATCTCTGTTGTAATGACGAATTATGTGTTAGCTCCAGGTAATGTCGTAACCGTTCCAATTCGCGTTCGGCGCTAGATAAACCCTTCGTCCGTTGTAAAAGAAGGTCACGACGCCCCGGTACCCCGTCCTCGGTACTCCACTCTTTGGAAAATAAGAAATACATATTTTGTTAATTTAATAGCTTCGGATTCAGGCTATGTTGTCCCGTACGTACGCGTGAAAGATACCCTGCGAAGTTTAATAGACCAGCTACGATAATTACCCTGAAGTCATCCATGAGACCAAGCATCTTGGCGGTATTTTTGAATGACTGACGCGTGTGGTAGGGAATCCTCACCGTTCCGGCGGATTTAATATTCCCGCTTTTAAGATCCGAGTAATTCACCACCATCGATTGATACACCTCGTTTACAAAGGCTATGTCATAATTATCCTGAAAGTGCGGATAAGAAACAAAAGAAAAGACGAAGAAATTCGGTAAGTTGCGTAACTAAGCGTATAAGCACCGATTAAGAACAAATACTCGTTACTCACTTTCAACAAATAAGTTAAATTCATCTTGGTGAAAGGCACAGATTGCTCGTTGAGTTTAATGAATTTCAAATGTTTCTCGTAAAAGAGCCCACTGTAAAGTGTAAAACGTATTTTCACTAACAATACGAATTTTAAGGGGAAATTAGAAAAAAAAAACCGCAAATACGCACTTGCTCACTCCAATTTTCCCGAATGTTCTCGTTCTCGATATTTCGGGTCTTATGCACGCTCGATTTTTTCTCTGCTCGGGCTGCCTGATCCAATCATCCCAATATCTGCGTCAAAACTTTATTATGAAATCGCTATCTTATCATATGCGACTAAAATAAAAGCTGTTTTTCTTGAGATTGTCGCGAAAAAGGACGTATGAGCGAATACTTACGCTCTCGGCCATTTGGGCGATAACTCCGACCATAGATCTTTCGTCAGCATCCAACCGAGGCCAGGAAAAAAGTCCGTGCGATAGAGAAGATTCGATGCTTTCTCGTCAACTAAGCCCGATTTTCCGTTGTCGTTCCACGCCGATACGCACCACAATGATTTGTCGGCGATGAGAATCGGATAGGTACCGAGGAAGTACTCGTAAAAATCCGGGGCAATGTCCAGATCGTCTGACATTCGAGATAAAAAAATTGAAACGTTTTAAAGCCATCGTAACACAATGGAATAGGGGTATTGTCCTGCGTGTACCTTCGACAATAATAACGGTAGCGAATCCGAGCTTCAAGAAGACATGATTCAGCGCCCAGCCATAGTGACGCGCGATTTTGAAATAGCCCTTGAACTTCTTTTCCCTCAGTGGAATGTCTATTTCCGATTGATCGGGTTGCTTCAATGAAAATTAAGATACAAAAGCTAAGTTACGAAACTCTGAGCGGTGTGCTAGAAACATTGATGACATTAAAATTTGTATCGTTGGAATGCAACGATTTTTTTGTTCATTTTTCATTTCTTCATTTTTATCATTATCCATTGTTTTTTGTATAAATTAACGTCATAAACGTCTAATAAAAAAACCTTTGAGTGATTTTCAGACTAAATCGGCCAAAAAAATTTGTACACTAAAAAAGAATGAATTTTCATTGCATTCCAACCATGCAAGCTGCAACATCATAAACATCGTTATTGCAAGGAGAAATGAAAAGGACAACTTCGTGTTACCTGTATATGTACAACTTGATCGCCATACGATTTAATAATATCTGCGGTCTGTTTGTGCTCGCAGTCTTGCGACACTATTATCGGGAATTGTTCAGCGTTTGGTCTCCGCCTTATCAATTGATCGAGGCATCTCTGTACTGTGAGACGATTGCAGGAAAATACGAGAACGGCTATTATGGGCGAGCCATCCGGTAGACTCTTTTTGGCAGCCAGGTCACGTAATTTTTCTTCCCTTATCTCAAGCTGCGATAAGACACAATTTTATCAGCTTTCCATGATTCGTTGAACACTCGCACATTGATGGATTAGTTTCATAGATAAGTTACTTGATTTTTGAGGTCCTCCTCATTACGCGATATATTGTCAGCTGGTGCCACATCAGCGTTACCCGGAACCGTTACCGCCTGTTTCTTGTTGATTGCATTTTCATTTTCGTCCTTCGGAGACTCATCTTTATTCGTATTGGCCGGTGGTACTTGAGCAGCAGCGTTTTCTTCTTGCTCTGCAACGACATAAAATCTCATAGTAACATCCATCCAGCAGAGATCTTATTTGGGTTTCTTTCTATTAAGACACTCACTTCTCTCTTGTTCTCTCTGTAACAACTGTTGGAAAAGTTTCTGATTTGCGTCAATTTGTTTTCGCAGCTCTGTATTCAACTTCTCGATCTGCTTGGTAAGCGCCAGCTGGAATCAGGATAGCGTTAACGACTGGATTAAAGAGTTATTTACCAAGAAATTATTTCAATACTCCGTGATGTCTCATCCGACGAACTATCGTATAAAATCATTTTGACCAGAGAATGTTTACGGGAAAGCCTAGATTGCACAAACCTCATGTTGTTGATTGCCGACAGGGCGATCCAGAAAAAGGAAATAAGTTATGACACCCCATATGAATATGGATAGAAAAATGAATCCAATAGATCTGTTTCGCATGGCAGAACAGCAGAGTGTCACCTCGTCTGTAAAGTGTACAATTGCCTGAATTAGCGACGATACAGCACTCTTGATGAACAAGTGGAAATTCGTTTGCTCTTTATTTTATACAACAGGAAAAACGACACAAAAGCCATTTGCATTTACACTAAACTTTCAACGGCATAAGCTCTGTCTATGCACTAGAAAACTACAAACAAGTGCTAAAAGCACAAACATTTAGATCCGTCTCTCTCTGCTCATGGCTCGATAAGTTCTATTCTTTCCAGAATTCCCTCGCAAACTTGCCGCCCAAAGCCAGTGATCTCAACTTACGTCCCGTAATCTGCATACTAGTGTAAATAACCGCACTGCAACTTGTTCGTGCAAATTGAAGATTACAAGCGCACTGAATAAAGCTAATGGATTATTCGAATATATGTCTATAACCCAACACGATGCAAACGAAAGGCACAAAGAATTATCCACTTGGTAACAAGCGATGATGCTTCGAAACGTAATATACATTATCTTTACGAAATGTGACTAGAAAAGAGATAAGAAACGTTACACGTGTCTGGAATGCCAGATGTTCATGTAGAAACGTAGTAACTAAAAAAAAAACGATTACGTGGCAGAGAAACATCGTAGCTCATGCAAATGGTTTCGAACAGTATCGTGTAAACAAAACACTTGCACCCATAACGAAAACTACGCTAGAAGCTAAAAAAATGTTATTGACATTTATGACGACGTATGTGCGATGGGCAGTAAAGTGCTCGATCGGGTATTACGCGTGCGACAATACACGGAAAGACTTGCCATTCTGTCATCGGGAAGTAACCGGCGAGAGACCCAAAGTTCTTCGATGTTGACGCCCCCGTGAGATATCGCGGCTAAAAGTTCTGCACCGTCGTGGTCGAAGATACCACGTCGAAACGGATCGTTTAAACGTTCCTGAGAATGGAAGTTACAACCAGTGGAAAGGGGGAAGAGCGTGACGCGGATGCGGAAAGAAATCGTAAACGTGGATAGGCGAACGAAAACGAGCATGAAAATTCACGAGAACACAAGCCTTTCGAGGCAACACAACGAATCAGCGGTCAGCTGTCAACAGAAGCACGAAACACGCGCGACGAACGTCACGAAAAGCCGAGGCCATCTCGTAGTGAAATCTGCGTAGTAAATACGTACGCGCCTTACTTTCGAAAATACACTTTCCAAAGTGCTTCGAAAAGAAAGAAAAGAGAGATACGAGTCCGCACGACGATCCGTTTCGTCGCATTTGAACGAATACCGCTAAAGCCGCGTACCCCGCCTCGATTGCGTTGTGAATAATTCATCAATTTCTCGTATCGTGAGGTTCACGCAGATTTGGTATCTTTTTTTTGTAGTGAGATGAAAGTCAATGCCGGGGAGTTTGACCCACGGGAGTGGAGCGATTAATGAGGATCCCGGCGTGGCGCTGCTGGCGATTGAGGACTTGATACAACTTGTGCTGTGTGCTGCCTACACACCCGCCTTTTACACACCACACACACACATAGAGTAGAACCTTGATTATCCGGACCCATCGGGAGACCGCGTCTAGTTCGGTTATCGAAAGTTCGGATAATAGAAATGTGTAGTCTGTGGGAGCGGTTTTAGATATTGCATACGGAAAAAAACAGGTATTTATAGCGCTGTTACATTAGGCTTGTATATTTCTAATATATGTTTGAAGGCTAAAATAGTATATATGCTTTAAATATAAATATTCACCGACTACTTTAAGGCTTTTTTAAAATCAGGAACTGCTCGATCTTTAGTTATCGTCTAAATGCTACGCGTTTTTTAGCGACCAAATGGCGCTTAAGGAGGTTGGAGCGTTACGACGAATCCAACTTTCGGGCCTGAAATTTGTATATGATTTTGACGAATATGTTAAGCACCCTTTAGAAAAATTTGAGCTATATTGACGGTTCAGTTTTTTCGTAATAAAATTGCAAAGTCGATCACTTTGAGCTAGTGAAGCACGTTGTCTTATGGAGACGGTCGACCGGAAGTGCGGTGATCGCGGTTTTGCTGCTCACGCATCCAACTGAGGTCGTTGGAAAACCGAAATTTGATAAATTAGACATAACAGACATTGTAAAAAATCGAAAATTCGAACTTGACCGTGTAGTTCAAGTACTACATTATAAAACGGTTTCAACTTCCGGTTGAGTATTATCATAATGACGAAATAGTACCCATATACTTGTCAACGTCGGGCGTAAAGGCCCCTCTACACTACTCGCGAAGTTAATCGAAGTTGGGCGAGGACGAGAGTGTAGAGAGGCACTTCGTGCTTCTTCGCCTCGCTTTGCTTCGCTTCGGGCGACTTCCGATCGGTGTCGGTATTTTGGGCCGAGTCAAAGGACCGAAGTCGCGCCCGACTCGCCCAACTTCGATTAACTTCGCGAGTAGTGTAGAGGGGCCTTAACAGCTGATTCGTTTGGCGAGCATAACCTAGCTCTGTAGTGACAGTTTTCGTTGTCGCCGACTCGCGACAGCCAATCGCATGCACGATCAGAACAAAAGGAGCGTCTTATTGGCTGTCGCTAGGTAACGATAACGAAAACGTCCGCTACCGAGTTACAGAATCTCGGTACTGCTCGGATATCGTCGTGAAGACTCCAGAGTCGTTGAGGGTCTAATTTTTCACTTTTTATTAGTAAATATGCATTAAATAAAATATTTACCACAAATTTGACACTTTGGGATCGACAATACGAATATTCAACATAAGTTACCATAAATCAGAACACCCGTGGGGTAACATAAATTTAGTCTTTTTGTTGACCCCGAGGAAGCGCTCCAACCTCCTTAAGATCTGAAGGACTGCTTTCGGGCGACCCTTATCATTATCTAAGAACTTCTTCAAACCCATGATTTCTCGTGAAAGTTCCAATCCCGAAATATCGCAATTATGATCATGTATTAGTTTTTTCTTCAATTTCAGACACGCTTTCTTCAAATTTTCATCCGTCGTATTCATATCATAGAGGAATGACCAGATCTCATTAATTGTAAAAAGTTGTGTAAAGCGCGTATCTGAGATTATGGTAGTGTCTATCATCGAATAGAAAACATAGATTCTGAATAACGTTTCTGAATCCGTTGGCGCATCGTCTTTATTTTCATATGAGCACATGCTCTTCTTTTTCCTTGTGCGGAGTATTCTAAACTCCGGGCTTATTTCACGCTTCATTTTTATTTGCATTAAATTGTGGTACTATTTGTATTAAATCGTACGAAATTGTGGACTCCACAATTCCACACGCATATCTGAGGTGCCCTACGTCCGCACCAGTATTCCTAATAGTCGGCGCGTGGTAAAATAAATAACTTTGAAATTCAATATCTTGAAAACTATTGCGGTTCATAAGTCTTTTTTGGGTTTGTCTTAGAATATTAGTAGGAAGGTCTGTACAAAATTTCAGCTCGATTGGAGGGGCCGGGGACGGGGAAGGGGCGTTGGAATCTTATCTCCACACGCCCACGAGCAAAATATCGAAAAGCGAAGAAAAAATTCAGAATTTTTTTTTCCCTTTATTTACTTACCACCAGCCCCCTGGCACTGCTGGGTCTGCCGTGTCCCCGTTATTGTCGCCACGTAAACTAACCCACCATGCGGCGCTAGTAGTCGCCCGCATGACCCCCACTCCAGTCGCGCAGCGCCTGCATAATTTGCATTCGACGCGTTTGGATAATTCATTACTGAGATTAGAATTTAAAAGTATATGTGTATATGGGGAGGGATGCAATATTTACACTTGTTGAAATATGATGTATTATAAAAATATTTAGTGAACGAAATAAACAGATAACATTTTTTTTTAAATAATGGACTAGTCACGTTGTACAATGTTTTGCAATTTTTTTCTTGTCGAGATTGCTTTTTTTTTGTTCTGCGTTGAGACGTGCAGAATATTGCTGCATCCGCTTCTGGATCTTTTGGTACATTGAAAAAATGCGATTTTTTCTTGTTTGATTGATAACCTGACGTGCAGCCAAGGACCACGCACGCAGGCATTCTTAAATATAAGCACAAAAACCACAAACATTGTTTTTTATTTTACCGCTACACTAAAATTGTTTATTATTTTATCACTTTGTAACACCACACTACGATTTTTTTATTCGAGAACAACGACAGATCGAGAAAACGAAAAAAAATATCCACTTGGTCCACGCGACGAAAAAGATGAAATAATACGGAGAGGCGCTTTGCGGAGTGGGGGTCATGCGGGCGACTACTACCGCCGCATGGTGGGTTAGTTTACGTGGCGACAATAACGGGGACACGTTACGTTAAGGCCAAGTGTCACACCGACCGAGCGGCCATGAGTGCGAGAGAGATAGCTGATTTGCAGATTCCCAATGATTTCTGAAACGGTTGATTTTTGGGAAAAAAGAAAAGAAACACGTTCCGCTCTGTTGAACGACGAACAACCGCTTTCTCTTCTTTTGCCCGAAATATGATCCGTCTAGAAGAAAACTTAGCAGTAGGATTTTTACCGACTGGACGTGTGACACATGACCTTAAGAGAATTTATCCCAGTGTCAGCCCCCTGCTTACCACCGAGGCTCCTCCCGGGATTCGGCGCCTGGAGCGGCTGCTCTGTTCGTCCTATGGTAGGGCCAGCCCTAGATATATATATGTCGCCAATAAATAGATATTCGATAGTACTCTTTGATAACGTTTAGATGTCGTTTTGTCAACTTTATTCGGATGTCCGTTAGCCGACTTTTTTATGCCAGTGGCATTTGGCATTTTCATCCCTCTGAGAGGATATCTTTCGGATATATATCGATTTAATAACTTCACGCTAACGTACCAACAACCGATAATAGTTGAACTTTTGTTGACAATTTGTTAACCATTTAAATGTTGCCGTATTTTTATCTATTGGGCACAAATAAGCTATCTGCCAAGCGGACATAAGTGATACACTTTGTAATACAAAACAGCATCTTTTTGGACAACTCAAAAGTTATCCATGTCCGTTTCGCGAGATCTTTCTGATCCCATGTACACGTAATATTTTGCTATCTGGAATGTTGACTTTTTTTTTTTTTTTTAGGCAAACCCTATATTCGTGGCTGATATTAATTCACAGCCAATGAGAGAGAGGGAGAGGGAAAGACAACTGTTTTTGCACTTCTACGTTTAATATTCTAAACAATCGATATGTCGGAAATGACAATAAGAAAAAGTTACACGCTCCAAATGGTAGTTCTTGATAAAATTCGCAATTTCATAACTATACTTGCGTTCAAGAGCCGGTCACATTTCGTAACTTACCGGTAATATAACCGTATGACAATTTTGCCGTATTTCCATGTACGCGGACGGAATATTACCATGGAGAAGATGCCTTGTTTATGTTTATGAAATCCAGCAATGTCGTATGTGGGATCGAAAAGATATAGCGGTCCCCCGAGAGTCCTGACATTCTCAAGATGACTAAGCATTTTCGAGGACGAATCATTAAACGCAAAGGAAAAGTAGCGTCTGTTCGAGACCGTGGCTGGGACTCTTGATACGGTGTGTTACGCTTCTAAAAGATATCGTGAAAATTCCACGATGATGGTAAGCCTTTTGATAATCACATACCGTACGTATCACGTGTTCTCTCGAATAATTTATCTTCAACTCCGCTATGTGTCTTCTTCTTGAGCTTTAGCGACGCGATCCTCTTCATTTACGTCATCGAGCCACGTTAATTTTTACGGTAGACAGCCGATGCCCAACGGACGTGAAGTCAAAATATATCGAACTTAACCTGAAACGTGTCTCTCGATCGTTAACGACATACATTCCAACCCGGTCAACAATCTTCAACGTCTTAACAATACTCGAACACATTCAAACGAAACGTTTTTGTCACCAGGAACCTCTCTCGCCCGGCCCTTGCCTGGATATCAGCGATGACGAGCTTGTCACGATATCGGTCAGGGACCTTAATCGTCAATTAAAACTCCGCGGCCTTACGCGCGACGAGATCGTTCGCATGAAACAGCGCAGGAGAACCCTCAAGAATCGCGGTTACGCTGCTAGCTGCAGAATCAAACGCATCGAACAGAAGGATGAATTGGAGTCGGAGAAGAGCCAGGAATATCGGGACATGGAGGCGATGCAGGAGGATAACAATAGAATGAGAGAAGAAATCGAAACGTGGCACGGCAAATATCAGGCTCTGAAGAAATTTGCCATGGAGAAGAAGATCATAATACCGCCGGAATTACAGACCATTTGAGAACGCTCGTTTTCTAACTGAGCGCAGGTGTTTTGTCTTCTCTTATTTCTTCATCGTAACAAGTTGTCGTGCCGATGCTTTTCTTTGTAGTAAGATGTCGAGAGATGACACAATCGGATGGATGTTGTCACTTGAGGTTTCCTTGGTTTGTAAGGTCGCATACGGTCGAATAGAATACATTGATTCCGTTACTCCCTATGTGTATAAGGTGCAAAGCAAATTTTAACGAAAGTAATTCAAACTTCGCATGTACAGTAGAACCTCGATTATCCTAATTGATTAGGACTGAAGATGGTCCAAATAATCGAAACACAATTTTTTTCTGAAAGGATAATATAAAACAAATTAAAACGAAATACACAATGTATATTAAATATATATAAATATCGTGGTTTTTCCGAAATCATCAAGACATACGAGAGTTGCGCTAGTTTGGCTCTTGTCTAGCTTCGAAAGAATATCCCGGTTTTTTCTCTAACCTAAGAACAGTACGTTTACGCTTAGAAATCATAGGACTTGGACTTGAAGGCCGGACACATAGAAACTAGGCGAAATAAACGGAATGTCAACAATTTGCAACGATTCACATTTATCTGTGCGTGCTGCAATGAACAAATTAAAACTGCCGGTAGAAGCAAGCGTGCAATCGGACCAAACTGAAAGGCGAAAATCGCGCTCGACACTATGCGGTTCTCGAAAATCGCAACGTATATTTCGTGACACAATGTATATTTCGTGCCAACGTTGAGATAATTGAGCGTTCGAAATTATCCAATTCGTTGCCGGAATAATCGAGGGTTTGGATTATCAAGGTTCGGATAATTGAGGTTCTACTATATGTCGTGGGCAGATACGAGGCAAGAACATAAATATGAGTGCCAAGTTTTATCATGACGAGGCTCACTTTTTTTACGTAAAGAGCACTGCCTATTCTTGCAGACAATACATTGAGAAAAATCCCCCAAAACTGTAAAAACAAAAAATTACGGTGGCTTTGGCGATCTCCGTGGGATCGCCGGATGAGTGGGACCGCTTAGGCCCGGTTCTACAACTCGCCACAAGTTAACCGAGGTTTAGGGCCGACCGGGCCTATCGGAACCGCGTTTATAAGCGCACTGAACTCGGGTTAAGTCGGTTAACCGAGAGTTGTGGAACCGAGCCTTCGTCGCGCACTGGATGAACTGGAAATACAGCAGCTCGTATCAGCGCAGATTTCTCATTTCCCTGTCCCTCCTTGTGCAAATATTATAAACAATAGTGCATCAATGAACGAGTGGCTGTGGGCAACACGCGTAGGGAAGGTCTCTGAGGAACTGGAATCAAAGTAAAAGGGGTGGGTTCGTAAAAGTGCGCAATGGTATACGAAGGAAAATTAGAATTCATTATAAATTAAAAAAACAAAAAAAGATGCTTTTTCTGTATTTTTCCTTGTTCAAGACGTAGTACAGCAATTGAGAAAATTATATCTATCGTCTATCCCTGGTGATTCAATAAATAAATCAGTCGACTCACTACATGAACGTTTATCGAGTTTCCCAACAAGCGGTACCGTTGTTTTCTCGTCGTGGAATTTGGAAAGCTAAAGGTTGCCGGAAAGCACATTAGTTTCGATATTTCGGAGGGTGTGAAGAAGCGTAGCCTCAAGCGAGTTAGAGGCTCAGCGAAATCCTCGCAATTGTCCCGAAGTTTTTCGATTTCACGAAACTTCTCATCGACCGTTTCGCGCGAGAGCGGACTAAAGATGGAGCCCGTACCCTCAACGTATCGCCCGTATGCTTTTGTGAAGCAACAGGAGCCCCGAGATTCAGGAGTTCGTACGTCCAAAACGGAGGCTCGTTTGACAAGTAATTTTTCCGGCAAGGAGTACTCTTCCGCGTCGATATTATCGTTGATTATTCTCTCGAGTTTGTAACATTTTTTCGACGATTCTTCCGCGCCCTCGTTGTCCTCCCTGGCCAAGCGTACGTGACGGTCGTCCGGCAAGACTTCAATCATCTCGTCGGACAATGCAAAGGCGAGCTCAGAGTCGGAGAAACAGAAATCCAAATGTTTCCTCTTTGCCAACAGGTAGTATCTGTGTCTGGTGTTGGGAATGCCGAATTGGCAAGGACTCAATATCAATTCCTTGTAATTGAAATCGCTCTTTTCCAGGCAATCGACGAGAGCGTCCCTCGTCTGAGATTTCTCAAATCCTCTCACGTTCTCGACAAGTACACGCTCGAGAGTCTCCAGCTTGGGAATCACATCAAAAATGTGAAAGAGCGACGAGGCTCTGTTGTCCTCGGAGTCTTTTTGCAAGCCCAACCGCGTGAAAGGCTGACAGGGCGGACTCATTAGGATGCAATTCACTTTCATACTCTCGATCTCTCTGGAAGTCAGAGATTCTATATTTCTGTTTATGTTGTTGACTCTGGGAAAATTGTGCGTGTACACTTCGTTCGCGACGGTGTTTATGTCCACTGCAGCTACTACAGCTCCTGAAACGCCGCTTTCTGAAGAGAAAAAAATATTTTCCAGTGTATATACTGCGGAGTGTCAATCGACACTGGTAGATGGGTGGTCGGGCTTCGGCTCTGGCGGTACTTCGAGTTAAGCAGCATTGTGTATGGCCGATACTCGGAGCTGCGACCGATCAGCCGTGCACCGGTTGGCACATCAACCAGTGACCGAATGGCCAATACTTCTGAGACCTTGGTGTAGATACTCAAATAAAAGTCTGTGCACCAGTAAATCAGAAGAATATGGAACCGTCCATACCAGTACGGGTTTTCCACAGTTTCCCTGTACCCTTGACAAATGCGGTATAGTGTAGCGCAAGACGCCTATGAACGCAACGGAAGCTAGGTTAGATTAGGAAAGTGCAGGTAGTGAAAGCTAGGATAAGGTTCATTCAGCAAAGGCAAAATGTAGAAACCCGCAAAGGTATACATTGGAACTCAGGAAAAAAAAATACTACGGTGTGTCAGAAATTGTATTAAAATTTTCCTCTCGCGGACAGCCGTATTTTGCGGGCGCCATAAGCCAGGGCCCTTTCGAATCATTAGTAAATTATAGTGGCGCTTAATTGAGGAGTTTCCACATCAAAATCAAAATGTTTATTGACGGTTGAAATTTATATCGCCGAGAGATTAATTGAGGATGGATCGACTATTCAAAAATCAATCGATTTCACAACATAGTTTTGGAGATTTTTAATATTCAAGTTGAACGTTTATTCATTTGGTAATATACATGACACCTCGTAAACATCAGTTATAGGGCTGTAGGGACAAAAATAATACCGAGAATTAGATTAAAACAATGAGCAAATCGTGATTATTGTGTTAGGAATATCGTGTTAAATACTCAAGTGGTTTCTCTACTTTGTTCATTAAAAATACTCGAAAACAGATGTGAATTTTGAGCTCGCACGGTTTGTTTTCGGGCATTAACGAAACTTATAAGTTAAACATAGCAACACCGCATTAACTAGGTCTGTCGAGGGAGTTACTCACAATCTTAACTGGCGAGTATTTCAAAATCGATGGATGTTTAAAACCTACATAGTATTACAGCAGTTGAACTTTATAATAAAATATATTTATTCGTCCGCTCGATATTTTTAACGTTTTCTCGACTTTCCGAATGAAAACCTCTTTATAAAACGTTGTACATTGAACGTTTTTCACCATGTAAATAAACTGAAGCCAACAATGCTTCCGCGATAGTCAGTCGCGTTATGACAGAGAACAACAGTATTCTCTTGTCAAGTCTATGGGTTATTCTTTCTTGAATAAAATTGCAACATATTTATATTTAATTGCAAAAATAATAAGTATTAATATCATTTCTCAGCTTGCAAATATTTTTCAACAATAGTATGCATTGGAAATTGCCTCATAATAATTTTTTTTTACATGAAATGTTATTCGCAAGAAGTTGGCCGCCTGAAGAAAACTTATTGTATTTTCATCCCTAATCTCGCAGGTAAAAGACCCTATCGAAACTCTTCAATAAAAATAAATTACAATCAATTAGTATACCCAACGATGAACTAGAATGAAAGCAAGAGTACAATATCCGAGGCACCAAGATTTGACGGTGAATTTAGGGTTATCAAGTTAAAATAAACAAAATATGAAGAGTAGTAAAAGTTAATATTTCGCTTATTTTGCGTTAAAATTAGAATTTATCATTAGTTATGGAAAATGACGTTCTTTACGAATATGAAAATTTCAAGGAACATCAGGCAAGGTAACTTGGTAATATATAGTTTCAACAGTGTCTTAGAAGCCAAAAATGTAATTTAAATACCACTACCATGTGTTCCTCGCTTATACGTGCGACTAGACAGAGAATAAAGTAGCACTTTTAGTCTCTAGAAGTCCGAAGAGGGCTTAAAAGTATATGGTTCATCCCTCTTCGGACTTGTAAGGCTCCAAGTTTATGTAAAATATATCGTTTAGTAATTTGATGGAATAATTATATGGAACAATTCTTATTGTTATAAATAAATAAAGAATTACAATCTCGGAATTTATGTTGAAAATCATATAAATACTGCGTTTAGTGTCCTTGGGGGTGCTCCACCCCCTCCACCTCCACCGGCCCTACTTCTTGCAGGGGGTTGCACCTCCCGGACCCTTTGTGCTCCAGTGGAAAACACCTTTCTCATGCGACACACCTTCTACGTACATAGCATCTTTCCAATAGCGAAATTCGGAAAAAATGGTGTACTATATTGAAGTATAACTTCTTGGGTCTCAGCCAAATAAGAGAAAAACTTTTTGCCCTTCAGGCAATACTAACAAATCCTTTTTAAAGCTCGCTTGGTCAATTTTCATTATTTGTGATAAAATAAAGATATTGTACCCATGAGCCAACAACTATCGTTGAATTTTGGTGTTTTTTCCAATTACCGCTAAAAGCGCTCATAATTCCTTGAGGAAGCCGAAACGGCAAATTTTTTATTCTTGAAATTCTCATTATTTTGGTTCAAATATCAAGAATCAATGGTCAAAACTTGGCACCTCTGATATCGTACTATCCCCGGAATGAAAAATTTAGCATAAATTTTGTAGATTTACGCACTTCTATGTCTCTGATAAGTCGCCATTCTGAAAATTCTTCTGCCAATCACATGTTTCTAAGTTTCATCATTAATATTTTCTTTCAACATTCTATGACCCCTTGTTTTATTTTTTGTTACAGAATCATCGGAATTTCTATATGCTTAGAGCACTTTCTATCAAACATCTGAAGTTATTTAGTATATAAATTATCAGAAATCTCCATAGATTATCTCCATAAAGTGCTGCATAAATTGTACGATTTTCAAAGTCGTAATTTTTCGTTCAAATTTCGGTTACTTGGCTTGGAATTTCACGAGTATACTGGGATGTATTTTTTTTCTTAATCGTAAACAAAAATCAGCTGATTGTTAAATATTCGGGTTTGTGAAAGGAATACCTTAAATCTTACCATAAATCTTACCATATCAACCAATATTGTTAGATATGAAAAAACAATATGCCAAATTTGAGCTCTCTAATTCAAGGCAAAGAGAATCTGGATGCTGGTTTTCCCAATTTAATTCGGATGGAAAATTTTCTCTTTAGGTTCAATGTTGAAACACGCCGCAGCTAATGAATATTTTACAAATAGGGGTGGAAAGTCTTCAAGCTATTCTTTAGAGCTTTGGAAAGGAGTTTATGACAATCTCGATGTTATTATGTTTACACCAACAGCAGCTATTTTTCAAATGCCTTTCTTATTCTAGTCACGGAATTCATACTTCTCCAATTGCAATAACTCATGCAAAAATCATCTAGCGATTTCTAAGACAACTTTTAAGTCTGCGAAGGTTAGTTTTAAAAGTAGTGAAACGAATTTGAGAAACATTAATAAGCCGTTGTGCTTTTCAAGATTGAATAAAAAGCTAATTTTCCATATTGGTCGAACAGGTTAAAAAATTGTCTGCGCTACCATTGAACTTGAGTCAGAGAGCTCAAATTTGGCCTGAATTCTTGTCATATCTAACAGTATTGGTTGAAGAGATAAGAGTCAAGATTTTTCTTTAACACGCCTTGATATGTACGTCATCAAAGAAACTACAAAACGTCAATGAGTGGAAAAAAGAAAAAGAAACCACACGAGATACAAATAGGTGTCGCGCTTATAGTACCAATTTTTATTGATGCATTGGATAAATTAATTTTACCTTTGAGTGCGAAATGCATTCCTCCGATACCGCTGTACAATTCTAGGACCCGCATTGTCGCAACAAAGTGGTCAGGGATTTAAATGTAGAGGTTGTACACTACGGGAGCTTAAGCTCCGTACTATTGAGGTTAGAGTGCAGGATAGCAAATTCCAAGGAGCGGTGGAAAAAAACGTCCGGAAAAATGAAAAGTTCAGGTACGAAATTTTGCCACCGTGGTCGCTCCGATCACAGCTGACCGAACAATATACCAATAACCAAAGCATAAAGTGAACGTGACCGTAACGTTCTCCAAAAAAGTAACAATTCAAAAGATGGCCTTATTCATCTCAAAAAATAATATCGAAAACATTTTTCGTAATCTAATTGCTGTAATACCGGAAACAGGAGTCCGAAAATCGTCAGTATTTGAAAAACAAAGAAAACAATTCATGAATGTAAACAATTAGCATTGAGATTGGTACTTTTTTTTTATAAATTATTTTATATTATACGTGTGCCAATAATAAAAAAACACTAGAAAGGTATTACAAATTTACATTATGTTTACATGATTTTAAGTTTGGCTAAAAACGTTTTAATAACTTATAATGTTTATACACTCTTCATACCTCATATCGTACCCGTATTAATATTGCATACTTTCGATTGATATCGAAAGCAAATTAAGGTTATGTCACATATAAAAAGAAACTTATCGGACTTGATCTACACCAGAATCTCTTGAGTTGCGGATGCCTTAACGAAATTTTGCGGACGCCCTAAAGTACGATTCTGAACTTCTGTACCTAAAAGGCCGTCATACGCATTTTCCGTAACGATCCGTAAGATTATGCCCAATCACGATTCTTAAATTCCATTGTTTCCGCAACTCTATTGGTCAAAAATTGACCGTTACGCATACGTTACGGAAGTTGTGGGAGGCTGCTTTTAACCTCTATAATTTATCGCCTACGCTGTTCATTTTTTAAGAACTTAGCGCACATAACCTCAAAGTGACTTTATACGTTACAATCTCAGGTACAAGGACTACGTTCACGCGCCTAGACCCGGCAAAAACAGTTGCTTTTTTCCAAGTCATTTTTTCACACTCGCAGGAAAGGAACGTTCGACTCGAGAAGAACAACGGACATGATTGTTTATCATGAGTAATAATAACGCTTGCGGTATCGTTATAAACGGCATTCATACGGATATCGCGATAGAACTTTACAGGTATCTACGTGTATTTTTTTATTATTAAGTCAAGTCATCCGTTTAGAACAATGAAGAGTAAGAAAAATGAATAAACGATTGAAAACGAATTAAGATGGGTAGTACTATGATATTGCCGATCTTTATTTGTTAATTACTGCTAGGAGGCTCGAGCATTGCTCCGTTGGATGTTGAAAGATACTGTTTTTTTTTTAGACACAAACGCCCAAACAACAGTACAATTCCAAACTATCAATAATTTTAGCAACTTCACTTGCGAGAAGAAAAACGTATCCAAACCTGGGCATTTTATCGCGTTTATGAAGGATCGTCAATTTGGTTGCAGTTAATAGCCTGTGATAGCAATAAAATTTGAACAACTGCACTAAATTTGCTAAATTAAATTTTTTTTTTCAAAACAACATACGTACTTGAAAACCTTTAAAGTTGAACTGTCATGGGACTTATCTATGTTAAAAAAGAATCATTATCCTTCAGGATTTATTGGTGAAATGCTCGAGCCTCCTTGACTCTTGAGAAATCTTTTCAGCAATCGCATATTCTTGATAGTGAGTCAATACAAGAAATTCGGATCTATGATCAGTGTGAACAGAGAATCTTCGCTGAGCCAATTCACCAGTGACATATATTCTACTAAGTAAGCACTAGATTGGAATTACAATTGGCTGAAGGAAGCTGTTGTCACAGTAAATGATGGTATGTTTTTGCATACAGGGTACTTTTTGGCAAAGACGACGAAGAGGTTCACGCCGCAGTTCGCTACATCTCGGAACAGATAAACATAGACAGAAATCTGCTGGTATCGATTTGTCTGAAAGATTATTCGAAAGATAGTCTTAGACGCATCATTGCTGTTATCGAGCGAATGAAATCGTGGTAGCGACTAATATGGCGCTAATTTTCGGTCAATTGGTCATTGGCCCACCGGGCAGTGGCAAAACAACTTATTGTAACGCCATGGGCAAATTCCTTGAAGGAATTGGACGCAAAGTAGCAGTAGTCAACATCGGTGAGAACGCTGTTATTGTTGGCAATGTTATTTTTGCAAAAAATCCTTGCAAAAGGAAAACTAGACCATAATGGAATAAATTTGTGGGTACTTTTCGGAGACTTGTTTGTTACAAGCCGGCTCTGAAATTTCAGACCCCGCCAATGAGAATATGGAATACGAGGCCAAAGTCGACATTTCTGAGCTGATAAAGCACAGCGAAGTTATGGATGTGTATGGCCTCGGACCCAACGGAGCGCTCGTATACTGCATGGAATTTTTGGAAGCCAACGTGGAATGGCTGATCGCGAAAATTCTTAATCTCAAGGGTCATTACATAATATTCGACTGTCCTGGTCAGGTATTGTACATAGTCAAAGGAAATTTTTACTTTGTTTTTCAAAGTTGGAAACCATTTGAAAATCTGCACTGTGCTCAGTTGTATAGGTGAATTCAAACGTTCTTGTATAGTCGAAAAAATGTTGCGACCTATCTCAACATTAAAATTTCAAGCAGCGAGTACACGTTCGGAACGATTCAGTGTGCGACGAGATCATTATGCCGAACACCGTTGACAATGTATTCTTCGCAGGTAGAATTGTACACTCATCACAAATCCGTGGCCGCCATCACCGAAAAACTTTCGCAGAACTTGGTCAGATTGTGCAGCGTACAACTCATAGACTCGCATCATTGCAGCGATCCAGGTCAGTATTGAAAACGATCGAATTGCGTAGTAATTCCTTCGTAACGACGCAATAGATTCTCCACGAATATCTAAAGAATAATTTCCATATGCCGATGATCCGGGATACCAATGTTTATAATAATAATCGCCATTGACAGGGAAGTATCTGTCCTCTTTGCTGCTGTGCACGAGCACGATGTTGCAGTTGGGCATGCCTCACGTAAATATCATGACTAAACTCGACGAGATGAAGAAGTTTAGCGATCGACTCGACTTCAATATCGATTTTTACACGGAAGTGCTGGATTTGCGATACCTTCTGGAGAAACTTGACGAAAATCCTCTAACGGCCAAGTCTGTGCGATTTTCTTAGAACTATATTACACTCGCGGAAAACGGAAGCCGCAAATGTATTTTCAAACACTTTTTTCCCCTCGCTTGGTTGCAGATACCGGAAGCTCAATGGCGCGATAATATCGCTTGTCGAGGATTACAGCCTTGTGAATTTCCTTCCGCTCGACGTCTCCAACAAAGCTCTGCTTCTACAGATCAAGAACGCGATCGACAAGGCGAACGGTTACATTTTCGGGGGAAACGAGCCGCGGGACTTGCAGACTTTGCTCGCGTGTGCTATGGGGGCGGTCAGCGAAAGCGAAAAATTATCCACGGTTGAGTCTTACCTGTGAGCTTATTCTATCCTAAGAATACAAACTATTTGTCGTACAATAACGTGCTATATTTTTTCTCGAATACTGAAAGTACTCACATCGTACAAACGAATGCACCTGCAGTTAAAAATCAAACAATTTTTATTGTTTTGTTTCTTTTGCCATTCTTTCGTTTATTTCGCCTTACCAGGATAATTGCAGAGATCCTATTCCGATTGAAAAACAAATATTTGTCCCAAATCGTCGTAGTCGTAGACACGTTTGAGAAACGTATCCAGTAACTTGAGCCCGGCTATAGTCTGTCAGAATCAAATAAAGATAATGCTATCATTTCATGCGGGTCCTTAGGGCCCCCTAGATTATTCTTTTTTTTTTTATAATTAAAAGTACCTTCGGATAAAAAAAATTCAGAAAATTTGTCAAGTAATTTTTTAAAAATAATTATTTCAAATTTAAAATAATTTATCATTTTTTCAAATTTTATCATTTTTTTTCATTTTTCGGCTATAAAAAATATGAACAATGTCTTATCGAAATTCCCAACAGTTTTGATTTTACAGGCAGAAAAGTGGAGCCATGTTATCAGCGCGAAATCACAAGAATAAGCTTGAAACGCTTTTCCCTCACAACAATTTTTTCAAAACAGTTGACTCGATATTGGCTGCAATTATTGACCGATTCAAAAAATCCTTTCACTATCCTATTTCTAATTACATTCACTATCGCGGGCACTACTATTATCCATTGAAAGCCACTGGATATTTTATTTACAAAAGAATATACGCGCCGAAAAGCCTTTTTTCAAACGTCGTGTCGCGTAAAAACTTGCAAAAAAATTCACCAAATTGTATTTCTGATGACAAAAGGTGAATTTAAAAGAATGGATTATATTGTGTAGTTGGAACATTTGTAAATGGAGGTCAAAAGATTTTTTCCGACATCTGGCATAGCTTTCGAGATCGAAGAAAAAGGTATTTTTCGTTCATTTTGATGGGTACCCTTAATGGTATTTTTCCCAAGGAGAGCGAAATTTTGTTCGCTCGTGAAATAATAGTCACTTACGACGAGGCCCGTCTCCAATGGAATTAAACAAAGTGGAACGTCTATCGAAGCTCCAGGCTTTAGGGTTCCTATAATGGTGTCCGAGATTCCACACCACGCGACCGAATTGTTGGACTCCAGACTCAAAAGAAGATCCATATTTCGTTCCCTGGATGAAAGAAATCCAGGCATGAGACCGAATTGACGCTGGGCGACAATTAATCGACGAACTTCTACCACCAACTCACGATGTGTTTATAATGTGACACTTGAATTCTATGGGATTTTCCAAAAATTCTTTTGTCGGGAGATCTTTGGCGGTTACTCTCAAATCACCGTAATCAGGAGCCTGCAATTAATATCATTATACACACAATAAGGCACTTTACTTCAAACCCGAGGTTGAAAATTGTTGGATTTTTTTGGAATTTATGAGCAATGCAGCATCGCAATGAGCGATGCTGTCAATGAAAATGGTTACCAAAAATACTGGCCAATCTCTATCGGAAATTAAAATTCAATGTAAATATAGCCTGTATTGGCACAGTTCTTTTTATTTTCGTCGAGCTCTTGTGCAATCTTATTGAATAATGCATCAGGAAACGACTGGCAGTGGGCTGCACTCTCGGGAGTCTTTAACGGAATGGAAATGGTGATGAGCGTGAGGTGCAAAGGGGTTAAGGGATCGTGAAAATCCGCATATGAATGAACGTTAGAAATTAGTTAAATTAAAACAAAAATGAGTACCATTCGTTGCAATTGACTGGTTTGCAAACGTCCTCTTTCGCCAACGTTGCTGCGCCAAACTATATCGAGTTTACCGATATTCGTCGCGTTGTGCATCATTTTTGGATCTTTCATCAGAATCGACTGTGGCTTGAGGCAATAGAGATACTGTCGACTGCTGCCGGGATTCAAAACGTTCACACTGCCGTAAATCGATTCTCCGCTCTCGTTCGTGTTCAACGTCGACACTGAAAAAAAGGTACGCAATGTTGAATTATTATCTGCGCTACTTCAAGCTTGATATGAAAATGGAGTACGTATTTTTCGTACCGTATCGTTCACTTTCCGTGGATATTTACCTGTAAACAAGTGAGATGACTCCAGGGCAACTTTCTCCAAGCAAATAGGTCCCGAAGTTAAGTTCTGTATCTGAGCCTCGAGATAAACTTCGTCGGACTGAAACAAGCAACGGATACATTGAATAAAATCGAAGCTTTCGCACTTTTGATAGCACGGATAATGAACATCGTACTTCAGCGTTGCAAAATTTAGTTTTAACGTCCAGTGGCTTGATGACCTCGAACTTGAAGAACTTCCTAAAAGATTGAGTCGTTCCGCCGGCGCTCGTCGGAGTGTAACTCACTTCGCACACTAATCTGAAATGAATATTGTGTGATTTCGAGTACTATTTTTTCAAAACGCGCACGCGGCGATGTTCTATCCGCAACAGTCGCACATTATTAACTTACATATGCGTTCCGATTTCCTTAACTTCATGATGGATCACATCGTCTGCCGTATTGTCGGGCGCTAATTCCGCAACTTCGGCATTTTTGTGCGACAGTGGAATCATTTGAGTACTCGTTTGCAAATCCGCCTGTCAAAGTGGATCAGGTAAAATCTCAAAACCATTGCGTACCGCCGTTGCTTAACAGAGCGTAAATTGGCACAGAATTCTATTGAAAATTGCAGAGCGGAGAGCGTCTCGCGGATCGATGTTAAATGATACTGATTTTTTTTTCACGCTGATATGTCCAATGAGAGATTAAGTTAGAAGTTTCTAAAATAAGAAGACCGGTGGCCCAAAACATGTAAGAAGAAAGGAATAAGAAACATCCTAAACGGGAATCAGTCGAAATGGAGCAAGGAACTTAAAGGGGGGTATGAGCGTGGTAGGTGAGGCAGGATCCTGGGTATGGTAAGGAAACGGGATCGAATGAGAAGCATAAAAAAAAATAATAAAGGAAACAATCGAAAAACAGAGAGACCAAAGACATCCAAAGGGACTATGCGGAAATCGACAAATCGAGCTTCTGCGAAATGCACAAATATTTGAAGGGGCAAATAGGAAGGGAAAATTATCGGAACGAGAAAGGAGTAGACGGCGGACCTAATGGAAGAGTACGCCAGTATTACATGCGGAAATCTGGGAAAAAGAAGAAATAAGCGATTTAGATGAATGGAGTGCCGGAATGTGTGGGGTTGAGGAGGAAAACGTGGAGTATATGTGGACTTGCAGGTAAGCAAGGAAGAAAATAACAAAGAATGGGTGAAGGTGGTGAAGAGGAGGGAGAACAGGAACAGGCTTAAGATGGTGGTTGATATGGACACTGAATGGCAAGATACAAACTAGTGTCTGAGTGTAAGTATTCGAAGGCCTTAAGAAAATTAAAAGGTAAATAGAAAGGACAACAAAATTAGGTATGCAAGGTAGACAAAAGAAGGAAACGAAAATCAATGAAATTTAATGTCATATAATAGGTGTAAACACGAAAAGATAATAGAAATAAGTACTAGTATTAAGGACAGACATGTAAAAAGCGGTAACGCTATACAATGGAATAATTAAATAATGATAAATAATAAATTTCTGAAAGTTCTGATGCATTTCTGGCAAAATTGAAACAATTCAAGTTGGCAAGAGGCATCTGTGGCTTAGCTGTCGATAATCCTTGAAAATAATGCAGCAGAGCTCATTGAAACCTTATAGCCAAACCTTTATCGGCTGTTTATCGGTGCAGCGCTCAACCCTCCTTAAAAGAACATATGTAAAGCTATGCTTAAATTAGCACTGTGCACATCAATGTTTTTGAGTCCCACCTTTATGCGTACGTTCTTGACTATTTGGTTGCTGCCGTTGTGAACGCACAGATAGCTTGAGAAAATTTCGCCCAGATGAATATTTCTGTAACAATTGACGAATGAATGACGCAGAAAGGAAAACTGCACGATAAAAAACTCTAACAGGTCGGCGTACCCAAAACTTTGAGGCAATACCATGAACTGTCCGACAGCGAGACTCTCCATTCCCTGTAAAGCGGTGCAATCATTTTTCAACTCGTTGTTCAACGTATTGCCTGGCAGATCCGTAGAGTCGCACGTAACGATCATCGGACTGGCAAGCGTCGGACGAGTCAGTCTCATAACTGCGAGAGCATTGAGTATCGATATAAACTATTTGAACAATCATTGATTTTGCATTCAATAATCAAATTTTCTATACGTATTTAAATGTTTGCATTGCAATTTATAGGTTAGAAATGACCTTTCAACGCCAGTAAATGTTCCGTTTTGGGCTTGACCTCCATTTTAATTTTTTTTCGTTGCCGCAACCACTCGATTTTTCCTTAAAACGTATCGTCCTTAAACGTATCATCAGTTGGATTGCGAGGTATTTAAAAAAGACGCGAACAGGCACATCTGTCAAACACAGGTGTATCGAGTACCGCCATACTTGCGATTAGTCCAGCTTATCGACGCAAACGTCAGCGCTGTATTCAAATCAATCACATGTCACGACATACACCACATTTACATAAATATTCATGTCAATATTAATTAATGGAAATGATGTAAATCATTGCATCGTTGGCTATCTTTGAAAACATTGATGTCACGCGCGCGGTTACATCATCTGATTTATATGCGAACATTACGACAACTTCAGCCTTTCCACCTGCGTCCGCCCGTGAAATAATAAGATACGCAGAAGAAACTTTCTAAAGATAATGTCAAAAAAAAAGTACCATAATTCGTAAAAACCTCATATTACGTTGTAATTTTCTAGAGAGATCATTTTCTAAAGGGTAGAGGATTTTTGGGATTAAGGATCCTCAATAATTCTTTGAATTTTTGAGAAAAATATATATTTTTGCGCAAGGTACAAGATTAAAAATTGTACCTTGCAAATACAATGTGGCGTTCCGTTGTAAACGTATGTGTAAGGATGTGTGGAAGAATTAGCGATGAACACAATGGGTGTCGCATAATTGAAATATCCTCAAAGTACACATTCCCTGATGAGTGCGATGCAGCGTTATTACCAGTTATACTCATCCTCTACTGAAGCTTGGCCGATAAGAGATCCAAATAGGCTGTTGAAATTAAGTCGGCGAATTTTATTCCCAGTTTTTGCATCAGGTCCTCGCTCATTTTTTGTCCAGTCTCGACGCTCTGATCGTCACTCAGGACAACCTGTGAAGGGAAGTCATTCGTTTCAAGGCTCGTCGTCCCAACGAGATCTTTCCATTCTCCCATAGACGGACCTCTATCTCTGCGTATTCGCCCAAACCAATTACACGGTCGAGGTGAACTCGGCTCTGGCCGACCATGTACAAGTATCTCGTTTTTGTAACGGTTCCGAGAACTCCGTTAGATTCGGACAGTACCGTTTCAAGCCCCTGGCAGCCCTCCTTATTTAACACAGCTTTTGTGTAGCTGGAAACCTTCGGACCCGACAGGTCGGGCCTATCGTAAAATATGAGCTCTCCGGAGCCATCCTGCAATTACAAATCAACTTGGGTGAATTTTCTTCATGAAAGGAGAACAGGAGAAGCCGCGTCTTGGGAGAGTATTAGGTTGAACAACAAGAGTGGTTGCTATGTCAGTCTTATGGATGTACGGGAAATAAAATCATTGGCGGGTGAAGCTGAAATGTCGAATTCTAAATGTTCTGGTACAGTAAAATTAATTGCTATCAGCATAATATGAGGAACAAACCTTAAACTTTCAGTTAAACATAGTTTCTTTTTTATCACCTGTATCTGCACATATTTTATTTTATTAGGGCAAAACTCTTTAGAATAAATATACAGCGACTAACGACCGCTGCAATTTCGTCCCTGAACCGTTTATGGTATTGCCATATGGTTTGTCAAAGATCTTTGGGAGAGTTGAGCAAGAACTCAGCAAGGCATGGCTAACACGTCCGCTCGGTGGAAATGCTACAGCCAAGTTTTCTCCTAGACGGAACACATTTTGGGCAAATGGAGAGAAAGACGTTGTTCCTCGTTTAACAGAATGGAAGGTCTTTCTCTTCTTTATTCCGAAATATCACTTGTCTCAGAGAACATTGACAATCAGTGAATTAACTACTTCTTTTGCACTCATGGCCACTCAGTCGGTGTGACGCGTGGGGTTAATTGCACTACAATCATGTAATCAATGATTGAGAAATTTTTCAAATAGTTCCTTTTTTGCATAAATTACCTGGACAAAAAATCTAAAATATTCTGTATCATTCTTGTATTGTGCCTTTTTTTTATCATATGAGAAAATAAAATAATTTATCATTAGAATACATGCAAACTCAAAATTAAAAGTGTATTCTTTAACGAGGTAGGAGGTCGCGGTTCATTCCCAAATTTTGGGTACAAGCCAAGTGCTTTTCTGTAAACTGCTATACATCCTTAAGGAGGTACGATCATTAAAAAGAATCAAACTTTTGGGCCTGGAATTTTTATATGATGTTGACGAATACGTTATGCAGACGTCTTATGGAGACGGTCGACCGGAAATGCCGTAATCACGGTTTTGCTGCTCCCGTGTCCAACTAAGGTCGTTGGAAAACCGAAATTTGATAATTTAGACATAATAGATATTGTAAAAAAATCGAAAATTCGAACTTCACCGGTAGTTCAAGCACTACATTTTAAAACGTTTTTAACTTCCGGTTGAATATTATCATAATGACGAAATAGCACCCATAGACATGACAACGTCGGGCGTAACAGCTGATTCGTTTGGCCAGCATAACCTAGTTCTGCTTGGAAATTGCCGTGAAAACGAGTCGCCTCAAAACGCAAAATTTTACCTATAATATTAATTCCGCTGAGGTAATTCAGGGCTATTTAAATAAGATTCCGATAGATTTAGTGTAACATTTTTTTAGTCCGTTTTTATGGTGAAACTCATTGTGAATATGACGGAGACTACTCCAGAATCGTTGACGATCTAACTTTTCAGTTTTTATTAGTAAATATGCAGTAAATAAAATATTTACCACAAATTTGGTACTTTGGGATCGACAATACGAATATTCAACATAAGTTAACATAAATCAGAACACCCATCGGGTAACATAAATTTTGTCTTTGTTGACCCTGAAGAACTAGTACCTTCTTAACGGCATGTACAAGGTCAACGTAAACTCACAATTTTCCTAACAGTTTTCTCATATATGGGCAATGAGTTTCGATAGTGAACATTTCACGGCATATTATAAAAAAATAGAGATAAATACTTGAGTTTCTACGTACCTCGAAACGACGCAGTTTCAGCCGTCCTTTTTTTACTTTGAAAAATGTATCCATTTGTTCTATTGTCGTTGGATCATTGCAACCGCCGAGTTCTTTAGCTTTCTCATTTATCGCCTTCCAGTCTCGAACTAACGCTTTAATTTCTACGTTTCGCATAATTGAATACAACGCCGTTGATTCGGCACGCAAAATAGTGCACTTGTAAAATTCCACGTATAAATATAAATATGTTTAGTAAAGATAGAAATTAATGATAAAATTGTGATAATGTTAAAAATGACGCCACCATTTCTTCGCCGTCGATATTCTCACGACTGCATCATTTTGTCAGCGCAGTAACGTGGAAATTGGCAAGCTTTGAGAAGCAAATCCGCGATGTCCTGGTGGTAATTCAGAAAATTCATTTAGTATCAATATATGAATCTGGGAAAGAAGACTATCTTATTCGGTGCAATTCGTCGACAATCCGAAGATATTCAATTTCAACGAGAAAAGAAGCGCCGGACGAAAAAGAGCTTCGCATCAAGCCCGACATATTGAGCATTCAAATTTTCCACCGCGTCTTGCGAGTATACAGCGGTAAAAATAAGCTGCGTACGCATTCATTTTTACTAACAACGTACACTATTTTTAAATCTTTACTCTCGCGAATCGCGCTGGAAAATTCAAGCTCGCAATATGGCCGACTTGGAAGCGAACACTTTCAACACCGTAGGCTGCGTCAAGTCTCTGAATTAAAGATATCGCTGCTTTTAATCTTTCGAATGAAAAAATATCGCTGCGTTAATCCCACTGGATCAAAATTACGCCGCGTTAAAATGCCTCGAATCAAAGTGAGCAGTATAAAAAACAAAGAGAAAAAAGAGAAATACTCACCGAAAGTGGGGGTAAACAAGAAGCTAAGCAGTGCACGATTACGTACAGAGGAGCGCAAAAGAACGCAACGATAAACGATACCAATATCAATACGACGAGCCACAAGATAAACTGTACCGGATTGCAACCCATTATTGCGTCAAATTATCGCCAATTGTTACGAGATCGGAGAAACAAAACTTTTCGCAATTGATTAACTTTGGAAAAAAGTAAAATAGACAAATCGCGGTCTTAGGATCGAGCGGAGTGAAACTGTGAATCTTCAGCGAGTCGAACACTACGTGTTGTGGGGCCTCGTCACGCATTATTCTTTTTCCTGCCTCGCACATCTGTATCTTTCTTTCTTTCTCTCTCTCTCTCTCTCTCTCTCTCTCTCTCTCTCTCTCTCTCTCTCTCTCTCTCTCTCTCTCTCTCTCTCTCTCTCTCTGTTCGTTTCCCTTTCTCGGCACGCCTAACCCAGTTGATTCATAACGGTATTTTCATTCGCGTCAGCCTCGACACGATCTTAACGTGTACACACTCGAGACTTCGTAGCGAGCGCATTACCGCCCTCGTACGGACTTTGAATTCTTTCGTCATCCACACCAAGCCTCCACTTAATCTCTGATAAGATAATGAATGTAGTGACAACTAACAAAAAGACGCAAAAGAATTCGCGTACAATCAGTCAGGTTTTTTTTCTTATCGCATTATCACGGACTATTTTTTCGCCGGTCGATCATCCTTTTCGATAACATCGAACAATTGAATTGAGGACTTTCGGGCGTTTCACCAATGAACGTTTTATCGTTCCTGAACAAAAATTCTTTCCTTTTTTTGGCAAGTAATTTAATTCCGATAAATGTACCGCTTCGAAGTTTCCGTAAATTTCATTATACTTCGTTTCAAAAGAAATAAGAAACTATTTTGCTTTAAATCATTTGGAAACTGCTAATATAATCGAACTGCCAATATTAATTTCCTCTTGAAAATTCTACAGCGGAACTCGAAAACTTCGAAGTTAAAATTTTATTGAACGTATCTAGTGTAAAGAAAAAATCGGTGTCCTTGAACACTCGATCCTATTGTGGGGTTATTTTAAATTTGAAAAAAAAATTCACGTATAGTCTCGTTTGGCTGAGATCGATTGCAGAATTCTTTTCTACTCTTTTGGGGTGTTATTTTAAATTTGAAACAAAAAATTCACGTATAGTCTCGTTTGGCTGCAATCGATTGCAGAATTCTTCTCGATGCCAATTTAGTTTTGTTCTTTCTTTTAGTTACAAACTTTCACAAGACGAGTCCGATGTTTTGAGAGATTGAAATTTGCATCATTGGACTGCAATGAAAACTATTTTTCTTAAGTGCGCAAATTTCTTTTGGCAAATCTAACAAAAATCTCTTCAAATTCTTATCTTTGCTCATTTAGAGATCTACGATCTGAATCAGCAAAAAAAAAAGATTTTGTAGAATGATGATAAATAAAAATAAAAAAAATCGTTGCATTCCAACGACGCAAACTTCAACACCGTGTTTTAACTATTTTCTCCCGGAGTTCGTGTTTGTACGGACTTTTTAACTGGACTGCAAATAAGTATATGCGTTCGGTCGTCCTTTGAGATGTAAAAAAAACGTAGGGCTGGTAATGTTTTTTTCCCTTTTTTAATACAATAATACTAAATAATATTATTAAATATTTTCTTGTTTTTACATGTACATAGGAGTATAATAATAATAATAATAATAATAATAATAATAATAATAAATGGTACCTCATCATAATTGATATAATCGTTACTAAATAGTAGCAAAGATTTTATGTAAGCAGTCATGAGATGGTGTGATTGTTTTTGTTTTTCATGATCAGGCAAAATATGTATCCCGCTCGAAACACGATGCCAAAAATCAGCAGGGTGTACGAGATTTTGAGAGAACACGCCAAATTCGCGGAATAGAATGATTCTTCCGTTTCACTTTTCTCGTGGTGTAAGTATCGACAAAACGTGGTAAGAAAGTCGAAGTATGCTTGTAAAAAGCCCCATATATACCGTATTACGAGTTTTTATTTTTTTTTAATTGATCGATGCCGATTTTGTTATTTTTACCCCTTCGATACTCGACTACTCTAGTAATTAATCAAGGAGTTTTTGGCTACTGCATAGAAAAAATCTGCTTTCTCCTCTCGAGCGAGGTTCGTTCGAACACACAGTCGTGACCACTTAAATGCAATTAAGCTGCATTACCGCCGCGGGCACTAAACTATTTACATAAAATCTTTGTAAGGGGCTGCTTCTTCTTTTTTTGTTTGTTTGTTTTCTTGTTAAACGTAAATCAACGATTTTTCTCGTCGCGAACAGTGACATCGTTACGTTCAATAAACAGTTACTCGCCGACACTCTCTTCGTTCCCGTCCCTTATCGTCGCTTTTCAGCATCGTTACTTTTTGCTGTTATTTTTTTTTTATCCACGATTTCGATTTTTGACCAAAGCGCGAAACGTTTGCCCGCTATGTTCGTGCGACCAGCAGGAGGCGGCCGACCGCCATTCGGCCACAAAAGATGCACGAGTTATTACAATAACCCGAAGATACGTTCGAATGAGAATACGATAGGATTGTCACGGGGCTATCCCCGTCAACCCACGCTGTCGCCCATCACGTCAGTCTCGATACCACCCTTGGTCGTCTTCGTCTCGGTGTCCTGTTCCGGCTCGCCGTAAGCATCCACAAATTCCTGGCGGATAGACGGAAGACAAAAAAAAATACACGTTTAAACGGTGTTCGCTATAGGGCTGGCATCGTTGGCGCTGATTCTCCGTTATTTCTGGTTGGCAGTTTATTTGTTAAGGAGTTTCGGGACAAATGACCAAATGTTATCATTTGATTAAAATTTATAGAGTCCATTCGTTGTCATGTGCTGAATGTAGCCTGCAAATTTTAAATCGATCGACTAGACCGTTTCCATAAAGTGTACAGTTGAAAGAAAAAAAACCATTTTTACCATTGGGAGTTCACTATACTCATCGTTGAGCGGCAGTTTTACGCACGAAGTAGTGTGAAAAAATGTTAAGAATGTTATGAAAAACTGTCAACCCACTGAGTACATTATAACAATTATATTACCCAAAAATTAAATGATCCGTCTACACTGTTTATTAGCTATTGACATTTTTGTAAATGAAAACTATCAGTTCTTCCCTCACCGCCGAAACGTAGAGGCAAAGTGTAGCAACGTACTAAACTAAAAATAAGCTGTCCCGAAACTCCCTTATACGAATGTGCTATCGAATAATTGCATTGGTTTGATATCTTACATCTTTGTTGATGTCATCGGAACAGGCCTCGGCTGCTGGGACGTCATCTGTAATCGAACGTGAGGTTTTAAGATTTTTTTTCAACGTTATGTTCGTTTACTTTTTTCAATTTTATTTTTAATGTTTCTTCCCACGTCTTTTGAAGCTATTCCAACCCCATCCCGTCCACGTTTGCCCCATAGTTGTAGATTCTGATGCACTACTTATTTTCGTGCCCTCAGTTTTTTCTTTCCGCAACCCCAAATGAAACCACTTGCTCACCGTATTCCGTCTGAGTGTGGATTTCCGTAGTGAGAATATTGGATTGCTCGCGCTGAGCATCCGCGTCGATCGCGTGCAGACGTTCCCTGCTCGTTCTCAACTCTTTGCGTAACCTCTCCCGCTCGTCCTCTCTGTTTTTCACGATTTCCTGCGCAAACTACACGTAAGCAAGAGGCCAAGCAAAAAATACGAGAAATTGTCGTTTTGCCATGTGCGTTTCGAGAGGCACGCGATAGGCGTTTTTATTTTTTTTTCCCCGTCTCGTTTTTCTCCTTACGTACCAGTAGCTGCGACAGTTGAGCGGTCAAGGACTGACAGACTGGTTGCAAATCGACAACCGGTATAACCGGCTGATACGGATGGCTGTGGTTTCGCGTTACTCGACAGCCCGTAGCTTCGCAACTGGCTGTGGTCGGTGCGACTACTCCCTTCGAGGCTAGTACAGCCTCGGTCTCGGTAACGGCCAGGGCAGAATTTAACATTCCCATCAGGTTGTTGGCTGCGCGAGAATAAAAATAAAAATTATCCATACGTACATATTTAAGTGTATATAATTTATAGTTTTGAAGAATATTCAATTCTTACGCTTTCAAGCGTATTAAATACATTAAAAAATGCATGCCAGATTTGAGTTCTGCAAATACAAATTTAAGCTTGATAATTCTTTAACGCTATTTTATTTACACGAAAAATTTGCTCTTCCATTTTAGACGTGAATAATTCAGCAATCAATATTAGGCAAATCCGGTTAACGATTCTCGAAACTGATCTTTACAGATTCAAGAGGCTTTTTTTTAATTTCGTTCTCATTCTCTTTACACTATTTGGAAATTACTCGCGTTAGTTGCTACAGGAATGCATGCATTTTTTAAATAACTTTAATTTGTATGAGATTAATGTTGAAATTTAAAGAGAAAAAGGTTTTCAAAGTTGTAAAGATACGCTCAGAGAACCTTCAACGGGATACGGCAAATATTAATTATTTGGCTCGACATTCAAGTTTGAACGTAAAGAGTGATTTTCTGAATGTTCCGAATTTCACATGTTTTTTGGTTATACCCAATAAAAATTCATTTCTACCTTGACTGATCGCAGCGAGGATTAATTCTGCGGGCTCCTTCTCGAGGCCCGATACCTCCGACGCCATATCGGCCACGTGTTCAAAGTCTTCTTTCGGTATATTCAGTATATCGGCCACCAACGATTGTTTCTCGGCCAACGCTCGTCTTATCACCTCGTCCTTTCGTCTCAAACATTCTGAAACGCGAGAAGAGAAGATTAGTGCGAAAAAAGTAATAAAAATGACGACGGAGTCATTCAAAACTATTTGCCGAAGAGAAAACCTGTCTGAATTCGTCCGGACAAACGGTATACACGTAAGAATCGTAACGATGTTTACCTATTGGCGTGAGAACGGGCTCGGCAACGTGCACCGGCCGAACTTCGGTGTGAACTTCGATCGGATCGATCAGCGAGCATTGCGTGCACGTGATCATCCTCATGGGCTCAACGGCACCTGCAAAACAAAAATTATTCGGTGAGAAAAGCAAATTGAGCGTTACGATGAAATTTCTAAAGATGCATGGTTCTTTTTGTTTGGTTTAAATGCTTTGGAAATTTGCGGAAAAGTAAAATAATTACCAGGCACCGGCGAATGATGTTCCTGGGGTTGAGATGGTTCCTCTTCGTTCTTGACACCTTGCTCGTTCTTAGAATCGTTCTCCTCCGTTCGATTCACATCGGCGCTTTCCTCTTCGGTGTCGACTTCCGTTTTAGGCACTGCAGCATCCTCGGTCGAGTCTTTCGTCTCATTCTCGGGATCGTTGCTCTTGTCGCCGGTATTTTCGGTGCTACTGCTACTGTTCAAGGTGGTAGTATTTTGTTCGATGATCGGAGCTTCGGGTACTTCGCTCATGACGGTAGGTGGCGTTGGTCTTCGACCCTCGCGATCGCGGGCTTTGTAATAAGCCTCAGCCGCTTCGGATATGTGTTTGCACCACAACTCTCTCTCGGCTTTTGAGGCCGCTACGAGATCGTATATCTGCGCACCGTTTTGCGACGTATTCACGAGATAAAGGGAATTCTTGTCAACCGCGTTGTTCCTCACGAGCACAGTGGATACTCGTACAATGGGGCTCAGTACGGAATTCATTTGATTGGTATTGATGAACTTGAGCAGATACTTGTCGTCCTGTCGATGCAACAAAAATATCGTATCGTCGAGCAACACGACGTGGAGATCAACGGGTTTCGGTCGATTGACCATCCGCCATTGGAGCGGACCCTCGAACAACAATTTACGTTTGGTAATGTCGATATTCTTGAATTCTTGTACGGTCGGATGATCGAATTTGTCGAATGCCGAACGATCGATCTTACGCTGAATCTCGGCGAGACGCTGATAATCCTCGGCCTCGCGTACAGCCTGATTTACCACGCTAAGTATTTCTTTGCTGCGCTCGAGGCTTCGTATAACGTCCGCTTTCTCCTTCTCGTGGCTGTCGGGTGTGTACTTCGAGAGGTTCTCGAAGAGCAACGGATACTTGGTCAGTCGTAGCATACCCGTGAGTATGTGATCCTTTAGCTGCAAGCGTCGACAGAGAGTATTGGATTCGATCTCGTTCAGGAAGGAATTCAATTTGGGATCCTTGCGTCTGCGATCGCGCAAAGCGTCCAGGGCGACTTGTTGCTTGGCGCAATAAGTCGAGGCAGCACGCTCGAAGGCCTCGCCCGCCTCACCGTCGAACATCTCTAGTAGCAAATCGCCAATGTCAGCGACACAAGGGTTCTCCTTCTTTTTACGTTTCATCGCCTGATTGAAGCGCGAATGTATCGTTACCATCTCGTCGAGATTCGAGAACAACAGCTGTATCTGATCGAACGGAAGGACCTGAGACTCGAGCAGTGGTCTGTGGAAGACGTAGGAGAGCACCTTCAACGCTCGTACGTGAGATCGCTCCGTGTGGAAGAGTTCTACGGAACGGGAAGAGATAAAGATAAGAGACGAAATAAATTAGTTCATTTGACGCACTCGAGAATACAAATGTTTATGGTTCCACTTAATTTTTTGTTTTTATGAAATAAAATGAGAAGTGTTTGTTTGGACCAACCGTTGATGACCTCTTGTCTCTTTTTTTCGGAATTACTGAGACGCGCGAGGACCTCCTCGGAGACACCCTGACTCCATTCCGGTGGATCAGCCTCGACGTCGACGTCGCTGTCCCACGAGGTTGACGAGGTATTTGCCCCCGCATTCGCCGGATGTACTTGTTCCAGGCTGGTACTAGGACTGTCCAAGCTCCTCGTCGATAGGCTACTGTTCGAAGAGCTACCCGCCGAGTTGCCGGGAAACGTGCCAGTCGCCTCGCAATCGCTGAAAACAGACCTACGGTCAATCGGTTAGCATCACCTCCCTTCGCGCTCCAAATACGCCCGCAAAGTTGCCCTCAATCTACTTTCTCTCAAACACACCAGAACTGGTTCGTATCAAATCTGTGAGTCAATTTGCAACCTATTTCTCGTCAGTGTTATCAATGGCGATCAACAAAATCCTAATTATAATGACTCACTTCGGCCTCTCCCTTCCCCCTCTCTCTCTACAGACCTCAGTATTTAGTATGACATTGAATTTTAAGGAGAATGATTCGAAAACATTTTCCATTCAAAGCAAATCTGCGACTAAGATTTTGGATAATGAAAACGAATAATAAATTTTCGTTGCATTCGAATGATGCAAGCTTTAACACCATTATTTAATGAACCTAATTCGTAATTATACTACCAGTATAATTAAAAAATTGTTCAATGAAATAATCGATCGTGTTAGCATAACTACCACTTTTTTCTTCTTTTGAATGTTATACCTTTCGGATCGCGTACGACGCTCCGTGTGACAGGTAGTCTTGCAGAAGCCATTCGTGTCATCGACGCTATCGTCGTCGACGCTAATGCACTTTTTATTAATAATATCGATAGCCGGTTGTTCGAGGGGCAAAGTGGATTCCTTGTGCGCCATAGCGTCAGGCATATTATCGTCGCTATGAGAATTGGGTCGAGGACAAACGCGACTCGACCCTCGTTGCCTCATCCTCTGTGCTCTTATTATTCTTTAAAGGTTGCTCGGGTACGACTGCCGGATTTGTTTTATCATTTTTACCACATTTCTCTCTCGCTCTCTTTCACTTTTCCTCCCCCTCCCGCGCTGCACTATTTTCCGTTTGACTTAGTTTTCTCCGATTTTTCGTTTCAGTTGTCAGATTTCCCTATCGAATTTCATTTAGAATTCATTCTTTTCGAATGAAAGAATTTATTTTTCCTCTATGTGAATTAATTGAAAATCAAATCTTTCGAGATCCTTCGATTCCATAGCAGACAAATCCTTAACAGATGAAATTCTTCGGGAATCTCGAAAACGCATGTACTTCGTTTGTTTTTATTGTTTAGGGAGAAATAAAAAAAATCTTATTGCTTTTTCCTCGGGTGTGAGCCGCATCAACGAGAATTCACCGATAATAATGCCAGGGGGATAAGACCTTGAAGGAACGATGGTTGAAAGGTTATCATCGACTCACAATGCCATTTGGCAGGAAGGAGCTGTTGGGGCGGCGGCCGCTGCTCAACATTCAAGTGCATTGACATTTTATTAATCACGCGTACGAATGCGATGAAAATATCATCGTACAGCATGTATTCTGGATATATATACCGGATAGAAATTAATCAATAAAAAATATATATATAATACATTTGTTGGAGACAAAATTTTCAACGTCTTGGTCCATTAAAACGACTCTCGACGGTTTCTGAATTATCATCATTCGAAAAATTGCTCTGTACACGAGGTAGGATCTCTGCTCATTTTTCACACTCCAAATAAACAGGCGATCTAATAATAACCCAGCGGCCCGTTAAGTTACGCGGTAGCGTTACAACGCCACACACAGTTAAAACCCGCACCGGATTATTTACTTCGCTAATACGGTCGACGCGGCCGAGGGCGTGTAAAAGGAAAAAAAAAGTTGTCGTGAGGTTTGTTTTTACAATGTGTTGCAGAGAGAAGTAGAGAGAGAGAGAGAGGAAAAGGGAGAGATAGAGGGTTCACTTTCAAAAAGTAAAACACCCAAATTTGTTTCGGCTTCGGTGAAAAAAATGTCTACAAAGTGAACGATCGATAAAAGCCGAAAGTCGTAAATTGCCGCTTGAAATTTAATTGAAAAATAGGTTCGAGCCGTTGCCCGCGACGAGGAAAAATAGAGGTGGAAAAAGCGACAGAGAATTTCTTCGTAGTTGTTGTTCTTAGGAGAAAGTCGGTGTCCTGGGAACGTTATCGAAGCCGCTCCTTCATCACTTTAATCAAGCCCGCCGTCGTCTCACTCCCCACCCCAGTGAGGTACCAACGAAGCATTCGCTATCCACCATTTTCCCTACGGTTCGAACCGTTCCCTCCTCCAGCCTCGAATGCGCGTACCACCCTCGTGTGTACCCACCCTTTTCTAATTCACCCGTCACCCCATCGAGGCCTCCATTCGTCTTGCATTGCGAGTGCACAGGGTGGCGTGCTTTTCCTATTCTCATGTATTACGTCGCATCCCATCCCTTTACACGGGCCCCTCCTCAATTGTTTCAATTCTCATCATCCCGACCCAATGATATATATTTATATATTTATATGGGTGGGGACAAGATATTCTAAACTCGCTATATCTATGTCATATCGACTATCAGCGTCTGGCTCTTTTGAGGACGGCCCTTCGTTTTGTTTTGAATGAATAATTGATTTGGTAGGCAGAGCGATCTTCAACTACGAATGTCTTCAAAATCACCGTTCTATATGTATATCGTATTGAAATAAATTATTATTTAATAATTTATAAATTACACAAGTCTATGCTCCAATTTCTCCAGATAAATATAAGCTATACTAATCTATCTCGGTTCTATTATCGAATCCTGATAAGTCTTGTAATATTGAGAGTAAGGATTGACAATCCAAACAAATCCAAACGAACTACCAAAATAATAATAAAAATCTATAGGTCTACAGTAGGACTTGCACATTGTAAACAAAAAATCCGGGTCTCTCAAATACACTCAACTTTTTTTCATCAAATTCATTAAAAACTCTCGAGTGATGAATCTTCGAAAAAAATGTGAAGTTTTCGAACCGTAGACGACCGAGATTTTTTTTTTGTGCTCTCAATAAACATTCCGGGCAAACAATATTTTCGAAGGAGCGAGGGTCGTCTCGAGGTAGAATGTCCCATATCTGCCCCTGCTGACTGTATATGTAATATGACACAAGTTTGAGGGTGAAAGTGCGCTTGTGTGTAGCCGAGACCGGAGGCTGGGTCTATAAAAAGTATTGATTCAAGAATATCGACTTTTTCGTAAACAAAGACCAAGATAACTATCTTCGCCAACCCCCGCTAAAACTGCACCAGCGAATATTATGAGCAGTCCGGGCTTCGTGCTGAACGTCTTAGCGAAAAAATTTTTTGCAACGATCTTGTCGGACTTGATGAGCAATGCACTTTGAACTACGTCACGATAATATTTCATTGAAGACTGATGAATATATATATATATATATATATATATATATATATATAATTCTTCAATGACATCGAAGCTGTCACAAATTTACGCAGGTCTATTCGGGATAAAAAATTCGCAAAAATTAATGTCATTACAAAAAAAAATATTATTATTATCGAACTCGACATGGAAATGTCTTCCTGCAAATGAACGATACTCTGGTCAACGTTTAAATAATACGAAATAAAATGAGGACGGAACGAGATTACAAAAAAGATCACAGAATAAGACGAGCGAGATACGAACGGCACGTGGTCTCGGCGTTTTTTTGTACGGCATTTAATTAACACTGCACCTTCCCCTTCCCTTCCATTCTGTCCGTCTGCAATCTTCCTCCAGAAAGTCGTAATTCCCCGTCGCAGTCACTAATCAAATTTATTGCGCGATCGTTCCCGGCGGGGTTCACCTCAAGGCCGATGAAATTAATTGCAATCGATACGTTCGCGACAACGGAGCGTACGTTTTTTTTCTTTCTATTCTCCTCGTCCCCCCGGTACTTGTGTTTCGAAAAAAAACTGTTCCCGCCGTGCATTCGCGAATGGTGGCACAAAATTGACATGCGTTTTGGATAAGACAAGCAATAAAGAAATAATAGGGCAGTAATAGACACCCGGTCGGTATACAGCTTCGGTGGTTCCCTTTGCTGAGCAGCATTGGCCCGGGCCAATATTCGGATGGGCGACCGCTTAGCCGCGCACTGGGGAAGCAACACTCTTGGATCTCTGATAAACTGGAAAAAGCTAAGTCACAAATGAGAAATAAAAGAGGTATGGGGTCGTAAAAGAAGCTCTCAAACACGTCTACGAAACATAAAAAATAAACATAAAGAAACGAACCGATTCCTGCTGATTCTTCAAACGGATTTCCGGAACAAAATATTCGCTGTTTCACGTTCTGCTAAACGATCTCCGTCAAGAACGTCGACATGAAGTTAATTGCAAAATAATATTACGTATAAATTTGCAGGGGACGTTGGAAACTTTCATAGAAAAGATGAATTTATAGGAACATTTTTACGAGTTTTGCACGTCCGCGACGAGTTTCACCGTGAATCACACACGGAAGGCGAAGCGTGGATCGAAAACCTTCCGTATATTCAAGCAATCCGAGCAAAATTCGAGCGAGAGTCAAAGATAGAGTTTACGACGGGTGAGTCGAGCTTTTTGCGAAGTTGCATTTCGCGTTGCGATACGCAAAGCTCGTCGATCAAACGCCTCAAAGCTTTTGGATCGTAGGTGGATACCGGGAAGAAAAAAAAAAGATTGAAAATTCTCGTGTTTATCGGTCCAGTGATATTCCGAGTGCGCCCATGAGTTTGTTTAAGTTTGTTCTCGAGATCGAAGCCGCTTTTTAAAAATCTGTTATTTCCCTCTCTTCATTTTTATTAGTTTCCCAAAACGTTTTTGACATGTTTACGTCACAAATCTGAAAGAATCTTCACGTGATTTCTGGAGTATAAATCCGCGAAAAAAGCTCGGGCAATGCAAAACAAGGGAATTTTCACTGCATTCCAACGATGCAGATATCATCATGGTAAATTAAGACACTTTTTTTGTGTACTCTCTTGTGTACTTTCTTGATCGCTTCGACGATCAAGAAAATTGAAAATATCGATCACGGGCTTGTTTGGGTTTGTTTGTGCACGCAGAGTGACGATGGCAAATTCCACTCGTAAGTTCCTCCCTATAAAGAAACCCCAAAATACCTTTATCTCCGGATATCGCGTCTAAAATAGAAAAAATACGTCTGTATTTATGCCCCAAACACGAGCGTGTCAAAATAATGGCGAATCCCATCGCTAATATCTGACAAGAGCAGCCGCGATACTGCCGCAACGAAAAGAAGGCAAGTGGCGTATCGAAAAAGTAGCTCGAGGATATCCACTCACGGGCCAAAAAAATATACTGGTCTTTTCGCTGTATAGAAAAAAAAAGTGACGAAGGAAGGCGAAGTGAAATAAACGGCAATCTAACGCTCCAGCTATGTTAATGATAGTTTCGTCTGACCGTCCAAGATGAGAACCCCCCCCCCCCCTTAGTTTTTTATTATATTTATTTTGTCCGTCATTCTTTGCCTAGTAGAGGGAATTACTTTATTATTTTGTATTGACCTGACATTTATTAACATTTAGTTTATTTTTACTTTTTGCATTTTTGGTACTTCACTTAATATTTATCGATTTGTTCTAAATATTAACTAATTATTGAGGCATGATAAACTAATCTAATTGCATCCTCTCTCTCTTTCTCTCTTGGAATGGAAAATAGAGCTGGCGAACGCACACACGTTTCGTGGCACCTACAGTAGTGTTCAGTCAAGGTTCGCGATGAAGGGGCGCGCGTTCCTCCTCAAACCCACCTATGCAACGTGCACTCGCCCCTTTTACTGTCAAATATCAAATGCGAAATTCGCGTTACTATCGAACATTTATACACGTACGCGCACGGAGAGACATCGAAACACGAGTGCACTGGCGTACATGTACATAAAAACACGTAGAGGGAGAGGGCGTACGAATGTTTGTCACGGATACGCAGTTTATTATTTACGAGGAAGGAGAGAAAAAAAAATAGAGCGTGGTCGCTGTCAAGCACGAGAACGAGAGGAAGACTTGGCGCTATGCGCGAAGACCCTCGACACTAAACGTTTAACGACACACTGAGCGGTGTGCTCCGCACCTACACCTTCAGGGAGTAGAAACGAAAACGGAAAAGCTAGTCTGCGCGCGTTCACGACAGTTTCTTATAACTGTACAATGGAAACACGCGCGCACACCCTGAGCGTCTTCTGCCAAAAAAAGGAGAAAAAAAACGAGGCGAGGAAAAAACACCCACACGCACGGGAGCGGGCGAGAGAAATCTATAGATACGAAAGTTCCAAGGCCACGTCTCCATACTCCGGGGACGTGAGTTAACAGACGAGGACACTCCGGAGCTTTTTTCGCTTTCGTAAGTCTCCTTTTATCTGAGTTTTTGTGCCTCGATCGAGTGTTATTCTCGAAGAAATTCTACTGGCATTCCGTCGTCGGGGGAGGTAGAGTGAGAGAGGTGTTCGTCTCGCACTCTAGGTTCAAAATCCTCTGAGAGCACCGTGAGGGGCTCGACTCTTAAGTATCTTCGAAGAAATCAAAGACTTACTTGGTTTTGGAGAGATTCGGATCGCTCGTCTTTCGTTTTTCCCGCAGCTGCCTCTGTGAAAAAAACCAAACACACGAATATCAGTCGCGATTCATTGAAAGAAGCACACAGTTTTTTAAATCGTCGTCGTTTAAGTGGAAAATCTTTGATTTTTTATTGTTTCTCTATTTTTTATATCAGTATCCAAAATATATTTGCTGATTTAAATTATGGATCTTTCATAAGGATCCTCGAAATAGTTTGTAAACCGCATAGCCGAAATTTGCTTAAAAAAACCTGTGGGCGATTCGACAAATATAATTTTTATTGCATTTAAACGATGAAAATTTCAGCATCGCGAGAGAAGTTGGCCCCATCGGGCTTTTTTTTTAACGATACTTCATTCGCGGGTACGTATCCGCTGAAGTATTCGGAATTCACGATCCCGTGAATGAATCTCGATTCGTGGAAAATTCGATGTCACGAGAAAATTCTTGCCAAGTGACTGTCTCGCCGAGTATATCCAAAAACGGGTATATTCGGAGAAATTTGATCAACCGTTAAAGATTAAAATTCTGCCGGAAGCAGTCAAATTAGACTTGGAAGAACAGAACCTTTTTTTTTTAACTTTCATGAGCGTTTGTCAGTGTATCTATAATCTGTCAAAGATTGCTATGAAGATTTATCGTTACTATCAAACTTGTTGCAAAAAAAAAATGATCGTAGGGAAGAATAAAAATAAGGAAATGAATGCTCTTTACGAGCGAATGACGACTCGTACTCACCTTATGATGTATCCGCTCCTTGTAACTTTCAGATCTGTTAATGTTCGACGTCTTTGGCTTACTGGAAATATTTTGCTGCACCCTAAGCCACCATGGCAATAAATCGAAATTAATGACGGGAGTAGCAAAAATCTGTATAATAATTAGCATAATTGATTATATGTATAAATAACAAAAAATTCAACGTTGTTAATCGAATTTTTTTTTCAATTCGCTATTTGTAATATTTCGTACAGATTGCGCAATGAATTAGACAATTTCATGAAAAGTATACAACCGTGTTTCGATGTTCATTCGTAATATAATTAATTACGTTGTGTACATACATTTCTGATATATCTTCCCTCGAGGAAGGATTGTCCATGTTATCAGGATAATCGCCGTAAGCGGAAACGCGCCCTCTCTCGTTGCCGCTCCGGGTATTTCCGCTCGCACCGCCTCCGCGATGTTCTCCTACGAACACAAAGACAACAAAAAGCACTGTAAAATCTATGACAAATTAAAGGAAATTAAAAAATCCATTTACTTCTTTGCGTATATAATATATAAAAAAACATACACAGATAGCAATGTATGGGTGAATATTATTGTGTAATATAATTTGTGTATATATACATGTATAATAATAATAATAATTTCAGACAGGCTGCATACATGTAATGAATGACCTTAGTTTTCCGAACGAATTTCATCTTAATGGCTGAGTGTGTCAATATATGTACATACATAATACAAGTAAAAAAAACTATCGTTATTGTCTGCGATTTAATTTTAATTTTCATATTTCTTCTATTTTTGGTTCGTGATGGAACAAAAGGATAAAAATAACGAAATTGACTGTTTTTGTTCCTCAGCTGTTCGCGTTTACCGAACTACAAAGCATCGCGTTATATCAAAAAATATTTTGGTCTCTCGTGCGAAAGAATTTAAAATTCGTCCTTCTCTCTCTCTCTCCCCGTCGCTCCCTAGAAAGAGAGCAGAGTCCGTCTTTCTTTGTCTGGCATCGGTCCAAGTATCCGATCTTGGAAGTTAGTCGGTCTTATCAGCTACCGCAGAGTGCGTCCGACCGTAAAGCGATCCTCCCAACAACGTTGCGCGCAACAGTTAAGTATAGAAGCCCGAACGCCGCACGTAAAGACGCTTATAGACAAAATCGCGATGGGCAATGGTCCGCCATGCCGAGTCGCGATGTCCGCCCTCGACAAGACCCGGTTAGGATAAATTGAGCGAAGCGAGTGTGTTCTTCGCACTCGATTGGCAATTATTGGCAAAAGTTACAGTCACGTTAGCCGAATGTTACGGTAAGTGACCACAATGAGAAGAAATTCAGAATAATTTCCGTGGATTTCGATAGCATTTTTTTTTTTTTGCGTATTACAAAAAGTAACGGATATAAATAAGACTTTACCACTTTTTATCAGGATGGAAACATACAGATCTTGAGCGAAAAAAACAAAAGGGGTGTTCGAGGCCGTATTTAAAATATAAAACTGCAGGCTCCATGGTCCGTTTTTCTCAGTCTCCACTACTATTTTTACTTGCTAGATGATCTTGAACATGGTTGTGTTTTTTCTTTCCAATTTTCCTACACTCGTAATATCGCGTGGCATTTTTTTGGAAATGGCAATAGAAATTTACTCCCATGGCGACTCGAAAGGGCACAAATTTACGTTGAATTTGCCCCTGGAACAAAAAAGTTCTCATTTTTTTGCGGAGAGTTATTCAGCTTTCCATAAAGCGCGGCAGTTTTTGAGAATGCGCTGTTACTTCGGAACTGTGGGGTTTGAGATAAAATATTCTTAGAGGAAGTAGTTATGTTGACGAAAAATTTAATGAATTAGTTTGACGATAAGAAAATTATATATATTTTATGCCCGTTGCTGCTGGTCGAAAAACTGAGAAGGCGTATCGTCCATATTTTCCGATAGTATACGTCTTTTAGGCTCCGATATTAGACGAGAGCATTAATATTGTCGTATTAATGACTGATCAGACTGATAAACGTAGAAACCGATCTAAAAGTAGAATGGTATGTAACGAAGTGGTTCATCTGTCTCTCGAGTGTGTCGTTGCAAACAGGGACATGAATTTCTGTGTCCAGGATTAGACCACCCTCGGGGCATGCTCAATCTGAATCTCTCTCTCTCTCTCTGTCCTTCTGCCTCGAAGCATCCAACCAGGAATGTTGAAAAAAAAAAGAAAACAAAATGGTAAAATGGGCTGCCTTGACGGATATTTTTAGTTTGACACTGGCGATGGGCAACCAAATTGGTAGTACGAGCAGGCACGCACAAGCATTAGGGACGGTAAATCCGAGGGACCGGAAATCCAGACGCTCTTTTCCCTCTCCTCCCTAATCGCCCCCTTTTCGTTCACGAGAGAGAAAGCACGTATATATCTGTTGACTCTCAGCTCTGTTCAATGTCGATTTCGAAGCTTATGCTTTATCTCCAACCCGTGTCAATTTTCCTACGTTTTCTCATTTTTCTGCCGTATTTTTCCTTCCCGAGCGACCGTATACAATCAAGAAAATTAAAGAAACGAAAGATCACAATGTAGTTTATCATATTTTTGTTCACGGACGGATTGAAAATCTGGAGTGGTCGTTGGAAAGTTCAACGAACAGCAATTCGGGGTGTTGATGTTCGCATCGTTGGAATGTAAATAAATTCGAGTTTTATTGTTTCTTTTTTATCCAAAATCCTTCAATTTCAAATATATATATCATATATGTGCAAAAAGATTTTGCATAAAAAGTAGAAAACATAAATATGAATTTTTATCTTATGAAATTATATTTATATAAAACATTTTATATTTACATGAAAATAACGAAAATAAAAATCATCATACGTTATATATAAAGATACAGTTTTATATATAAATATATCGTACAAAAGATAAATATTTATCAGTTTTTTTCATTTTTATCGTATATATTTTTCGCAAACAAAAGTAACGATTTCTAACTCGGAGTCTAAAAAAAAAGATTTCGCGATTTTTGTAAGCTAAATCGGTCAAAAAGAATAGCATTCCATTCCAACGTTGCTTGCATTGAGAACATTTGTGGGGCGTTCGTCTTTTGAACAAAATTGTAAAGAAAAAAATAAGGGAAAACACTCGCAGCAAAAATTCCACCGTGAAACTTTATTCACTCCGGGCGAATCCGGGACGAACCTTGGGTTCGAAGATTCTCGTCGAAAAGATCCTTCTCCTCGTTGACAATGTCTACGTCACGACCGATCGTGTCCACAGTCAATTTCTTGTCGTCGTTGCACTTTTCACTGACGTTTCTCAGAATCGACGAAAGATCACGGCACTTTTTGAACGCGGGTGCGACGTCGCTAAGACTCGCGACCAGGTCAGCCGCACCGTCGATGCTCTCGTTGCACGCGACCCGACTCCTCCTCACAGCCACCAGGGTATCCCAGACTTTGCCGGCAAGAGTGCCCCTCGTCGACGCGTGAAAGCTCCGGGCGGCTTTCGTCTTGGACGTCTTTTTCGCCACCTTGTCGCGAATTATTCTCTCAGGCGCGGCGCTCGTTCCACCTGAAGTTCCACCAATTTCACTTTTCCGCACCGTGACTCCCTCGAGACAAGAGAAAAATTGGCAAACGAGACGAATTCTCTTCACTCTCCTCTAATACCGCTCCTCCTCGTTTTTCGGTGAATTTACACATTTTTGCGTCTTGAAAGCACCGAACTAAATAATTTATTAACTGGACGAGCGCACACAATCAATAAAGCACGATCTAGCAAATGAAATTCAAGACAACAAATATACACCTAAAAAATTAGGAAATGCACCCCCTTGTGTGTTCATGTGTGTCTCGTATATTAAAATTATATATACAGGATTACAATTATAAAGTTGCCATGTGTTTTTTAAGGAGATCTTACGCGGAGATTTTGCGACTGAGACGAATATAATTTTTAATGGTTTTTTCAAAACCTTTTTGAAAAAAAATATAGAGTATTTTTGGGATGTCATATTTTCCAGAAAAAAATGAGCATTCTGGAAAAAATACAAATTTCTATCTGGGTACAGCCATATGAAGATGATTAAATGCTAAATTCGAAACACTCCCGAAATAAACTTTTTTTTTCTGCACCCCGTCACAGAGAAAAAAAGTACCAAAGACGCATTTTGAAGCGATCAAATTCAATTTAATTCCATTTAAAAAGTCTTTTAGGAGTATTCCGTATTCCAAAATCTAGTTATCTTCATTCTGCTGAACTCAACATGGGATTTTGATTTTTTAATATATTTAAATATGATTTTAAATATATTTTTGACGTTCGCAAAATCTCCTCACCAGACCGTTAAAGAACACATGGCCAATTTATCATTATTACCATATATAAATAAAATATACAGTTAATATTTGCAGGCTGCGTCGTCAAAAGTAAATATATATATGTGCGTGTAAACCCCGAGTGAATAGAATTCGTTGGCGCGTGCCGATTTTCTCGAGAGCGTCAAACTCCGTAACGCCATCCCGTAGTGATTTCCATTACCGTCCGTTTTGACTTTACGATGTAATCTATTCCTGCATCTCTCGGAGGAGAGTCTTAGATTTCCGAGGCCGTTGATCAGGGGCGAAAAGTTGTTGGGAGGGTTAAGGGATTTTTCCCCTATCCCCTCCAGGTGCTGAGCTCCGTGGAGTTCCAACATGTGCGCACTCGGTGAGCGTTTGAACGCAGGGCCTCGTGGTAGGTCTCAGATTTCAAAAAACGGCTCGGTTGTGCCCGCAAAAAAAGAGGGAGCGGAAAAAAAAATAACACGGTGGAGAAAGAAATTTTCCGAACGTTCGGGCTTCGATTCGTTCGTTCGGCAAACTAATTCCTTTCTAACGCGATTCGCTTATTCCTTCAGGCGGTAGACGGTTGGCTCGTCGTTTCCGGCCTTCGCTTCCCTCCACGAGCGGGAGTCGAATTAACAGCTTCCCCTCTGGTATGTCTCGCTCGCTCACTTCCTCACTACCTCTCTCTCTCTCTCTCTCTCTCTCTCTCTCTCTCGCTCACTCGCGGACTCTCGCTCTTGCCCCCGCGCGTCGAATAGCGAAGCTGTTGGTGATGAAGAAGAGACAAAAAAATTATTCCAGCGATGGAAAAATATGTCAAGCACGTGTCGGCGCCTCGTAATGTGAGCAAGAAAAAAAAAGGAACTGAGTTCACCAACGCGATTAGTTACGAGGCGTACTCCAAGGTCACCGAGCTGGGCGACAAAAAAACTTCCCAATGAGAGGTCACCAACGGTAGGTACATCCTCGAAGATTTGCACTTAAAAAAATATATTTTTAATCACCGCAAATTCACACTTCGCATGAAAAAAAATCCAAGCTCTTTCCGCGCTCGCGTCACACTTCTCGCACGTAAATACTTCACTGTGCACCGGGGAGCTCCTCGCGCGACTGCTTGTCTCATGTTCAATGAGAGCCTGCGAAAAAATATTGTCTGCTCCGTGGCTTTTTTTTTTCCGTTCCTATGACGCCTCTCCAGTTGGCGCGATACGGCGAGTTGGACTCGATTAAAAAACGCCCACGAGAACGAACGCGCAACTCGCGAGCAATTAAAACTCCGTGCGTTCTCACAGAGATCGGAACACGCTGGTATCGCACGCGTGTACGGTAGCTGGTGCCAATTCGGAACGCTCGGTGAATACGCAAGACCGGTCATTTGGTTCTCGAACACTCGTTGCTCCATTTCTCCTCTTTTTCCAATGCTTCACTGCGGTTCACCATTTTTCTTTCTTATGCTGCAACTTTTCACTTCGGCACACGGGTCGGCGAGATATTTCCATTTTTCACACGGACATAAACGGGGAGTTCGATAAGTTCCACAATATTGGGGGCAAAAAAAAATTAAGATCTGAACAAATTAGCACAGTTTTTAAAATGGAAAATCGTGAATGCAGCCGCACTTAATGTAATTTCAATGGTGCTGAAATGAGCTCCGTTAGATCTTAACAAAAATTCAGTTTCATCTTTTTATTGCTCCATTTATATTATTGTGCAAAATAATTTTGTACTGCTTCCAGTTGTTCGAGTGGTCGTTACAGCATAAATCTGCCAAAAACAATGAAGGCAATTGAAAGCAAAAAAATAATTATTGCATTCCAACAATGCAAACGTCAACGCCGTAAATTCTGCCTCAATTCGCGATTCTTCATTTTTTTTTTAACTGTGCCCAAATTCTTTTGATATCGAATCTTTCATCATTTCAAAGTTTGTCGGACATGTCTACGTCTGAAACAAAAGTTCAGCGTTTTTCTATATCCATCGGTAAAACGCTTGACCCTTAAAACAACAAGAGAGCGAGAGAGAGGTCCCACGCTTTTTTCCCAGTATCCACAAGTCGCGACCGCAGTTGATTCAACAGGTTCGCAACGTCCCGTTACGCATACGCGTAAATATATAAATTCCAGAATCGCGATGCAGAGAAGAAAAAAAACGGAGACAGAAGCCTGTACGGCAATGACACACATGAAGCATTGTCATTTTACCACAGTTTTTGCTCTCCCCGGTGGCCAGCATGACGCTGGAAAATAAATTATGAGCGCGTCCTTTGCCGATGTAAACATTATAAAGGCAATTTTGAAAAAGACGTCCGAGCACGAATGTATACTCGACGAGACGCGCGTGGGTTGTCGTAAAAGCACATGTGCAAAATACACTTTTTAGTCGAACGGAACTGAAAATCCCGAAATAGTATCCCGCCGGCGGAATGCTGTCGTTGATGAACGAAACGCGTAGTTGTAATGAGGAAGCGATGTGTATAAACTCGCGAACCTATGATGAAGTCATTTTCGTAATATTTGCGTTGGAATACACGTACACGCACACGTGCGCGTGCATACATATACACATTTATACACTGTCGGCCAGAAGTACGATCTAAGTTATTTCCAATCGGAACGAAAAGTTACAGATTTTGATAAAAAAAATAAGGCCCAAAGCTAAGAGAAGGTATTTGCATAAAAAAAAAACAACCACCATTCTGTTTTTTTTCCGCATTTTCTATTGACTTTTTCCCTCATCACGTGACCTTGAGCATGGTTGTTTTTTTTTTGCAATGTTCTTACTCTTGTAGGCTCGCGGGTCTTTTTTTGGAAAATAGCTATATACAATTATTTCTAGAGCGACTGGAAAGTGCGGAGATTGACTTACAGTTTTCCACTATAAAATTCAATTTCTGATTTTCTTGAATCAGAAATTGATTCAATTCGAATTCCGCAAAGTTATTGGGCTTTTCGTGACGTAGTGACTCTTTCAAAAATGCGCTATAGCTGGAAATTATGAGGTTTAAAATAAAATATCAAGCGGAAAAAAAAGTTCGATTGAGAAAGAAAAACAAATTCTTTTTTAAATATATTTTTTAGAAATTTCGATGACGTTTTCTGCCCGGAAAACCACGAAAAAAGTGCCCATATTGCCCGACTATAGTGTGTGTGTGCGCATGTAAATATATACATGAAGTATTGACGTCAGCTGCGAGTTGCGCAAAACGTCTCACGTGTTTTGTCGTAAAAAAATAGTTAATAAAGGAAGGCAAGTTTCACGAGAGCTTTTTTTATCGACAATTCCGATAAATTTATCGATATCGTAAGAAATTGAATTTTTCCTGAACAATTGAATTGTTCTAGGAATAAAAAAAAAATAAAGAATTCTCGCGACTCACCATTTTCGCCATCGGTAATTGCCCCGGCGTCCTCCTCGCCTCGTTTTCCACGCTCGACTGAAAAAAAGCAATACGCTTCATTAGAAGGCAAACTCGAAAAAGACTTTTTGTAATACTGTGGTTCGCACAAATTTTGTTTTTCGTTCGTAATTTTTTTTTTTCACTCACTCAAGTGCATGTGATTTTGCGAATGATGATGATGATGAGACGACGGAGGCTTTCGTTCTGGGCGTATGCGCTCCATTATTCGGCTTATACGATCGTTCGCGCTCGTTCGTTCCTTTCGATTCAACGGCCCGGGACAGTTCTCCTCGACTACTCGGACGCAGAGTCGATGCACACTTAAAGAACAGTCTGAAAAATATTTTTACGGTATAAACATTCTCAGGAGTCTCATTGATTTCATGACGTTGAAGTTTGCATCGTTGGAACGCAAGGAAAATTAATTATTTTTAATTACTTTATTTTTTTAACCCTTCCAGGCTGTGAAAATCGTTTACACGTTTCTACGTATTCTTGCTAGAAATTTACGACTTCAATTCGCAAAAAAAAAAGAAAAAAAAAACATTGCGTTTCAACGACGCAAACTTCAATGTCATTTGATTTTAGAATATTCGAGATCCTGGTGATTTAGATATCTAAAAAGGTGTGCGGGAAAAAAATGTTTTTTAACTCTTACTGTTTCGCAAAATCGTATTAGATATTTAAAAAATGCATGCCAAATTTTAGCTCCCATTCAATATTTCTCAAATTCGGTCGACTATTCTTAAACATGACGCGTACAGCTTTGAAAAGCTTTTTTTTATAAATTTCGATATGATTATTTTTACACAAATTACAGCTATATAAAAAATAAACGAAATCAGTTTTCTCTATGCTGTACGATGTAAGAAGTCGGTTCAACTCTGATCCTTACGACTGCAGTGATATCCTTGGGGCCCGATACCACCGATAATGAGCTGACAATGATTGCAGTAAGTGACGGTGAGATACTGATGAGCCAAGAAGTGATGACCTCGCACGGTCATTTTTCTTGTTTTTCCAGTAAGCAGGCGTGCCTTTATGTTGGACTTGTCCTTGGCTACGAAGGTTGGTACCCCGTCGAGCGATACCGGCCTGACTTGGAATATCTTCGTCAATATCGTCGCCAGACCTGCTGCCGTTGTGAATTGACGAAGATCCACGTGATCCTTCTCTATTACCTCTCTAGGGGGAAAAAGACAAGAAAAAATCTATGATCATTCGAGGTATTTCGATACGTTGACGAATTTCTAAAAAAAATGTACAATTTTCACGAATCGTTCGATACTTTTTTTTTCGTCCTCGTTATGCCACAGATAAAGATACAAAGTTGCATGCTCGTCGACTCACAGATACGGTTGCATCGTTGGAAGAAGATAAGTTTCGATTATTTTCGTTTCTTGGACCTTGTCCGTGGCGCTCTCGTCGAGCTGAGTATCGCTCGGTCCGAAAAGCATGCCCAGCCCGGCGGTTCGTTTTTGTTGAAAATCCGCTAGTTGCTCGTTCAATTCTTCCTTGGCTCGGGTTCTTGCTTTCCAGAAAATCTGCAAGAACGAAAAAAAAAAAATGCTCATACACGGAGATAGTGAGAGCGGCGTGTTTTTTTTTCTATCGAGGAGTAGAGCGGTCCGTGCGCGGCCTCGGCCATCTCCCATGCTAAGCAGCGTTGACCTGGACCAATACTTGGATGGGCAACTGCTTTCTTCACCACGCGGAACGACGCAACTTACCTTTCGTAAAATTTCTTCCTTGTCGGATTCCTTGAGAAGAACGTCGTCTATTTCGCGGGCGACGTTTTCGTCGACGTTGTTCAGCCGTAACGGCTGCGCATCGATACAAAAAATTCATTCACGTATAAATATAACGATAAAGTTTGGAGAAAAAAAATCAAGGTACGAATCGCAAGGTACTTACCGCACCAGGTACTAGAAAACTAGAATGAATCTCGTAAGCCCATTTTCTCATTTCTTTGGCGTTCCCTTCCTTGTACAAATCCGTTATCAAGTAGAACAACTGTAAAATTGCATACACGTTAGATATTAACGTTCACGCAGATTATTATAATCGAATTATATGATTAGGGCTGTATTGTTGTCTAGAAATTTGAAAAAAAATGTTTTTTTTTTAAATCTCATTACGTTATTCTATAAACCTTTCTCAATAGGTCTGGGAAAACCGTTTAATGATAGTCGTAAAATTAGTCGAGTCATAGAAATTATAAGGAGTACGCTCAGGGAGCAGGGTCGAGACGCAGCAAACTCTAAGGGGGGAAAACCCTTTACAATGATAAAAAAAATCGACTTTTTTTTGCATATTTCGAAAGTATAATATATTGAGAGTATACTGGAAAATTGAAAAATCGAAATATGCAATATTTACGAAGTTATAGCACATATTCGAGAGCGCGCCGGAGCCGCTGTGAACTAGGGAAACTTTTAACGCGATTATCTCGAAACTGCATTGTTAAAAATTGCTCATGTTACAGCTCAAAAAGTTATTGATCGATCTGACTGAAATTTTGGGAGGTTTATCACTATAATATTATCGGAAGAATATAACTCAAGTGTTAAGTTTATCGCGTAAATAAATAACTTTTTTGGGGTAGAAATTGTCGAGAAAATGGTCAAAAATATGAAAATTTGATCAAACATTTTTTATTTTTATTGGTATATTCTTCCCCTACACATGTCAATAATCGAAAATTATTTTCGATTTCTGTTTCGGATCAATAGAAAAAATCAGACAAATAGAGCACTTTTCGATATCACGCAAAGGACGCCGAAAGGAATACCTTATAACGCCGCCATATTGTTTTGTTTCAAAAAAATTTTTAACACTTGAAAGTTGTAACAAGATGTCAAAATTTTAAAACGATACGATTATTTTATCACCTTTAAAAAAAATAATGAAAAATGACTCATTTTCGGGCGTCTAAAGTGTTTTCTCTCCTTAAGGAGGCTGCTCAGGGTATTTGCAGGTCAGGCGGAAAGAGGGGGACGCATATGCGTAAAAATACGGGCGCCTGTAACGGCTGTCAACTCCGAATAATCGAATTTTCGGTTACGTAAAATAAATAAAAAATCAGCTAATAAATATGTGAAATGCGCATAATTGACTGTTTAGAAATGTTATGAATCTTTTTTGTTTATTTATAATATATATTTTTTAACTTGTACATATTTCTTAAGGATCAATAATCATGTGTAAGTAAATTCAGAAAGTAAACTGAAACAATTTAATAGTTATTCCATCCTAAAAATTACCCCCAAAACAGCTCTCTAGACAACAATAATGCCTTGATGTATCAGGTGAATGAAAAAGTTTACTAACCAGACTGGAGGGGTCACTGTTCGATAGTACGTAGTTAATAAATACAGATAGATGGGCGTGGTGTTCCCACAATCTCGATAGCGACTTGAAAGGTCCGTGATCTTCCAGCTGACCCTGTAAAAATATATTTGTCTCTCATCTATTTGGAATTTTTCACAAAAGAACAGAATAAACACGGATCGATTACTCGTCCAACATTTTTACTCCCAATTTCCTTCAGACGCATAACGAGCACAGGATTGCTTTTGTTCTACGCCGAGTGTAACTGATAACGCCGGTTAGCGGGCTATCGGGTAAGTAATGCACTTACGACTTCCTGATCGCTCATATCGTCGTCTTCCATGGACATTATGGGCTGCTGAATCTGCGGTAATCCCGGTGTGCTTTCGTGCAGTGGCTGTCGTATTGGCGAAATCGTCACGAAGCTGTCATTCAAGCTCTGCAAAGCACAATTCTTTTCTAAATACGGATACTTGAAGAAAAATGAATAGTTTTTTTTAAATAAAAAAAAGTACTTTGCGAATTGAGTCTCAAGATTCACGTTGAGATAATAGAAATAATTAGGAACAAACCTTTCCGAATACAAGACTAAACAAATTAGGCAATATTCCATTTCCAATGGAATTGCAAAATCGAAAAATGATCAAAGAAAAAAAAAGTACCGATTCTTCGTTTCCAAAAACGGAATATTGCCCGAGGGCAATTCTATCAAAGAAATCCCAAATAAAACCCCGAGTGACTTTATTTATATTTGTCTGTTATGGTCTCTTACGTCATTGATCGTTGACGAGGTTGTGTCGTTGGCGGGTGACGGTTGTGGATAGGGAGGCGGTGGTGTACCCGGTGGTGTCACGTGAACAGGATCGTCGAGATCGATGCTGCTGTTGCGTCCCGGATGATGTCTCGGTGGCGAAAGATCGCTCATCGATTCGGACGCGATCAAGCGTCGACTCGCCTCGGAGGGTGAGATTAAGGTCGCGTTCAATTGTTCCGGGCTCGATTTCGTTCGCTGATGCTTGTTAAGGGAGCCTGACGAGCCAAGATTCGCACCCTGCGACAGCTGCGCCAGAGTCAACAACGAACACCTCACGATTAAATTCCAAGCCGCGAGGTGAAAGACGAGAGAGTTTTTTTCGTACACAATTATTTCGGGATGTTGATGTTCGCGTCGTTGGAATGCGATTATAAGTAATTCGTTTGTTTTTTTTTCTTTCTTATTCGATTGGCCAAAATTTAATAACGGAGTGGGAACGTTTCGAGCAGCGTTGACCTAGGCCAATACTTGGATGGGTGACTCCCTTAGTCGTGCACTAGGTTGTTCAACAGTAGTGCACCAGGGAATGAGTGTCCGTGAGCAACACTTCGGGGGTCTCCAAGGAACTGGAAAATCGTGAAGTGACAAGTGTGGGGTAGAAGTAAAAGGGATGGTTGAGTAAAAGCCCGCAAGGGCGTACGCAGGATCATTGAAAAATAAAATTGAAATAAAGTATGATAATTTGAATAAAAGAACAAATAAAAAAATAATAAAAGAACGAAGTCTCGTTGCATTCCAGCGACGTGATAGCCAGCATCGCTTTATTTCGGATTTACGCGTCTTACAAGCGAACAGCATGCGAATTACCGAATATTACCGCTAATGTACGAATTATACGATCGTTTCAACAACGATTCCAAGCAAGCACGTAAATAAATGTACAGCATTAATTCGTATCCACCGTTGACTCGTATGTTTACCATCTTGTTTTCATCTACATTATCACCATTTTCGTTAATTCGCCAACCAATGTAATAACTGACTACTGGCAAACCAGAGCAAGCGTGAACTAAAAAATAATAATAATTCTATTAAAAATATGATAATGACAACTCAAATAAACTTTAAATATATACAGTACTACTGCTGCGGACAATGGGGTATTGCGAAATTTGTCGACGGTCAATGATAACAAAACTAAGCCGAAACATAAAACCACATTTTGAGATTACGAAGTGCAATTTTTTTCGTTCTCGAATACAGCATAAAAACAAGTTGAGTTTTAATCAAGATAATTTTCAATGAACGTTCCAATCACGTGAATTTGGTGATTCGCGTCTCCAACGTTACACACGCATCGCCCAAGGGTCCTGAAAGTTCTACTAACGGAACAAGCGTGTGAGTGTCCGAGTCTAGGTGAAAGATAACGACAAGAGTTGAACAAAAAATACTTAGAAAAAAAAAACGAACGTTAACGTAATAAAAAAAACGTGAGATTTCGAGAAAGACGAAATTACGCGAAAAGTTACGTCTTCAAAGTTTTCAGGGTTCGTAAGAAATCACGCGGGTTCCCAAGCGTCGATTGCATCGACAAGAAAGTTTTTCTCACTGTGGCGCACTCCGAGTGCATTTTCGTTCCGATCATCCCCTCTTTTTTCGTTCATTTTTTTGCTCCGTTCCGATCAATTAAAATGGAGATAATCGATGATTCGGGCGCAATGACGCTACTTACAGAGTTAGGTATGCCGTGACCGGTTGTCGGGGGCGTTAAATGAGTCAGCAGATGTCGATCCAGCTCCGACTGGACATGGTTGTTCGTGTTTGAGTTTGGCGGAGGAGGTCGCGGGGGCAAGGGAGGCGGGGACAAACTCTGCATGGACAGGGATTTTCGGGATGGCAAGGGTGGCGGTTGATCTCCACCACCACCCACCAACCCGTGGCTACTCGTACCACCAGCGGAATTGGAATAATTGCTGGGGGAAGTCGAGGTGTTTGTTACCAACGAGCAAAGCTGTAAGACACAACAAAGGCTGGTTAGGGCGACCAAAAAAATACAAAAAAAAAAAAAGAATAGAAAGAAAGAGATGGTTAGGCGTAAGCGACTTGTGCTCGAACGTCGTTGTTTCTTTTTCCCTGGTGACCTGACCTGACGCGAAAGTTCCAGCGGCAATGAAAAATTCATTCTTCAATTCGAAGTGTTGAAAAAAAAATTAGAAAAAAAAAACGGGAAGTCTTTATGCGCAATTCGCACGGAACAGGCTGTGAAGTATTCTTTTTTTTTTTTTTTTGAGGATCCGATCAATTTGAATAAATTACTTTCGCAAGCAAAAAAAATCCCCAAAGTACCAGATGAATATATCCTGGCTGAATTTACAGTAACGGTTAGCGCATTTCGCAGAGGATAAAAGGTATGTATCAAGGGTCACGCATCACAGAGGATTTTGCTCTCACGAGTGTCGTGGTTTTGTTCCTCCTCTCATTGTGTAACTCGTCCCCGCCCACCGACGAATCTGTCTCTCCCCAAAAATGTAATTTAGGCAAATCGATGAAGAACGCAAAGAACAATTAGAAAAAAAAAAAAAGGGAATAGAAACGAAAAATACTACGAAAATTTGGCTCAACGTTGAGGATGGAGGGTTACGACTCGAAAGAGACAAAATACGAGTGCGACGAAAAGGCGAAAAAAAAACAATAGAGGGCGAAGCACTCTACAGCACGCGGAGAACGCGAAGGGCTGAGGAGGGATCAGGCGATGAGGCTACCTGGTCACTCTGCGTTATAGCCGCAAGTTGATCCTGCAGTGTGCGAACCCTTCTCTCAGCACCGGCCAATTCGGCCTGTAGGGTCGTCACGCTGCTCACGCTACCAGCACCAGCGCCCGCTTTTGCGAGCTCGCTTCGCAGCTTGTCCACGTAACTCTGCTCCTTCTCCAGCATCAGTTGGAAAGTGTGGACTCGTTGGGTCTCCAATTGTCGTTTTTTCTCGTGCTGTGGAAAATAAATGTGGTATTCTTTTAGTGTTTATATATTACAATCAATCGATGGAGCAATCGAGCCACTCCTTAACCCTTTTTACGTGAATGGTCTTTGTATTTGACACATATTCGGGCAGGAAGGATCCTTTGGTAGCTGCGGTACAAAATGGAGTTGAAGTTTGCAACGTTAGCATGTAACGAAAGAGATTTTTTATTTCTTATTTTTATTATTAACGAAAATTATATTTTGCAGTTTCAGGTTTCAGGCTGCTAAATAAAGATCCTAAAAAATATTTGCGCATTTTTCGTAGTTTCAGTCTGCTAAAAGAAATTTGGAAAGCTTAAAAGAATTTTCGTTATATTCTGACGATGTAAACTTCAACATCATGTTACAAAACGGCCTCCGCGAACCGCGATACCTTTACCATCGTGCAACGAGGATGTTCGAAGAAATCATAAAAACGTGGTCTACTTCGGGATCGAGTGTTTCATCGATAAATGTTGAAGGATACTTTTTTTTGGACATAGACATGTCTAATAAAAGTTAATAGATGATTTGGAAATTTATAGTTGACCGTGAAATTACAGCAAGAAATTTACTATGCCTAAGGGGTCTGTATCTAAAAAAAAAGCAAGCATCCTTCAGCATTCATAGCTGAGATGTGTTTGACCTCCGATTCTTCATTTTGCTATGATCCAAGCGACCAAAAGCACTGTTTCCCTCTGTCATTTTCGATCACCCGGCATCCACTGAGGAAGCTCCTTCGACGATGTTCATTACGCCGGACGGACAATATTTGAACGAAAAATCATCCACTATCCACGAATTTCGAAACTTTAATTTTGTCCCAATCACCGACGAGACTTCTACGACGCGCAGGATAAACGCGACGCACGATTAACACAAAAACAAGACGATATTCAACAAAGACCAAAAAACTCGATGGGTGAAGACGGACGGCACGAGAACGTGAAACATCCAAGAACGAGAATACAAACAAAAAATAAAAAACGCGCATCCTGAAACCCCCGCGAAAATAAAAAGGAATAGTCTTACGTATCGGGCGACGTAGAGATCTTGTGCCTCCCGGAAGATCGTTGAAACGTGATGCCCCAAATAAAGCGGATTCTCAAAAATTTCCCGAGGGCGCGTTGCACTCGCGTACACGGAATAATGAGAATTTCGTAAGATATCGGCGTCACGCGTCGTAACAAAGTCCCCCATCATAAGTCGAATATATCCAAGTTCCGCCTCGTTTGGACTTACGTCGACGGGTTGGGGACCCGTTATACGGGCGTTGCAGGAAGTCGGTGCGCCACCTGCCGGCGCTGTCGAGGCACGATGTAACGACGTTCCCACCGGTTGCATCGGCGATACCATCGTCGTACCGGATGAGTTCAGGCTCGCCGGTCTCTGCAATTGTTGTTGATGTAGCGCCGCTGAGGTAGCCCCTCCACCGCCTACGTGAAGACACGTAGCCGACGATGACGACGACGAGGATGAGGATGCGGCTGGGTTTTGTTGTACCGTCAGAACCACCTGAGTTGATGCTGCGAAACGTCAAACGTAACAAGTTCAAGAACATGAGCTCCTTTAGTCATCGCGCGGTTATTTTCGTACTGGCTCGACAGGCGTTTTTGCATCGTTCCACCCCGGCAACGCAAAATGTTGCACAGCGGCCTCGTCTTTCTTTTTTGCCGGAAACTCTTCGCAAAAAAGAAAAAAAAAATCAGCAGGAAGTACGATGCAAGTATGTTTATGCAATAGAGCAAATTCTTTGCGTATAATATGGGATATCAACAAAAAAATATATATATATACATATGAGAAATGGTGATTTTGGAGACAGTCGCCTTCAAGGACTGTCTAGTATTGTCCCCATACGTGAAATCGTAAAAACCCCAATGTCGTCGAAAACACCTTTAAATTGACGGAAACCTATTTTTATAAAGGTAATTTCAACGGCGGCCCTCATAAGAACTATACGTGCTATTGGCCAACATTGCGTAGATATAATGGGTTCGAAAAATTATTTCCACCAATATGTATAAAAGCGAAATACCACTGACTGATTGACTGACTGATTAATGATGAAATTTCAGAAACTATAAGCCTACAAACTTTAAATTTGGCAGGTAAATTCTTTATAGGGTGTAGACATGCGCTAAGATTTTTACGAAAGGGGGAATTAAGGGGGTGGACATTTGTATGAAAAATTTTATTCCTTGCGTGTATGAACTTGAAACTTGGAACATATATTCCTTAGAAGGTGTAGGAGTGCAGTAAGAAAGGACTTTGCGGAAAATCCACTCTTAAGGGGGTGAAATGGGGTGTAAATGTTTATATGGAAAACTTTCCGTGCGTGTGTCAACTTGAAACTTGGTATAAATATTCTCCAAACCAAATAATAAAACGCATATTTTAGAATTTTTTAAACCCCCTAATGCGGGGTTCTACTTCTAATGAAGTTTCGATGGGCCAAATTCTACGCGGGCGAACAACTATAGGGTTTCAGGGGAAACGTCAAAAGGGTAAAAAGTTTCATCCGTTTACACTGGAGTGGGTAGAATTTTTTCAGAATTTTTTTTTACCTTTTTTGGTTGGAACTTTGATGTGTGGAGAGGCTCCATTTGGGAATTATGGGGTCTTGGAAAATATATTGAAAAAAAAATTTGTTTACATTTTTATTTTTAATTAACTACAATTTTTTAGAATTAAAAAAAAATTCTGTTTAATTTTCTTATTTTAATTAAAAAAAAACATCTAGAAAAATTGTAGTTAATAGAAAATGAAAATGTAAACAAATTTCCTTTCTTAATATATTGTCCTAGACCCCATAATTCCAAAGTGGAGTCTATCCACTCATAAAAGTTCCAACAAAAAATGGCAAAAAAAATGTTCAAAAAAAAATTCTGAAAAAACTTTTTACCCTCTTGACAGTTCCTCTCAAACCCTATAATTCTTCGATGATGCGTTTTTGTTTTTAAACATTGCTTTTTTAGCTAAAAATGCAATACTAGGGCGAAAAAAAAATCGTACGAAACTTTCTAAAAAACGAAAATGTAGGTTTTGATATCCTTTTCAATTTTACCGTGGAAAAAATTTTCCACAAACTTTGCAGTTGATTTTCGACGGCCCAAAAAAGAGCCGAAAAATGGCCACGTTCCAAAAGTGCGTACCGGGGCGAAAAAAAATCGTAGAGAATTTTCTAAAAGAGAAAAATAAAGGTAAACTTGTCCTCTTTAAAACGCCACTTGGAAAATTCAATTATCTTTATTTCTGAGTCCACTATCTAACTTTTAGTGCGTTAAGAAATTTCGACTAGTGTATCCAAACTTTTGGCCGGCAATGTATATATATATATACATATATATATATAATATATTCAAAACTGGTGGATGGGCAGTTGGGGTTCGGCTCCGGTGGTACTTCGAGTTAAACAGCGTTGTGCATGGCCGATACTCGGAACGGTGACCACTTAGCCGTGCACCGGCTGGCGCATCAACCAGTGAGCGGAAGTCTAATACTTGGTGTAGATATTTGAGTGAAACGTCTGTGCACCAGAGAATCAGAAGAATATAGGACCGTCTATACGGGTAAGGGTTTTCCAATTTCCCCGTACACTCGAAAAATGCGTTATAGTGTAGCTTAAGACGACTATGGACGCAACGGAAGTTAGGTTAGATTAGCGAAGTGCGAGTAAGGAGTGCTAGAAAAGGGATAAATTGGGGGAAGGTAATATGTAACAACTCGCAGAAGTGTATTTAGGAACTCAGGAAATAAATTAATATACAGTAGAACCTAAGTTATCCGAATCGATTGGTACTGAAGATGGTTCGGGTAATCAAAAGTTCGGATAATCGAATCGCGATTGGTTTCTGAAGGGATCATTATACAACAACAAAAAATGCGCTACTTTCGTGCTTGTCTAGCTTCGAAAGAATTTTCTTTGTTTTTCTCTAAGAACATTACATTTGTGCTTAAAAATTGAAGAACTTGGACTTTAAGTCTTGACACGTACGAACTACGCTCAAGAAACGAGTTGTAAACAATTTGCAACAATTCAGATTTATCCGTGCGTGGTACAAGGAAGAAATAAAAATTGCCGGTAAAAGCCAGTGTACAATCGTACAAACACTGGAAGACGAAAAACGCGATCGACATGGCGCGTTTTCTTCCAAGACCGTAACGTATATTTCGAGCATTATATTTCGTGACACAATGTATATTTAGCGCCAACGTTTGAATTAACCAAATCGTGATTCGGATAATTGAGGTTCTACTATGTATGTGTGTGTATTGGAAATGCGAAATCTTCTGGACTTTTTTAAAATCTGGCATTGGTTAAAAAGTATCAGCAAAGAACACCTTTTTTTCAAGTGCAATCAAATGTAGCTGTATGCTGTTACAATAATTCTATTTAAAGGTTATGTGTACACACATAAACACGTACAATCGAAAACTTGGATTCATTGCCGATACTTTTTAACAAATGCAAGATTTGATAAGTTGGCGATTAACATCATATGTCCGTCCGCGTGAAGTATACATTCTCGAAATGTATTTATGAAAATTGGTCAATGCCCTTGAGGCTTGGCAAGTGCCACTAAACTCACTCAACAGAAAACATTTCTCGATGATTTCATTTCTTTTTAGCCTCTGGTTATTGTACAGCCTCTGAACATAGTGTATGGCTTTGCCATACGTTTAGACCGCGGTGGATTCGGCAAAATTTTCTCGATGATTCGTTTAGCGTGAGAGATAACGATTGCTCTTTCGTTTCTTAAAGTCAACGTCAAGATAGAAGTGATTTTTTTGCCTCGATATCTCGTCGTTTACGTGATATTTGATAATACTCAAGAACGAACTGATACAATTGGACTAGGTCCACTCGCTCTCGAATGAACTCATTAAAAAAAAAACGCGCCGCGCTATATTTACGAATTTCGAAAGACTGTTACGAAATTCGATCGAGCATCATAAACGGCTGCAAGATGTTGCAACACTCGCAAAGATTAACGAAGGTTTGCAAAGATTTCGAACTGGGCTACGATATTTCGTAAAAGTATTTTTTTTTATTATTATCACGAATTCACGATTTGCATTTTTCCTGCGGATCGAGGCTGTATCATCACTCGTCATATATTTTTGCCTCCCGAATCAATTTTTGGTTTATCAACACGTTTGAATTTTACTACATCCTTCCCACCACCCCCGGTTGTCGTCGCGAGACTTTGTCGTTTTGTTACTCGCCACGAGTGCTCGTGCGCAACGATGATTCATTGTGTTAAAAATTCCAGAATAATGTTTGTTTCATTCGTATCGTGAAATTCTTGCGATGATCGGGCTAACCCAAATAGAGTTCCAACGGTGCTCTATCCCAGGCACGCCTCAGATCGTACGTAGTCCGCGTTCTCATGTGGACCAATTTTTCGACTGGCCCGTAGCAACTGATTCCAAGTAACATAAAACGTTGAATAAATAAATTCGGAAAAAAAAAGAAACAAAAAGAAACACCTCAATGAATTTGACAATAATTATGGTAGCTTAAAGGCAAATAATCGAGTATCTCGGCTCTGTCGCTTTTTGAGAACGCAATGACTCGCACTCGGGATCGCGTCGTCGACGAAACTGCGTCAGTGAGATCTGACAGAGTCCCCGGAGATGAAACGAGGAAATTGCCGGATTCGCGCGTGTGTGTGTGTGTGTGTGTGTGCGCGCGCGCCCGTATACGAGCCACGTCGTCACAAGTTTGCTCTGGCCAACTCGTTGTACCGAGAAACATTCGAGTCCTCTCAGGTGTGTATTAATATGAATGACCCAAGAATTCCAATGTTTACTGGGAGACTAAAAACGCGCAAACTCTTTCACGCGCGCGCACACACAAGCGTATCATTTAATATGAGAGATTCTCGATTTTATTTCGACATTTATGTTTTTGGAAACGGTGTACGTTTTTCTGGATATATGCACAATCCGCATATTTTTGATACTTTCATCAGAGCATGATCTATTTGTAATTTCTTCTGGAGCAATGCCTATTATTTTACTTGATATTATTTTTATTACTTGAAAAAAGCATTATATATTTTTATTTTTTTCCTGGAACACATTATTATTATTCTTGATGTTTTTATTTACTATCATTTTCAGAGGGACCGTCATTATCATTCCAAAATGCAGGGTTTATTTTTTTGCTTTCTCATGGAATAAATCTTATTGTTATTGTTGCTGACATTGTTATTATTAAAACATATTTTTTTACTTATAAAAAATTCTGTTATCACTATTATTATTATTATTACTATTATTTCAAAAGACGATTTTCTATATTTTTGCATTTTCATGGAATCCGCGTTATCTTTATTGTCATTACTCTCATTTTGATTATCACTATCTCAACAGAACGAATTTTATTTCTTCAATTTTTTCCAAAATAACTCGTAATTATTAATAACATGATTACTATTATTATTATTAAGAGTAATTATGATGTCAGAGAAACGTTTAGTTTGCTCAAGCCGTTCCAGTTAAGGCAATTGCAAGCAAGAAAACTATTTTCTTACTCGAGATATTTTAGAGATAACGAAAGAATTTGCGATAACAGTCCGATTCGACGGCAGGGTATCTTCGAATATCGCAATAGTTTCGAAAGGGCGAAAAACTAGAAAATTTGTATTTAAAAAAAAAGTCCATTTAAAAAATCGGTCAATGGCTATAAATTTGAAAATAATTTTCACGAAATCACGCGCGGTTGCGAATTCGTGAGTCAATGAAATATTTGCACGCGCGCGCGCGATGTCTCACACGACAAAGTAATTGATAAATAATTATCGTAGCTAAACGATCATATAAACGAGACACGCGTTAAGCAGGCCTTATCGTCCTTCTATTTTTGTTTCATCACCAACAAGATGACGCGTTGTGCAAACCGCAGGGAGATCTTCCCCCTTCCCCCTCGATAAGGTAGATTCTCGCTTGGTAGCGGAGTTGATAAATTTATTCAAATCCCCAATGACTAAGGTCGACTCGAGTGAACACGAGATTGCCCCCACACGGCTTTTTCTCGTCTCTAATATTTACTAACTCAAGTGAAGAAAAAAAAAAGGGAAATATAATGTTTTTATTTCCTTTTTATTTATTATTTATAGGGAAAAAAAGGAACCATTTAAGGTTAATAGCTTTGATCGCATAAACGAAAAAAGCTCAATCATGCCCGCGTCAATAAGGTGGGACACGAAAATATCACGTTCAGTGACATTTGACGTCAAGATCCCGCCACTCTGCCCGTGACATTTGAGAATATTCAGCGTGCGTACAGTTGGATAGGAGAGTCCGAGATGTCGACGAAAAACTGGGAGAAAGTCTCGAATTTTGCGCGGATACGTCACGGCGAACAGCCATACGTTGTTACGTTCGGAAAGTTTCAAGGCCATTTAGTCGACAAATCTCTCACTTTGTACCCGGTGGTTTTACACTAGTACAGAACTCGAAAGCCGAGGCGGGGAAGAAGAGGACTTCGGTTTTCTTTAACACTGTGCTCCAAAAAGGATCATCAATATTTACCAAATAAACTTTTTCAGAATCACACATACATGTGTGTATTCCATGTATATTGGAAAAAACGTCGTCAAATATCGATAACGTCCTACGAAAAAAAAAAATACTATAGCATTTTTTTTCGTAGGACAATTTGAAAAAAACGCGGTGTACAAATACTTTTTTTTATCCACTGTATGTATATATAGTGCAACTGCACAAGCTGGACCTTCCGAAAAAAGTATTATTTTTTCAACGTGTTTTTATCTTTTAAATCATTCTTTAAAAAAAATAGGCGCTCTCGTAGAGATGCTTTTTATTCTTCTTAATTGTCATTCCACATTCTTTACGAGATATTCTCAAACTCGGTAGTTGAAAATGTATGCTGTTGAAGTTTGCATCGTTGTAATGCAACGGAAATTCTTTTTTATTTCCTTTTTCTTCATTTTTATATGATTATCCAAAATATTTTTCGATAGATTTAGGTTCAAGGTCTCTAATGAGGATGTCGAAAAAAGTTTAGATTTCTCTCTAGTTTAGATTTGCCAGAAAAAAAAATAAGCATAGGGAAAAACAAGAAACTTCAATATAATGGAAATATAAATAAGTAATGTTTGGACAATAACGATGTGTTTTATGTTCTTTGGGCTTGTCTGGATAATTGAGCATTTTTTTCTACCGCGGATAACGTAGTTGAAAACCGCAGTATTTTTTAATTTTTCAACGGAAGAGCATCGATTTCGTTTTTCACGCGAACGACTCTGCAAGCAATGTAACGTCGACGATCGTTGGATTCGTCTTCGGGTGGCGTTGACCTTCTAACGTTTTACACGATGTTGAAGTTTGCATCGTTGGTACGCAATGACAATTCTTTTTCGTATTTTTTTTTTTTTTCTTTATCGTCCAAAATTTTACCCTGTAGATTTTTTTTGGTAAGCATCGTGAAAAACTTATGCGCATTTTTTTGGCCAAAATTTTCCAAAAAAAAAAAAAATCGGTTTACTAAGCTTTCGTTGCATTCCAACGATGCAAACTTCGATATCATGGTTTTACGGTATAGATAGGAATATTTTGAATCCGTTGTTTCTACGTAATGTTGGCTGTCGGCATATCTGGCTGCTTTGAGGACAAGTTTACATATCTATAGAAACTAATGGAGCGGCCTAGAGCGACACTAAATGCACGTATATTGCTGCGAGCAGGTTAGCGCGATGACTGCGCGAGACACCGGTCACCGCTATAAACGCGCTTGCTTACATCATTCGAGAGCTGGTTTCCCCATTGTATGTCCGTGCGTGTAAAACGGGAAATCGCTCGTAAACACGACCTAGACACCCATCCCGCGGTAAAAATGGATGCCCGCGCACGTACATACTAACCGTATTAGAAAAAAAAAAACAATCCATCCAAATTCGAAACGTTATAGCTTCCTGAGCTCTTTGTAACTGCGGCTCGCCCCTGCCGCCACACCACAGTCAAAATAATCACAAAGTGACTAAATTTAATTTGCGTTTTTTTTTTCAAGCCTATTTCGTCGAGCCGCGAATAGCAACGTCTCCTGGAAATCCGCAGGCTACTCACACTTGATCAGCTTGACGACGTCTGTGTGGGTCGACTGCATAACGTTCACGCCGTTCACCTGAAAAATTCAACGAAGGAAACTCATTGGTTGACGCGCGAGCGAGGGAAAATCATCGTCGGGCTTGCGGCCACAATGTCGAGCGAGCGCTAACAAAGGAGAGAAACAAGAATATTTACGGGGAATTTTTATCGTAATGAGATGCGAAAACATATGTGTCTGTGTGGAGTAAAGTCAGGAAGAAAAAAGAACGGTACAAATAGGGGGGGGGGGGGGGGGGTGAAGGTAGGAAGGAGCAAAAACTCACCTTGATTATTTTGTCACCGGCGTGCAGTCCAGCTCGCGCAGCTGCTCCACCTGAGTGGAAAATCAAACGAATTAAAAACCTCGAAGATCTATGGTGTCGAGTGTATCATTGCGATGCTGTGAAATATATTTCGGTGTTCTTTCGAATGTCTTTCGTTGACTTTTGCAATGCCATCCTTTGACCTCCCACTTGGCCCACCCTACTTCCGGTTCCTCAGAGGCCTCTTAGCGTGTTACGAGGGGACATAGAGAAACTGAGAAACCTATGCCGATACATACGGCTTTATTTTCATTGACTATCAATCGTGATCATCGTCGGGGAAACGCATCAGCGATCACCCATCCGAGCATTGGTCTAGCTGCTTCGTGTCGAAGTCGCCAAAGCCATCAACCCCACGCCCCCTTTGTCTCTACGACGGTCTATTTCGCGTACGTATAAAAAAAAAACGGCATGTACAAGGGACAGGAAACTCACCCTCTTTGACCGATTGTACGAATACGGGATTATCGCCGGATACTTTCATTCCGTATCCGATATCGTCTTTGTAAACGACGAGGGTCGCGACGGGTGGTGGTTCTTGGCATCCTGCCCCGCCACCCGCGGCACTGCGGCGTAACGCCGTAGTTCCATTCATCCCACCGATATCGGCCACACCTTGCCGCGTCTCACCTCTGCCCCCTAACGCCACCTCGGTAATTTCTCTGTTGATTAAAATCATTACAATTAAATATTGTCATCGTTATCGTCATCATCATTGTCATCATTATCATGGTTATTGATGATGTCAATTATTATACCGATATGATAAAGGACGCCAGTGTACACGGAGAGAATTAAAAAGTAATTTTTGTCGTGAATTTCACGGTAAAAATTAGCGTGATATATTTCAATGTGATGACAAGTGAGAAAAGCATAATAATTCGTATGCGACAAGTTTTTTTTAACTCACGTTACAGAAAATTTCAAATACGTAGCTAAAATTTTACTATACAAGAAGCGTAGCGCGCACGATAATTTTTACCGAGAGCACAATACATTTTCCTATAACACTCATTAAATTTTATAATAAATCTTAAAATAACTGTTATAAAGACGATACTTTTTTATAGACATTTTTGAAAGGCATAAAATAATAAAATGCACAGTAAAATTTCGCTGATATTATATATTTTTTAAATTTAAGTTTTGCGTATTTTGTTACACATGAAAATTTACTAGAAAATCTGGTAAAATTTTCTATTTGAAGAAGAAATTTTATTTTATTTTCGTGAAAATCTGTGTTTTACTCAGTAATAATAAGCGAAGTTTCAGGGTTGTCATCTGGTTACCGTTACTGCACGGTAATTTTTAACATTTAATTCTCTCCGTGTATCAGTATTATCGTGGTTTCTTTTATTATTGTTATTATTTTTTTTTCACTATTATTATTATTAAGTGTTTTGCATTCTATGCTAAATATCATATTTGGTACATATGTAATAAAAATAATTCAAAATTAAGTTTGTTTTAATTATTATTATATTATCATCACCGTCATCATCGCTATATCATGGTGGTGAAGTTTGCACCGTCGACCCAGAACGAAAATCTTTCTTAATTTTTTCATTTCTTTTTTCTATTTCTATCTTGACTATTCTTATGCAGTTTTCGGTTATGGATCCTTAATAAAGATCTTCAATAATATTTCAGTAATATTTGTAGCTTAAAAGTGCCGAAAAAAAATTCCGCAATACGAAAGAAAAAATAATTTCGTTGTATTCAAACGATGCGAACCTCAATACCGTGATATATCAATAATTTTTTGTTTTATTATTGCTTTTGTATAGTTATTGTTATTGCTACTAATATAATCCTTCTATCTTAATTATTAATATATAAATTCTTCCAATTATCATTCTTATTGTTATTGTTATGGGTATTGGTCTCATTACCATGATAATAATAATCATTATTACTATTATTATCACTACCATCATCATTATTGTTGTTAACTTAATAACTCTTCTCAATCTATTATTATTATTGTTTTGCGTTGTTACTGTTGTCATTAACATTATTGTTGCCGATATATAAAGTAAAAATGTTTCCGTTCTCGACGGGGTCGCAAGAGGAATTTAGCTAAATGTTTCGAGTGTTTGGACACGGAAAAAAAAAGATAAAAACAACAACAACACCGAAAACAAAGACGATTCCGTCATAAATAATTTCACTGCAGCCAGTGACTTTCCCCTTTGGTGGTGTAGATTTCTGCGTGTGTAAATTTTGATACATCACGATCAGGATCTTGGTGTGGGAAGCAGCGCCTCGAATTAATCGGTCGCTTGTGTCGCGGGGGAAGGAAGGAGGGAGGATTCAGGGCAGGTGTTTCTCTCGCGGAAATTGGCGTTGCTGCAGAGGGAACCCCCGAGATACGGCCGGCATAATACAACAGGGCAAATGAATGAGCGCTGTCGCGCCCCAACTGAGCGCCTCGCGCGTAACAGAGAATTTCATTGTTCAACGAAAACGCCGCGTGTAGGTATACGCACTTGGACCAAATGTCCTCGTTCCTACAGCGAGACTCAAACACGGTTTATTTATTTTTTTTCATGCCGACCAAGGATGAAAAGTCCTCAATCGATAGGTAAAAAAGGAAGGCAAATGAAGGTAAAAACAAATAAATTGTTTGAATTTACTCGAACAAATAAATTGTTTAAATTTATTTGAACAAATAAATCTATTGAATTTACGGGAACATAAAAATTTATCAAGAGACGCAGTAGCGTCTCGACGCCAAGTAATAATTGAATTTACTTGAACAAACAAAAATCTACTGAATTTGTTTCAAAACTATTTATAAGTTTAATAAATTTAAAGCTTTTAAATTCGCGTGGTCGGAAGGTGACGAAAATTTGTTAATTTTTGTTTTCTTTTTGCGTCTATTCGAAATCGTGTTTTGCAAATTTACGTTCTTTACTTGAGTTTGATATTCTTTAATGAGGATCCGAAACTTCAGACAACGTATATCTGCAAAAAAAAATCGGACTCTAATTGCAGTAATTTGTTTTGTAGGCAAATTTACGCTTTTTGGGCAAAATTAAGCTACGAAAATGATCCAAACGTTTTGTTTGCTTGTTTACTGATTGTCGTGATTTATTATGGTATTAAAGTTTGCATCATTGGAATGCAACGATTTTTTTCCCGTACTGCCCAATTTTTTTTTGGCACATTTAGAATTTAGATAATAACAAAATTAAAGAAATGAAAAAAAAAAAATTATATTCGTTGCGTTTCAACGATGCAAGCATCAACACCATGATTGGTTTAGGTTTTTTTAGGATTCTTTAATGAGGGATCCAGGCTGCTAAAAAGCCGAAACAAGATAGATCAGCAAAAAAAAAATTAAGAAAAAGAACGTTTGAATAATTTTTCTTGACTTCTGGTGATTCTCATTGTTTTCCAACGATCGCCGATATTTCTGACGGTGCAAACATCGCCTGGCGGAAAAAAGAAATTTGTGAAGACACAAACTTGGCGATAAATTTGTTTTAAAATACTTCCTTTTCTTCGTACTTTGCTTTCATCCTTTTTTTTCAAATCTTTCTTTTGTTTTTTCTTTATTCGCGCAAGGAATTCTTAACCGTCGAACGCACCGAACTCCGTGCCACGACTTTTTTTTTTCGAATTTACGTCGTCTCGGTGCGCTTGTTTAAAATTTCTCGAAATCCCTCGTGGTGCGAAAGAAAACGACAGGGGCACATTGCCGGAAATGCAGGAGGGGGGGTATGGAGAGGAGACGGAGAAAAAACGAAAAGATTTTTCAACGACGCTGCACTGGGAGTGAAAGAGAGGTAGAGAGAAAGAGAGGTAGAGAGAAAGAGAGGGAGAGAGAAAGACTCGATGTGTTTGGTTGAGGCCTATGCTTTCGTACACTAGTATGGGCCATTTCATCTTCTCTTTTCCTCATTGGATATTTTTTTTTTTTTCTTCAAGCAAACATAAAAATGTCTCAAGTACCAAATCTCCCATTTGAAAAATTTGATTTGCCACCCACCCAGCTTAAGCTGATTTCTTTCAAAAACATTGCCCAAAGAAAATAGGATTTTAAATCCTCATTTTTCGATAAACTAATAATAAATATATCATATATTCAATATATATATAACTCATAAATTCTTTGTAGCCAGTTTTGATTTATTTACGTGTTTGCGTCTTTGTTCATTGTTATTTATTTATGTGCCAAGTTGTTCATTTGCGGAACTGTGGATGGGAAAAAAAAACAATTAAAAAAAAATGGTCTAACACCCACGGACGATTTCACGTAGATTGTCCCATGCATAACGCACAGTCGCCAAAGCACGCGTCTGTTTGTACGCAAGAAAAAAGAATGTCAGTCAGTAGCATATACAAACGTAGTCAGTGCTGAGAATGTACGAAGGATAAGAAACTCTCTTTTTTCCGATGTTGTGTGTCCATATGCACTTATGCACAAACATACATACGCACATACGCACGGCCACACAGATACATGTGTGCGTGTGCAATAATGAATAAGACTTAGTTGTATACGGATGTAAAAATATAATATGTGCCCGCGCGCGTATATTCAGGTAACAGAAGTATCTATCGTGTCTGCTGTATAGATTGAAAAAAAGAGAGGGCTGTATTTTGATCGCGATTTTTGCAAAATAAAATTCTTTATTGCACATTTTTATCATTTTTACACAATCATTTTTAAGCCGCTTATTCGAAGACCTAGAATTCAAATCTTGCGAAAAAGATTTTATAAAATAATAAAAATGAGCAAATAAAAATATAACAATGATTTTTCTTTGTATTCCAACGATGCAAACGTTAAGACCATTTAAGGTATTCCTTTCACTGAAGGCTGTATTTTGTGGGCGCATAAGTCTTTTGAATCATTATTAGATTATAGTGGCGCTTAATAAAAATAAGTTACAATCTATTATTATACCCAACGATGAAATGGAATAAAAAAATTCGCATTAATTTTGTAGATTTAGACAAATATGTTCACTGAGAAGTCGCGGTTACGAAAATTCTTCTGCTAGTCACATTTGTCTACGTTTTATCATTAATATTTTGTTTAAACATTCGGTGACCCCGTCGTTTTATAGTTGTTACGAAATCAGAATTTCCACATGCTTAAAGCAGTTTATATCAGACATCTAGAGTTATTTAGTATAGAAATTATCAGATAGAAATGTGGCCAACATGTCATCTCCATAAAGTGCTACATAAATTACACGATTTTTAAAGTCATAATTTTTTGTTAAAAGTTCGGTAACTTGGCTTGAAATTTTACCATTATATTGACATGTATTTTTACTTAATTTCAGACGAAAATCAGTTGATTGTTAAATATTTGAGTTCGTGAAAGGAATTTATTTCGACGAATTAACCGACGCACTTAATCAATTTATTCAGGATCATAGAATTCATTTCTGGAGGAACGAGTGACCCAATTTTGAATAAATGACGTTTGGAGGTAGTTAGGTATTTGTTTCGTTTTTTTGACCAGATTTATCAACCTTGTCAAAAGGAAAATTAAAAAATGCAGAACATTTTATCTGGCATCTGCCTTTTTTGTTGCCGAGATCTTCAGTCAAATTCGTTTGAGTTTGTTTGGGTTTGATATGATTCTTGGCAGTGTTTTTTTTTTTGCTACAATTGCTAGTCAAAATTGGAGTTTGGATTTGCTTGGTGTTGACTTTTGGCAGTTTTTTTTGTCAAAATGTCACTATTTTCTTGGGGTTTGATAAGATTTTTGGCAGAGGTTTCTAGTCAAATTTATTCGAGTTTGGGTTTGTTTGAAGTTGTAATTTCTGGAATTTTTCTTCACTAATATTTGTAGTCAATTTCGTTAAATATGTTTAAGCTTGATATGATTTTTGGCAGTTTTTTTTGCCAAGATTTTTACAAAAATGCAATCGAGGTTGTTCGAGTTCCATCAAAGTTGATGCGATTTCTGGTAGTTTTTTTTTTTACTGAGATTACTTTTGCTGGCCACATACGTTTTAAGTCTCTGTGATTAATATGTTTCTCAGCACTTTTTGTGGCAGGTTTGTCATATGGTTTGCCGAAATTCTTTTAACTTTCGGACTTTGAGGATTCGAGTCTAGCCGGATGATCAGTTCATTGGGCAAGCTTGAAGATTAACATTTTCTGCAGCTGCTAATGAAGGAAGTACAAGTCGCAGCTGAATAAAGTCGAGGTCTTATCAGTTTTTCTTCCAGTCATCATTTTCCTGGCTAGCCGTTTCATAGAATTCTCTATGACCCCAAAAAATCAGAAGAAACTCAAGTGCAGGAAATATGCCATTTCAAGGCATTGACCACAGCTACATTCACGATTTATCTTTTACTTCCTTAGTTCCAACGTACACCCTTACAGATTTTTACCGTATTACCATTCCCAATTGAACCCTTTCCCATCTCTCTCTACCCGCATTTTGCTAATCACTGACCGAACTATGGTCTTAAAGGTCACGTCATTGGAATGATACGAAAAAACTTCTTTATTATTTTCATTTCCGCATTTTTATTGTTTTACAAAGTCTTTTTTTGCAGATTTGAATTCTAGGTCTTAAATTAAGCGACTTAATAATGATTGAGGGATTTTCGTAACGAATATTTTCCAATAGAAATTTCAGTAATTGAAAGATAATGATTTTTATTGTATTCCGACGATGCAAACTTCAATCTCATATCCAACTTTGGTTGCATCTACAGCCATCTTAAGCTATACCTATACCGATATAGACAGCCTTATATTCTTCAGATTTTCTGGTGCACAGAACTTTTATATAAGGTTAAGGCCTTATATACGCGAAAAATTTCAAAATTTTTCATTTTTTATTTATTTTTGATTCCGTTAGCCTGAACGGTTAGGAATATTTTAAGCTTTACAGAATTGAAAAATTCGCAGGATGTTATTAAATAAGGTAAGATTGCATTTATAATAAATACGGCATGGCGCGCCCGACTGCCAACTTCAAAGCCGTTTTTCCACGATTCACTTTTTTGAACCTTGTGAAAGTTCTAACTCTTGAACGAAGGTTCAGATCGCTTTGAAATTTTTACAACATATTCTCAGTACCATCACCTATCGTGTTAGCCACAGAAACAAAAATTTTAATGACACAAAAAATATAAAAAATAAAATACAGACAGAAAATTGAGTAAAAAAATGTTAAGTTTCGAATTTTTATTATAATTTTTTAAAATAATATTGTTGGTTCACACTGAAGATACATTCATTATGCAATTATAAATATGTTCATTTTTTTTTTCAGACACCCACATCCATGCCGAGAACTTTCACCATCAATGCACGCCCAAAAAAAATACATTGCTTTATTACGTTATATCACCGCCATTTGTTAATATTTCTGATTTTTTTTTTACATATACTTAACCATGTGCATAAATGATCTGCAAAAAAAATGTCAATATATGCGTCATTTTTTTTTAACCGCGTCTAGAAAAGTACTTGCGAAGATCGGCGAAATCGCGTATATAAGGCCTTAAATTTGCATCGTTGGAACACAACGACAATTATTTTCATTGTTATTCAATAATCATATTTAGCAAATTTGGCGTCGATCGCTAAATAGAATCCTAAAAATTTCGTAGCTCAAATCTGCCAAAGGAAATTTGGGAACTTAAAAGAAAATCATTTTCATTGCATTCCAACGATGCAAAATTCATCGTTGTTTTACTCAATTATTTACAGGGAGGTTTCAGAAGTATTGGCCATGCGTCGACCAATTGATGCGCCAGTTGGTTCAGCGCTAAGCGCCCACTGCTCTGACTATCGGCCATGCACAATGCTGCTTACCTCAAAGGACTCTCATTTTCCCCCTCAGACATTTTCTCATTTTTTATGAGAAAATTTCTCATTTTTTATGAGAAAATGTATTTCCTCTGGGAAACGATCCGTTAGTTTCGAAATTCTATTTATTATTGGACGAATTTACGTAAAAAAAAAAAAAGACGCAACAGTATCCTACTATCGCTGAATCTAAATGACCGCAATTGGCAAAGATATGGCATATCGTGGACAGTTTTCCCCATCGAAGATGAAATTAAGTTCGGAACAATAGAGGTCCGCGAGTGAGCGAGAGGGATAGAGCGCGATGGAGAAACGAATTCGAAGACTTCGCGGGGGGACATGCCCACTCGTGCACAAGGACTCCGGTTAGAGTTCCGTTATCGTTGGAACGTAACAATTGATATTCCGAGGTCGTAAGACACATCAGTTTACGGGATTGCACACAGCAAACCGTCAAATTCCACTAGTGACAAAAAAAAAAAAGCAAAGATGGCGCATTTGGGATCGGCACGTTTTGTTGTTTCGCTTAGACACTTATTCGGCTCGAGCTCAAACGCGGTTCCTCCATTCCTCCCGATCATTTCTTCCATCGTAGTCAAACAGACGTAAACTTACCTCTCATTTAACGCAGCCCGATCGCCGAATCGCCGGAGCGGTCAAAACACGATGAGGAAAAAAAAGAAAACAAAAAACCAAAGAACGCGACGTTTCGCGCAGAGACGGCGCGCGCTTCGCGAAGTCACTAGTATCGCAGCACTGTCACTCGGTGAGCCAGGTAAACCGTTTGGCCGTGGGAATTCGCATCGCGACATAAATCACGAAAAATTCGCCGATCTACGAGGATCCCGCGGACGACCAATTTATCGTTGTATCGTCTTGTAGTCTGACGGCACATCGCGATCACGCGCGACGATACATCATCATCGCTGAAACACTGGAGAGAAGGCGAAAAAAAAAAAATCGCGACGAAAAATTGAAAATTTGTCGGCTCGCCGCGAACTTGTTTTTTTTTTATTATCTCTTCGCTCGTCTTCGTTGGCACTCGCGAGAGACGGAAAATGACGATGTTTCGTGCTTAATTTGTCACTTTCGTTTTTTTTTTCTCTACAATCCGTTAAATGCACACTGAAACAGAAAAAAAATACACTTCTAACAAGTGCCAGCCATCTTGTATCGGGTCGAAGCGCAACCCAATATCCCGTCGTGCATCGCGTCGCGACTGGCAGGGAGACCCACACAAATGTCACATGTACGATGTACACTTAGGCATGTATACACGTATATATTTGCGTGATGTTTTATACGCTATGAAAACACAAACGAGTCATAGTACTCGAGTTTTCCGAGTACATTCACCACTGAGGCAATCCCCCTCCAGCCCGAGGTTTTTTCCACATATGAATTTTACTTGTCAACAGTGAACGGTAGCATTTTGGAGAAAAAAAAGAACACAAGCGCGTATACGAGGCAAGAGCTGCGGTAACTGCAACGCCAACGGCGTCCACGAGCCACATCCACCTTCTCCATTTCCCGTTTACGAGCGCGAATTACGAATTTTATCGATGATGCACGAGGGCCGCCCCTTCCCCCTCCAGCGAGAAGCATCATTGCGGCGGTGCGCGGCTTGGAAGAACGGCCGCGCGAGGCAGCACCGCGCGGCGAATTCCGAACCGCGCGACGATTGAATTTGATGAAGTCACGTGACTTCACAGCGCGACGTTCGGAAATGTTTTTGTGCAAATATTGATGAAAAAAAATCGTATGTTATTAGTATTTGTTATATTTTTGTTAACTAATGTTATTGTGCAGTGTTGAATGAGTTTTTGAAAGAATTTTCGCGAGATTTAACGAGGAAAACGACTCGGTCGGTAAGAATGCACGTTTTCGTTCCGCCATGTTGGATCCATGTCGGTAAGACTGTACTTTTGTGGGCCGCCATGTAACATACAGTGGGTAAAAAAAGTAATGTACGCCGCGTGTTTTTTTTTTCAAACTGTACTACGAAAAAAAAAAATCCAAAAATTTTTGTCGAACATTTTGTTTTTTCGAAACAAAAAAAAAACAGAAATGCTTAAGTATTTTATTTTTTTCGCGGGTTAATTTGAAAAACACGCGGTGTACAAATACTTTTTTACACAATGTTTATTTACATATATTTATTTTTATATATATATTTATATAAAAAAGACTCAAATACGCAATACTTCGCCATTTTTCCATGTAATCAGTCGAAACAACACTCAAAATGTGTTTTTCACAGTCGAGAGCCTAACGGTCTCGAAATGTGCATAAATTCGGTGGATCAATCAGTAATTCACAATTCATCCTATGGTAACTACAATCTGTAAAGTTTGTTTTTTTTTTTCAAAATTTGGATAAATGTTGACCGTTAGGCTTTTTCTGCAACAATATCGCATGTATAAAAAAAAATTCATCTCAACTGATTCTATCGTTTGGACGAAATAAGCGTTGAACATTTTGAAGCGGTCGGAGCGTGTAAAACATGGCCTTAAGGTCATGTGTAACACCGACCGAGAGCGCCATGAGCGCGAGAGAGATACTTGTTATTTCGGAAAAAAGAAAAGAAGCAGAAGAAAACACCTTTCGGTCTGTTGAAGGACAAACAACGTCTTTGTCTTAGTTTGTCCGAAATGTGATTGGCCTAGGAGAAAATTTAGTCGTAGAATTTTTACCGACCGGACGTGTGAGCCATGTCCTTAAGGCCATGTGTCACACGTCCAGTCGGTAAAAATCCTACTGCCAAGTTTTCTCCTAGACGGGTCATATTTCGGGCAAAAGAAGAGAAAGCGGTTGTTCGTCGTTCAACAGAGCGGAACGTGTTTCTTTTCTTTTTTCCCAAAAATCAACCGTTTCAGAAATCATTGGGAATCTGCAAATCAGCTATCTCTCTCGCACTCATGGCCGCTCGGTTGGTGTGACACTTGGCCTTAAGGCCATGTGTCACACGTCCAGTCGGTAAAAATCCTACTGCCAAGTTTTCTCCTAGACGGATCATATTTCGGGCAAAAGAAGAGAAAGCGGTTGTTCGTCGTTCAACAGAGCGGAACGTGTTTCTTTTCTTTGTTCCCAAAAATCAACCGTTTCAGAAATCATTGGGAATCTGCAAATCAGCTATCTCTCTCGCACTCATGGCCGCTCGGTCGGTGTGACACTTGGCCTTAAGGCAATGTGTCACACGTCCAGTCGGTAAAAATCCTACTGCCAAGTGTTCTCCTAGACGGAACATATTTCGGGCAAAAGAAGAGAAAGCCGTTGTTCGTCGTTCAAGAGACCGGAACGTGTTTCTTTTCTTTTTCCCCAAAAATCAACCGTTTCAGAAATCATTGGGAATCTGCAAATCAGCTATCTCTCTCGCACTCATGGCCGCTCGGTCGGTGTGACACTTGACCTTAAGGAGGTTCGACACCAACATCAAAATGCTTGTAAAAGGTTGAAATTTATATAGCCGTGAGATTAATTTACGATGCATTAACCGTTCAAAATTCAATCAGTTTCACAACATAGTTTCAGAGATTTTTCATGTTCAAATTGGACCTTTATCCATTTGGTAATACACATATGACACCTCGTGAATACCAATTGTAGGACTATAGGGACAACAATAATACTGAGATTTAGATTAAGGCAGTAGTCTGCTTTACAGGCTTCAAAAAATCGATTTTTCGTTTTTGTCTTAAATCTATTCCAAAACTATCCAAGAATATGTGTTCAAAATTTTAGAGGCCAATTCGACATATTTTCGAAGCTAGATCAGTTTTAGTGGCCGAGCGTCGAGCAGGTGCGAATGCTCGGGCAGAACTTTACAGCCCGTTTTCTCGAGTTTTCATTTTCACAAGTTTTGGAAAACGGTGCCGGCGATAGTAAAAACAATATATGTCCGATCGAAAAAAACCAAAGTGATCTAGCTTCAGTATTGAATTATCTTCTATTTGAACTAAAAAAGTTGGACAAAAGTACTATTTAAATTACTTGTTTTGCAACTTAAAGTGAATTTTTTTTTTCAAAAAAGTGAATTTTTTTTTCAAACTTCGAAAAAATTTGGAATTTCGTCATTTCTTCGGTATTTTTTTAGTTCATATAGAAAAGGAACTTATAAAAACTAAAAAAAAATTTGGTTCCACTGTTTCAGATGCATCGCACGACCTCCATCACCGGCACCGATTTACGAGTGCACACTCCAGGCGCCCCAGAAAAATCGTTACAACTTTGGCAAATTTCAATAATTTGTAATAATAAAAATTGTTTTTTAAAGCTTGAATATAATATACTATCGTCTCAAAATTTCGTTTACCGCAATCATTTCCTTCCCTTTCAAAAAAATTGTTGAAAAAACGCTTTTTTTTCGGCTCCTAAAGCAGACTACTGCCTTAAAAACAGATCAATTCGTGATTATAGTGTTAGGAATATCCTATTGAATAATCAAGTGGTTTCTCTAATTGGTTCATTAATAATACTCGAACAAAGATGTGACGCCCAGACGTTAACGATACCTGTAATCGACTATTTGTAAAAGTCCTACAGGGTGGATGTCGGAAATTCGATCGATGAATATTCAGAAGGACCGAGATGTCGAATTCATTAATGACGAACGTTCCAATATAGATTGATCAATCTTATGATAGTCTGTAAAATAGTTAATGAAAATTGTGAACACAAATATCTTGAAATTGATTTGCAGCGGAAATAAATATAAGATTTAACAAAATAATGAGAGATATAATATCGACTTTCCGGTATAAATACACCGAACAATTCGAGACGACAAATCATCGAATTATAAATATTATGATGGTTTACAATTTGGAATTCATTAAAGCGAAGGGCCAAAAAGTTGTTCAGTTAAAATAGCGATAGGCCGAAAAGGCGAACGGTCCGGATAGCGAAAACTTATGATCGAGCAATACGTTACTTGCGCTTCAAAGTGAAGCTGGCAGACCGCGCTGGCGGTCAGTCGGTTAAGACAGTCATCTCATGTTTGCTATTTAGGTATTCGCTATTTTGGACCATCGATCATCTCCGTATCTAAGATCTACACCTTCGAAGTTTGTATTCTCGATATATGGCTTTTTGCTATAGATGGTATTACCAATATTAGATACTCACTTTTTTCTATTTCGGAGATATGAATGTTGTAGACTGTTCGAAACTGTATTTGAATGACTCAAACTTCAGACTATCTGAACACACATGTTCTCGAATAAATGAGATCTCGAATAAATAATCCTTTGGTGTAATAGTTATTCGATTTTGACGTCGGTCGAAGGATAAAATTTCGAATAATTTAACCTTCGTTATTTTGAGTTTATAATTCTGTCATTTCGAAATCTTTGTCGTTCTATATTTGGCCATTCAAAGTTTTGACCCCCACCCGTCCTACAGCTTTCTAGAAAGGGTTAAGTCCTATACGCTGCGCCCTTTGATTCTACAGACCCTAAAACTTTTGTAGCCCCGATAATTGCATCCACTTTCCAAAGTCCTTGCGCTTGAGATTTGGAGCAGGGCTGAAGCGTGAATGGAAGTTCTGTGTGGCGTTAAATGTTCATCAATTTATTGAACTAATATCAAAGTGTCGACGAATTTCATTCGACGTGGTAACCCACTGCCGAGAAAAATTTACGAAGCCCGGACTTTCAACGAGCGCTCCAGGCACTTCATGGCAGCTTGATGGATCTTCTTGTCCAGCTTGTCTGCAAATACAACGACAAATATACTTTCAGTATGTTCGTTGCGTTTCGAGAAGAGTACGAAAAAACACAAGTTCGCAAACATGAAAAATTGAATAGTGATTTAAAATAAATATGGACTGTTGGAGTGTATTTTTGCATGAAAAAATGTTTAGAGGTTAAGATAAACTGTAGATCGCGAAAGCGTAATTTTCTTACATATTTTGTGCTTTCCTTGCATTGGAAAGTGAAGTGGGAGTTCGTAGCAATCTTGACAAATGAAGACGAAGGGACTCTCGCTATCGCCTTCCGGGTATACACGATGATACTCTTCCTGCGGCAGAACGTCCGACACCGTTACGCAACCGAGCAAACATCCTGTTGGATAGCTGCTCGGAAACTGGAGGTCTTCTGCTCCAAAAAATCGTAAACATATACGGTTACGAAACAATTAATTTAACAAAAAAAAGCGCATGAATTTTTTTATTAATTCCGTTCGGGGCGAATTGAAAGCAGTGAAAAATTACGAGAATTTTTGAAAATACCACAATTTGCTGCAATAAGTTCGCGCTGATTCAGTCGATATCCAAAACTTAATTTCACTTGATAAAAGTTTTGTTCGTTGCTTCGACAACGCAGAGAGCATGGATAATAACAGCTACGACGATGAAAGGGTGACAAAAATATGGCAAGATCGGACGAACCTTTGATCAAAACTCTGTAACGATTTTCGAAGAGAGTAATGTCCTCGGTGGCGGGAATTTTTGACGCGGCGGCGATCCAAAGTCTCCCCCGATGTGACGAGTACCACGTTCTTCCTTCGTGACTGTTCAGGATTCCAATGTAATTGACCCAAACATGAGGACAATTGTCAGTTTATTAATTTCAATGGAGACACTGATTTAATTTTAATATTAATTAATTTAAACGGAGATCGCCGTTTACTTATTTAGATAAGGATTTTTATTTATTTATTTAAATAAGTTCTACGATTTACTTTTAAAAAACTACAACTTAATTGTTTAAGAAGTTTATTTTTACTTTTAGTTTTTATTTATTTAAGTTGTTTAGTTTATAAATTGGACTGAGCAGGAATACGCCGGAGTACATATGGAAGATGGAGGTAGGGTGCAGAGGAATAGACATAATAACGATAAAAAGAGCAGGAGACTACATAGGCAAAATTATGAAGATGGAGAAAGAAAGATGACCAAGAAAATGCCTGATGGAGGAGGCGAGAGGACTGTTGAACGACGATGCAAGCAAGTGGGGAAAAGAAATGAAGGAAACAATGGAGCAAACAGGAGAGGGGCAGATAGGCACCGCAATACGAAGAGAAAACAAAGAGGAATGGAACATGAAAATAGGGAGGGCAGTGCAGAAACTGACGGAGCAAGAGATACAGAGGAACTGGAGAAAAGTTTCCATGTTCAAATCCTGCAAGGAATACAAGGAAAGGAAAAAAAGTGGGAATGGAAGGGTATTGGGACAAATGAACGACAAGGGGGAAATCAGAGAATTTTTCGCAAAAATGAGGTGTGGGAGTGTGGGAAGAGAGACGGAGAAAGGTTTTAGAGCGACAAGATGCAGAGTATGTAGGACAATGGAGGAACGGCAGGCACACATTTGGGAATGTGAGGAGGCAAAGCAACAAATGGAGAAGCAGGCACTGAGAAATTCCAAACAATGGAAGGTACAACAAAAAAAATGACCGGAAGGCGGGGTGAAAAAAGACATTAGAGGGGAAGGAAATAGTGGAAGAGATCTCCGAAATAGCGCGACGATTTGAAAAACTGGCGAGAAAAAAGGAGTGGGAAAGAGAGGGTGGGGAATAACGAGGTAACAAAAGAAGAGGAAGACAACAATAAGCACTAAATACCAATATGGAGATAAGTGGAAATAGAGATATAAGGTTTGAAACTGTATGTAAAATATTAAGAAAATGGTATGTTATGTTGTCTTGATGGCAAATACAGTAAACTCTCCCTAACTCTAAGCTCTGTAATAGGCGATTTCGCCTCAATTCTCTCTGATGGTAACACAACGAGCGGAGAAGCGTTACCCCCACTTTCCTTTATTTATGGCAAGGCGCGAGCGGTGCAATCGTAACCTCAATTTCAGTATTAAACTTTCCATTTCCTAACTCCAAAAATCATAAAGAACATGAACGAAAAAAGAAAAGCGGAAAGAGTTTGTTATACTACTAGCTTTTACCCGCGACTTCGTCTGCGTGGATTTCGAAATTTGTGTTAAAATACCCCTCAATGGATTATTTTTTTAAAACCTGTCACACGTCATTCAGAATTTAGTAAAATATGTGATATTATATTAGATTCTATTCGATTTTGATAATATTTTTGTCGTTCATATTCTATGAGAATTAAAATTTCGTCATTAGATTTAAAAAAATATTATAATTAGAAAAATATTGGACGTTAGATTTTATCGAAATTTAACTTATATTTGATTCGTTGTATTCTATAAGAATTTAAATTTGATAATTACAGGATATTTGACACGTATGTCATACTTAGAAAAATATTAGATATATTTATATTAGATTTGATATTATATTATCATCTATTTTAATTAGATTTGATTTGTTCGTATCCTATAATAAGAATTATATAAGACTGATAATTTCCTAATTGAATTAGATTCGAGTCGAATATTAGAATTAGAAAAATATTGGATGTATTTTTCATAGCCTATGTGTTATTCGAAGTAACTCTCTACATGTGTGCCAAATTTCATCAAAATCGGTTCCGCCGTTAAGGCGTGATAGTGGAAAAAAACGTCAGGCATACAGATTAGAAAAATATTAGATATTAGCATGAAAAGCATTCTATGTGTCATAAGCTATCTACATTTTAAATTTCATTGATTATATAATAATTGTAATATCATAATTAGATTAAATTTGAGTATATAATATTATAATTAGAACAATATTAGATATTAGAATGAAAAGTATCCTATGTCTTAACCCAGGCCATCAGCTATGTACATGTTAAATTTCAATGAAATCGATCAAGCCGTTTTGGCGTGATTGATTAATAAACAGACAGACAGAAAGTCGGATTTATAATATTAGGATAAAAAACATAAAATTTGAAAATAAAATATAATTTTTTCTCATTATGATTTCGTCAAAAAATTATTCACCCTAAGACAATAATAAAGTATTCTTATCTGAAATAACCTAGTAAAAGTAACATCTGACATTTAAACATTTATCCTAACCTAACTATATTCCGCTACACTACGTCGCTCAGTAGCTCGCGGTGCGGGACGCTGTCTAGCAGGCCACTCTCTAGTACCACGGAAATTCAGTCCCGAAAGCGTTGAGTTAGGGAGAGTTCACTGTATATAGACATAATGGATTATTTTTTTTCACGAATAGCGTAATATATGTATGCAATTTTAAAGTAATGTAAACAATTAGTGATAAGGGAAGAGGTGAAGTAAGGAGGGAAATGTAAAAACCCTCGAGGGTATACATGGAATAAAAACACTACTACTACTACTGCTAGTTCATTTTTATAAGAATACTTGTATAAGATCACTTGTTCACTCAAAAAAGGGCTTCAATATATTTATTTGAATAAGTACGACAATTAATTAATTCACGTGATGACTATAGTTTGTGTATTCAAGAACGGCAATTTATTTATCGAAATAATATCCATTTACGTAATGGCTATAATTTATTTTCCTAGGGGTGGTAATGTATTTATCTAAATGAGATCTGCGAATGGCAATTTTATGAATAAGTGACAGTTGTTATTTATTTATAAGAAAATTATTCGTATTTCAATCATTATTTTGAACAAACAGAAAAGAATAAATTGCTCTTCTTCCTTCCAGTAGCACTTATAACACATACCTTACCCACACCATTTTTGCTTTTCTCGTTGTCTCTACGACTTGCTTACGTTTTAATTCCAGCGACAAGAAGCGACGCGTAAGGCTGATGCAAACTGAGACAGAGGCCGTCGTCCATCATTTCCAAGTACTCCTTGTCCTGTATGCGACTCCGTAGGGTCCCTTGGCCAACGATTTTAGAGCCCGGATTATTGTTCGTTCCGAACAGATTTAGTTGCACGTACTGAAAAGTGATCAACATGAATTATTTTTTGCCCACAACTTACGCCATTGTACAACAATATCTAAATCGCTAAAGTATATGCATTGTCTGTTTTTTTTTTTTTACGGTACCGTCGGCCTGTCGAATTCCACCGTGGGACAAACATTCGAATCGTCGTGTACCCTGGCGATCATGGAATCCGCGGACTCGCGCAATTCGGCGTTCAAAGCCTCGTCGAATTCGGGCGTTTCCTCGACGATCTCTCGGCCCGCAAAGTCCAAACGAATTGCTCTCGTTGAACGAGACTCGTACTTTTTGTCCCTTATCTCCTCCTCGCGTTTTTGCAGCTTGTCCCGCTCGTTCCTCGACAGCCACCCACTGTTGCTCGACTGATAGTAATCGCTCTCGTCGTCTATGACTTCCGTTCTACGGGCGCTGAAAATCGAAATTCTCTTGTCATCAGTGCTGCAGGAAAATTTCGTTTTCGCTATCTCTCTCTCTCTCATGAGCAGCAAACAGCAAAAGTATAAGAACATTATTTCTACAAGAGATGCGCGCGCTATTAGCTTCTCACCTGTTTCTATCGTATTCCAAGAGTTTGTCTCTGTGCTTGATCGCATCTTCCGATATCTTCGCCGATTTCTGATCCATCAACTTGTTGTACAGAGTATTCGACTGTTTGCTGTTGCTCAAGAGGATCGCCTGTTGATCAGGAGTGCATACCAGGTTGCCGCAGAAGAGGCAAGGTCCAGCGCGTTCCTGGGCGCAGACTATACGGCCGCAGTTCGTGCAATTGTTCACCAGACTGTGAGTTTTTGCCTCGCAGTCGCATTTGTGTCTGCCTGGTAATATTCATCGTTAGTTACGGAAATTTGGTCGATTGGAATGACCGGAATGGATTTTAGGGTCACGACGTACGAACGATTGTATACAAAAATTATCATGAAAAACATGTTTTCTATATGCACTGTAACCTCTCCGAATGGCACCTCCATTAATGAAAGCAGCCTCCAGTAGGTGCCGAATATCGATCAGTGTAGCGCAGGGTGGAAGAAGCGCCAGGCCCTAGCGTACGGTCGTACATACAGGTGTTGAAACGACGGTGCTGGGCGTAAGCCCGCTTAGTGTCCAAGATTCGTACATTCCAATTTACGCCGCGAGGGTCGCTCATAATGTCGGGGTAACATGTGCGACAGAGAAGGAATATAACAATTTCGTCTCCTTCTTCTGAACGTGGCGCATGCGCCGTAAACCCTAACCCTATATATTAATCGTAATTTACAAAAAAATTATCACTTAATACTTTCCTTTCACAGCAACACACGAACACTTTTTTAACTATAAAGTTTCGGTTATACTAGATTATAGGTTATGTTTAACAATCATGGACGCGGCAGGTTGAGGGGCCAGGGGAAGGACACCCGTCGACAACAGCGCCTTGGACACCAAGCGTGCCTACCCCCACCACTGAAATTCGCCTTCGTTTCAAGCCCTGTATGTAAGACCCTGCCCTAGCGTCAGGCTCGAAGCATGCTAGACAATAATAGTGAGATTGGAGGGGTTATTGCTATCCGCTACGTCAGCTGCGCAAGGTTGGCTTGAGTGGATCATGCGCAACCTCTATGGTTGCAAGTGTGATGTGGAGCCGATGCCGCCGCTGTGCCGATTAGAGTTTGCATTGTAGTTTAAGGGGGAAAACCCCCTTACAATGTTCAAAAGATCGATTTTTTTTTCACACATTTCGAAAGTATAATATATTGAGAGTATACTGGAAAATCGAAAAATGAAATATTTACGAAGTTGTAGCACATAGTCGAGAGCGTGCCGGGACTGCATGCTGTGAACTAGGCAAACTTTAAACGCGATTATTTCGAAACTGCATTTTCAAAAACTGCTCATGTTACAGCTCAAAAAGTTATTGATCGATCTGGCTGAATTTTTGTTAGGTTTCTCACTATAACATTATCGGAAGGATATATCTAAAGTTTTGAGGTTATCGCGTAAATAAATTACTTTTTTTGGGGTAAAAATCGTCGAGAAAATGGTCAAAAAAATGAAAATTTGATTTAAAAAGCTTACTTAATTTTTAATTTTATACTTTTTAATATTTTTATCGGTATATCCTTGCTCTACACATGTCAATAATCGAAAAATATTTTCGATTTCTGTTTCAGATCAATAGAAAGAATCAGACGAATAGAGCACTTTTCGATATCATGCAAAAGACGCCTGAAGGAATACCTTATAAGGCCTCCATTTTGTTTTGTTTAAAAAAAAAGTTTTTTTAACACTTAAAAGTTGTAATAAGATAATGTGAAAATTTTTAAATCATGCGATTATTTTATCACCTTAAAAAAATTCATGAAAAATGACTCATTTTCAGGCGTCTAATGGGTTTTTCCCTCTTCAGGTATTCCTTCCGTGGAGGGCTGTCTTTTGTGGGCGCATAAGCCAGGGCCCTCTTGAATTATGAAAAGATTACAGTAACTATTGATAAAAATAAGTTAAAAATCAATTATTATACCCAACGATGAACTGAAATTAAACATTTCGCATGAATTTTGTAGATTTGGACATTATTACATTTTCTCTGAAAAATCGCCATCAGGAATTTTCTTGACATATTCGGTGACCCCCTATTTTTATTGTTGTTATGGAATTGTCAGAATTTTTTACGTACTTAGCAATTTATATCAGACATCTAGAGTTATTTAGCATATAAATTTGACCAGCATGTCACCTTCGTAAAGTGCCATATAAATTAGACGATTCTTAAAGTCATAATTTTTTTGTCCAAAGTTCGATATCTTGGCTTGCAATTTTATCAGTATACTGGGATGTCTTTTTACTTAATTGACACTGAAAATCAGTTGATCTTGAAATATTTCGGTTCGTGGAAGGAATACCTTAATACATACTCGTAATTCCAAAACACAATAAAAAGATGAAAAAATTGGGTCAGGTAAGTAGATTTCCGTCCAACCCGAAAACAGCACACTGGCAAATGCAGGGTAAATATAAGATCGGATTGTCAAAGTCTGCACAGTCGTGCTGATCAACCTGATAACATTAACGATACCAATAATTCTCACCTTTCAACAGAACTGTTTGTCTATCTTTGCCCTCCTGCGAATAGAGATTAACATAGCGTGTCTTCTTCTTTTCTACAGGTTTGGATACCTCCGGCGGTACACTGGGCTCTTTCTCCTTGGACTTGCCCTTCTTCTTGTCATTTTGCTTCTGGGTCATTCGCAAGTTGTTCTCGGCGCTGGATTTGTTGTTGCGGACAGGGCCCAGGGTGGAACGCTTCCTCTTGAGTTCGGTCACGAAGCGTTGATGCTTGGCGTTGGTGGAGTCGAGCAACGAGCCGAGATAGGAATCCAGGTCCTGCTCATTTTCCATGTTCATTATGATCCTAAAAGAATGGAAACAAATGCAGATATATACGTATGACAATAGTGGATGCGCATTAAGATTTTTTTAAATTCTTTATAGCTGCCTCTTACTGCGTCATATCCTGAGGAACATCGAAGCGTAAAAGTTCCGAAAGATTTTCCCGAATCCAACTCTCCATTGTGTTATCTGAATCGATTACGAGAAGAAAAAAAAAACAATATACAAGAGTATGCAATACAAACGTCAACGAGTCGGAATGCTCGTTTTGAGGTTATGTCTAGCTTCGACGCAGGTGTATGACGGGTATGACACCGCCCGGTATTTTTGGTATGCGAAATGTTCGGATTTACTGGTGTCACACTCTGCCGCTCGTAGCGCTACTTATCACGTGGCACATGAGATACTTGCACGCCCGTGCGCTGCGGCCATATACATATGAGGCATTCCACGCCATTTGACCTAGCCGGCGACCCCGACCATTTTTGATTTTCCTAATTTTTTTTTGTAAAATTATACCCCATGACCGGAATATCCACACCAATTTTTAGATTTTTATCTCTTCTCTTTTAGGAGTTATAATTTTCCAAAAAATGTCGTTTTCGGAAGTTTTTGAAACGTTTAAACGCTGATAACTCCTGAACTAATTGAGATATCGACAAATGTCAATATACATATTTTATTTATTTCGAAGCATATTTTCATGTAAAAATATGAACACAATTATCATATATACTCGACCACGTATTTTTTGCTTCGAAAGTGGATTTTTTTTCAAGGTGATTGCCATTTTTATTTTTTTCAAAAAATTCTCGAAAATAGAGTGACCCATTCAATGATTTTTAAGACTAGTCTCATCGTGGGCCCATTTTTGCTTCTATTTTTTTGGGAAATAGTCATATTTTTTTAAAAAGATTTTGATCATTTTAATCTCCAATAATGCTATATATTTCGATTTTAATCTCCAATAATGCTAATAATGAAACTTTTTATTTTTTATTTGTGCTGAAATTAACGAAACAGAAGATTTTTTGTGCAAACTAATTTTTTTTTCACTAACAATAATATTGATCAATACTAGTACGACAATTTTCAAACGGATCTAATAGTCGTAACTATTCTAGTTTCTATTCTTTTCGCAAATAAAATGAACTACATTAAGAATTAGTTGGGAATACATGAGTTTAAGAAAGAGTAAAAAATTTCCTTATATATATATTTAAATATAAAAGGAAAAATGTCACTCTTTTTTTAATTCACGTATTTCCACATAATTCTTTATTTAGTTAATTTTATTTATGAAAAGGATAGAAACTAGAACAGTTATGACTTATTATTAGTGAAAAAAATTAATTTTGCACAAAAAACTGGGAATCTGCAAATCCGCTATCTCTCTATCTCTCTCGCACTTATGGCCGCTCGGTTGGTGTGACACGTGACCTTAAGGGAGAAAACCCTTTAGACGCCCGAAAATGAGTCATTTTTCATGATTTTTTCAAGGGGATAAAAAAAATCGCATCATTTAAATTTTTTAAAATTCGATACATTCTTCAGTACCACTACGACCAAGGTAAAAAGGCGGAGCAGGCGGCCAAAAATTTGTTTGCTGTTTATGGACCCAGTACAGTATCGAATGCGACAGCAAAGCGGTGGTTCCAAGGATCCCGTCCTGGTAATATGGACGTCGAAGATGAGGCACGCTCTGGTAGGCCAATCGTCGAAAATGTCGATAAAATCATGGAAATCGTTGAGTCGGACCGGCATGTGAGCACTTATTCCATGGCCCAGGAACTGAAGATTAGCCAGAAAACCGTTTGGAACCATTTGCATAAGGCTGGTCTCAAGAAGAAGCTCGTTGTCTGGATGCCAAACGAATTGAGCAAAAGAACCTTTTGGACGTAATTGATGCCTCCGATTCTTTGCTGAAACGTAACGAAATCGATCCATTTTTGAAGCGTATGGTGACTGGCGATGAAAAATGGGTCACATACGAGAACAACAGCCGAAAAAGATCGTGGTCCAATCGAGGTAAGCCGGCCCAAACGATCGCCAAGCCCGGATTAACGGCCAAGAAGGTTTTGCTGCGTGTTTGGTGGGATTGGAAGGGAATCATCCACTATGAGCTGCTCCCATCGGGCCAAACACTCAATTCGGACCTCTACTGTCAACAACTGACCAGATTGAAGCAGGCGATCGACCAGAAGCGGCCAGAATTGGCCAATAGGAAGGGTGTTGTGTTATTCCATGAAGACAACGCCAGGCCGCACACATCTTTAACGACGCGCCAGAAACTTCGAGAGCTTGGATGGAAGGTTCTATCGCGCCCGCCGTATAGTCCAGACCTGGCACCAAGCGATTATCATCTTTTCAAGCATTTGCAAAATTTTCTTGATGGTACAAAACTGGCCTCAAGGGAGGCTCGTGAAAATGAGCTGGTCAAGTTTTTTACCAATAGGAACGAGGACTTCTTCAATCGCGGAATTATGAAATTGCTTTCAAAATGGACAAAAGTTATCGAACAAAACGGCGCATATTTGATCTAAATCGGATAATCCTAACTATGTTAATTTCATCGTCGAAATAAAGCGAAAAAAGGCTCAGAACTTTTTACTTCATCTAATATTTCATATTTCGATTTTTCGATTTTCCAGTGAGATATGTGAAAAAAAATCGATTTTTTTAACATTGTAATGGGTTTCCCCCCTTTAAGAGAATATATACTAGTGTCAGCCCCCTGTAGGCCTATTCTGTAACTCGTTATAACTCGTAGCGATAGTTTTCGTTATGGTCAGCTCGCGACAGCCAATGAGATGCGCCCTTTCTGCTGTAATCCTGCATGCGATTGGCTGTCGCTAGCTAGCGATAACGAAAACTATCGTTACTGACAATGAGTTATAACGAGTTACAGAATAGGCCTACTGGGGATCACACATGGCCCAAATGCGCAGGAGTAGTGCGATGTGTTGCCTTTCTGGACCTGCACGAAGTCAACCGGTTCTCGACGTGCGGCCGACTTGTGGCGAATTTCAGACCCTCCTGCAATTGATGTCACGTGTCAAGCGCCCAATTTAAATTGCCACATCCGGTTGTCAAACGTTTCCAGGCCCTTTTTTTTCTACAATATCATTGTACCGTGGTGATTGTTATTGGCTATTGCCCATGTGACTTTGGATAAGAAATAACAGCGTCGTTTCGCGGTTTCATTCACGAAAGAACACGATTCGCGTGAAATAATGTGTACGTGCGAATTATGAGAAAAGCGTGTGGGTGTGTGTGAATGTGTGTGTGCGTGTGTGTGTGTGCGCGCGCGCGCGCGTGTGTGCGTGTGTGTGTGTGTGTAGGGAGTATAGGACACACGGAGGACAATAATATATGTAAGAATTCGCGTGGGTCATTGCGTGAACGGTGGAACACAGAAGGCCTTCACACTTGCTTAGCGAACGGATCTTCCTGCACTTAAATTTGCATACCCCGGATCATTATAATGCGCGTTACACACGAGACTCGACGTTTATTCGCGCAACGTATATGCCATAACATCTATATATCTATATGTTGGACATTCGTTGGGCAATACGTTCTCAATTTCCACGCGTTCCTCGTCTCGTGTCACACTATATGAGTTATTCATGCGTGATTGTTCTCCGGCAATTTTCCTTCATAAAAACGTTCGCGGGTCTTCTTTTTGCCGTGAGCAATCGCTCGATTTTTCGGATTATCTCGTTACAATCGCACGCTTTTTTATTCCCCGATATCTTTGTAGCGCCTTTAATCGTATTCAGGTTTTTCCAGTCTAGCAATTATTAATTTCACTGCGAATTCGTATAATTCGTCCAAGACAGGGGGCTGGCACGGCCTATCCCCTACTGTGTATAAAAATGCTATGCTTTTCGACCGCTCATTTTAGTTCCACCTGTGGCGCTAGTAGTTACCCTACAATATTTCTATTGCGCGGGCGCGAGGCCCGCACGACGTACAAAACCACCATTTTGACCTTTGGAGGTTAAACCGCGGTGCAGAATTGATGAAATTGTTCATAACCGTGCACTAATGCCGTGTATTGTGCACGGTGGTACCTCAGGGTACCCGCAGTATATTGAAAAGGTGCATTTTTTCAACGTACCTGCCGATACTGGCATTCAAAGACTATGGAAAGAGGCTATAAATAATGACAATGTGAAAGCTGGACGAGTATACAAACTTGTCAGTACACAACCATGAAGGTACGTCTGGACAATATAATTATTCATCGCCAAATAATCGGTTCTTGAAAATATTATTAGTGAATAAGTTTTCAAACGTGTTTCAGTTCTCGTTATATGAGCATATGATAAAAGCCGGAGCTCTATTTTTAAATTGAGTAATGACCTTTTGAGAAATTTATAATTTGGTACCAAATAGTTTCGTTATCATATTTATCTTCATGATTGTTTTTTGTCACGATCATTAGTCAATAGACTAATAATCAATCGAGAATTGATTAATAATAGATAAATTAATAAAACAATAATGGTAGCATAATAAATGGAATGTGTGTTTATATTTATACCATATAACACCATCAATGTATATGATGGTGTTATATGGGTATTGTTCGATTGTATGTGTGCGTTTGTATATACAGGGTGAGGCACATAAAGTGTTACAGAGCAATAGCACTCAAACTATTGATCATATCCAAAAATGTTTCAGACAAAAGCTTCAGTGTTCGAGAAGGCCGTCATACTGGACCACCTTATTTTTTTTATCGGTGGAGGCGCTGAAGCTACGTCAAGGTCAACTCCACTTTTTTAAATGGAACCATGTATTTTTTTTCGCCTGACATTATTACCGATTTTAAGACGAATTCAGCGACCTACAACACAAGGTCATTCTAGTCACGCAAAGTATGAAAATAGTCGAAAAATCGAAAAATATCGGAATAATCACTTTCAAAGGATCCACTAATCTTGGTTTGGGTCTACCTACAGAAGATGCTCGAAGTGATGAACCTCGACTTGTAAGCACTTGTTAATTCGCTGATGAAAAGACCGTCTAACTTCAGCCAACATTTGTGGTGTAATTTCGGTACATGCTCGGCGTATTCTTTCTTTCATGTCGTCAGGCGGGGTCAGGCGTGTTTACAAGTGTTTACAAGTCGAGGGTCATCACTTCGAGCATCTTCTGTAGGTAGACCCAAACCAAGGTTAGTGGATCCTTTGAAAGTGATTATTCCGATATTTTTCGATTTTTCGACTATTTTCATACTTTGCGCGACTGGAATGACCTTGTGTTGTAGGTCGCTGAATTCGTCTTAAAATCGGTAATAATGTCAGGCGAAAAAAATACATGGTTCCAATTAAAAAAGTGGAGTTGACCTTGACGTAGCTTCAGCGTCTCCACCGACAAAAAAAATAGGGTGGTCCAGTATGACGGCCTTCTCGAACACTGAAACTTTTGTCTGAAACATTTTTGGATATGATCAATAGTTTGAGTGCTATTGCTCTGTAACACTTTATGTGCCTCACACTGTATACATAGCTCTTGCGCGCGCATCAGCTTTGTAAGGATACAACTAGCGCTGCAACTGACAGAGTAGGACACTAAAGAAAGCGGTCATTTTGCATAGCAAAAATATCAATCCGTGCCAGCCTCCTGGTCCAAGATAATTGAGTTTTCGTTGAATATTGCAATCGTGCGATTTTTATACAAGCAGTCGTAAGGTTGGCGCGCGTGGCCATGTTGGTTAGTACAAATCGCGACCACCAGTCGATCATAGTTTCTTGTTGCGCGAAAACTATCGCGCAAATTTGAAGAGCGGAGATTTTTTAGCAGCTGAAATAAATTGGAACAATAATCCTGAGGTATATGCGTAGATATGCGTAGAAAAAAAGCAACAATTTTGGAGCTCTCCCTTCGTTCTTCTCGTGCACGTTCGTGAGCGCTTTCATTTTAAGATTCATAAAAGTATTCACAAGGTTACGAGACCTGAAATATGAGCGCGTCTGTGTCTCTTAACGATTTAATTGTGTCACAATAACGCATATCCTGCTTCATAAGCGTACCAAGATGTTACGACAAATCGAGCCTATATGTGTGAGTGACACTGTACGTATAACCCATTTATTGCCATAACGTATACATCTAAAAAATAGTTCACACATGTACCACCCATCCAACGTAATCTACGAATTTATGATAAAATTCAGCGAAGTAAAAATAATTAACTCACTTGCCAAATTCACACGCGTCGTTTACCTTCGGTTTTTCGTTGCTATCATTTTTACGTACCTTTGATTTCTCAATCAATTTGTTTCTCTAATTTCAATAAAAAGTTTTACCGCGAAAGAAGTATTTTTCGAAAAGTTTCTACACAAAAAAGTGTTTCTGTTTTATTTTCTTTTAATTTTTGTAATGAAAAGTTTTTATACGAAAAAGAAAGCACGTTAAAGACAATTCTCTTAGCACTTAACATTTTTTAATTCGTTGTTTAGGCTTGTTCGTGGACTGGAATTCATTAGATTTTTTTTATCAGAGGGTATCGCATCAGTGACATCGGTCATCACTGAAAATAACGTAAACTACAATGCGTCCAGGTGTTTAAGGGAATTAGGACCAGGCTTAAGGAGGTCGCAGTGGTCCAGTTGATTCAAATGATGGTTTGTGAGTTCTTTTTTCTAATTAACCTCAAAAAAATGCATACGAGGTATAAATTTATTCCCTAGATGCCAAATTTTCATAAAATATCTAATTAAAGAGCAAAATTATGCATTTTTATACTTTTATTACGTGAAAAAGAAAAACTATTGTGGTTCTACCAACTTGAAAAAGTATAACATTATTGATGATTATTATGAAAGGGTCGTAATCTTTTATTAGATTAAAACGATTAAAAGATTTAAAAGATTAAAAGATTTAAAAGATTCGTAATCTTTTATCAAACCTCGATGGTTCAACATTGAAAATATATGGTTTTCGATAAGCAAGATGGGTTGTTTTTTCTTCTAAATGTTTACAAAGGTTTAGTTTGCGTTAAACCGTTGTTAGAAATGAATTATCATGATGCTAAATAGCCAAAAAAATTACGTCACCCGTAGCGTGGGCGTCTTGCCCATCTAACCGCACGTAAAATTACACACATTGAACTATTTTTTATCTCTGGTGTTTTGGGGCGAAAAAATTTCCAAAAATTCGTAAAGACTCAGTATAGTCAATAACATGTATATATATATTTTTCAATCTTGGATTGTGGGTACCGCTTCGACCTCATTAAATATTTAAAAAAACGCGAATACGTTTAATTGATACAAATATATTTCCGTTGAAGCTTGCATCGCGAAACGCAACGATATTTGTGTTCTTTATTTTTCATTTCTTTATTTTTATCACTGTCCAAAGCTTGTTTTTCCAAATGAAGATCGTAAATTTCTCATAAGAATACGTATAAATGTTTCAGCGATTTGCCACAGCCTAAAGCAGCCAAAAAAATGTGTGTAATTAAAAAGAATTAATTTTCGTTGCATGCCAACGTTGCAAACTTCAACGTTATTATTTCTTTTCAAGGGCATACACGAGACCAACATAACCTCACTAATTTTTCATAAAAGTTTTCTCACAAATTGTTAAGTTTTCAAGGGAAAACAAAGCATGAGGCTCTGTAGAATTTCCCAATGCACAACTTGATAATTTTCTTCTGCCCTAAATATTATTCATCACTGAGAAATATCTGCTCGAAAATGTCAGCTGTCCCTTTCGCACTCATATGTCACGTGTCACTTAAGTTACATTCACTTATAATACACAAAAGTTTGAAACGGATAGTATTGTACAATATCGAAAAACCCTTTTTATTTTATTTGCCATTGAGGGAATCGGAAAAACAAAGTCAAACAGTTAAAATCATTGGGGACCGATAAAAAAAAAGAAGACCTCGGAGTCTCGTACAAGGGCTGCGTTGGAACGGTGAACGCCAAGGATCGGGCTCAAGGTTCCATGGCAAATCGATTCCGCACAACTGTCATTAAACTTTTCCACAAAGTTACGTATCTCAAGTTCGAGCCCTTATGCTTCCAAGCTTTATAAAAAATTACTCCCTGAAAAAGATGGAAAATGGATTTTATTACGTGGAAAGATAAATTCGTCCGGGACTGAAGCGTCAGTTAATTGACAATCTAGTAGATTATCAATTAACGGAATATAGAGAGGGGGGGGGGGGGGTGACAGAAACAATCGCCAAGAATATCGGATGAGCTCCCATCGTCATCGAGGTTTATCGTTCAATTCATTACTCGCCTGAAGAAAATTCCATTTAAAAAAAAAATGTATTCTGCAAAAATTGTATATCGTAGAATTTTAGCCGAGTCGCGAAAAATCATAATCTTAAAATCGCCGCGTTTCGCCATATGAGATATATACGCACGTTGAAAACAAACTAGAAAGTATAATCCCGCGCCGCTTGTAATTAACAGAGCGATGAAAATGAGTGCTCCGATGATCGCTACGATTTTTCGTCATAGGGAAACGTCGGTATTTTTTTTTCGAACGGAAAAACGGGTCGTTAATATTTATCGCGAAATAGAGATTGGCCTTTTTTAAAGGGGTTACGTTTGTTTCGGAGCCCAAAAAAAGCATATTTTCTTTATTTTTTTTCAAATATAATATATAAATTATTTTATTTAAAATGTTAAGCACCTAAAAAATTTCATCCAAAAATTTGGGAAATTCAACCGGTGGGACCTGGTTTCCAGAGACCCGTAAAAAAAAAGTGTCTTCGTGGTGGTCAGGATAACTCATGATAGCTTTATCTGAAATTATAAAACCCCATTTTTTTCTGTTAGTAAATAACTATAGCTTGTGATTGAGCGAAGAATTTTAAAAAAAATTGAAATTTGAATTTTTGGCAGAGTTGTATGCAAAATAGTTCAATTTTCGGTACAATTTACACTACGTATAGCCTTGTAAAATTAGTTGTAATCGAAAAGAAGAAACCTTCGTTCAATCACTAGTCAATGCTACCTTGAAGAAGTGTGCAAAATTTCAATGAGATCGGTGCATTAGTTTTTTAAAAATCGTGTCCACCGACTTCAAAAATAGTGTTTGAGAAAAATGCGTATACCTGCGTCGCTCCGGCCGGTCTTTCCCAGCGGAGGGAATTCCTAAAGGCTCTCTCTCCTAGACTTTTACTCCGATTGACTTAAAACTTTGGGAGAATATTCTAGACATATTGTACTATTTGATAATCAAATAAAAAAATGGATTTTTATGAAATTTTCAAACCCACGTAACCCCTTAAGAGCTGGAATGACTTTACCCCCTAAATTCACACGCGTCGTTGACCTTCGTTTTTTCGTTGCTCTCATTTTTTTCGTATCTTCCATTTAGACATGACCTTCTTTCTCTAATTTTAGGAAAAAAGTTTCTCCTCGGTAAAAGTGTTTTTCTTTTTTTTAGTTTCTGTAATAAAAAGTTCGCATACGAAAAAAAAAATCCAGATAACATTCGTTGGTACTTTCGGTACTCCATCTGATCTATGAACGAATGCACTTTGGATTTTTTTTAATTCGCTGTGAAGCTTCGTTCGTGGACTAGAATTCATTAGAATTTCGTGATCAGAGTGTATTGCATCAGTGGCATCGATCATCGCTGAAAATAACGTTCTTATTGCACAGTACGAGTATTGACAACTCGGCGAAGGCGATGTAAACGTTCATATACATATAACGATATTTTTTTCTCTCTTTCTTTTTAATTCGCCCGGAGCTTGATGATAAGAGGGAGGGAGGAAGTGTGTGTGTGTGTGTGTGTGTGAGAGAGAGAGAGAGAGAGAGAGAGAGAGAGAGAGAGAGAGAGACCGACAAACAGAGAGAGAAAGTGCAAATGGAATTTGCATCATAGCCACATTTTGTTTCCTTCGATTTTCTTGAAAAGTTTCATTTAAAACATATGGTAAAATAAAAAAGAAAAAAAAATCGAATTCATATAAAATTAATTTTGAAGTCCGAAGCCCTTCTCCGCTTATTCTTTCGCTACTACGTTGTGTAAGTACGAGCGTTATAAAAAAAATTATTGCGACACTCGGCAGCGAATTGGATCCAATTCTCGTGCGACACGTAAATTTCCGCGTCATATCCGGTTCCTATAAGTCTTACCGGTTTGTTCCGAACGTACTTGGCCTTTAACTGTCACATGTACTTGTAAATGCGTATGTACGTTTGAAAAAAAATAGCGAAAAAGACACGTAAACACTCTCGAAGGAAACGCAAGGAAATAAATAAACCTGAAATAACAACAAAAACCCTTTACCTTTCGGAATACTCGTATTTTTATAATTAACTCTAATTCGGGTCAATTAAACTTCGTTTATTCGTTTCCCCGTTCCCTTTCTTCGATTAATCAGGCATCTAATTTAAAAAATGCAAGCAATTAATGTATTTTTTATTGCGCTTTGGAAACTTATACTTTTACAAAATATTGACCTCACTCATATAAATAAATAAATTCATCCATATTAATATATAAATTCATAATTAGATTATAAAATCAAATCATAAAACAGTTCCGTGACTGACTGACTGACTGAATGAACGACCGACTGACATATAGAGAACGCACCAGCCTAAACCTTAATTTGAAAAACCTTAATTTGTCCCTTAGCAGGTGTAGAGGTGCACGAGGAAAGGATTTTGAAAAAAATCTACTCCTAAGGGGGTGTTACAGTTTGTATGGAAAATTGTATTCCTTGCGTGTATCAACTTGAAATTTGGTATAAATATTCTTCGAAACAAATAATAAAACATATATTTTAGGATTTTTTTAACAATCCCTAATTAAGGGTGCAACGGAGTGTTGAAGTTTGTGTGGGAAAAGCGAATCGCCTGGTTTTATCTCAAATAAATTCGGAAGATATGTTTCAAAGGGAGTAGAGTCGCATTGAAAAAGGATTAGCTTCTCGCATGGTCGACTCTATGTGGGCTGTTCGAGAGTATCGAATACCCAAAACTTAAATGTGCATGCCGAAGACCATAAATCATACAATCTTGTCTACAGAACTATATTGCAAAGCCATAGTACTTTTATACTACTATTTCATTAATTACGAACCCTTACCTCAGTCAGTCAGTCTACCACCGTGTCTGAGAAATATGACACTCTACCTTCTTTCTTTATTTCTTATTTTTTTCTCTCTTTGTTTATCTCCTCTCTGGATCTCTAAATTTTTTGTTCTCGATTAGAAAAAAAACGGCCATGCTTTGCCCGCAAGCCAAAAACAAAAATAATCTTCTTCCAATTCAACTGGATTTCAATGCATCACATATCATATTATAGTTTTTCATTCAAATATTATAATATTAGATGAAGTAAAAAGTTATGAGCGTTTTTTCGCTTTATTTCGACGATGAAATGAACATAGTTAGGATTATCCGATTTAGATCAAATATGCGCCGTTTTGTTCGATAACTTTTGTCCATTTTGAAGGCAATTTCATAATTCGGCGATTGAAGAAGTCCACGTGCCTATTGGTAAAAAACTTGACCAGCTCATTTTCACAAGCCTCTCTTGAGGCCAGTTTTGTACCATCAAGAAAATTTTTCAAATGCTTGAAAAGGTGATAATCGCTTGGTGCCAGGTCTGGATTATACGGCGGGTGCGATAGAACCTCCCATCCAAGCTTTCGGAGCGTCTGGCGCGTCGTTGAAGATGCGTGCGGCCTGGCGTTGTCTTGATGGAACACAACACCCTTCCTATTGGTCAATTCTGGCCGCTTCTGGTCGATCGCCTGCTTCAATCTGGTCAGTTGTTGACAGTAGAGGTCCGAGTGTTTGGCCCGATGGGAGCAGCTCATAGTGGATGATTCCTTTCCAATCCTACCAAACACACAACAAAACCTTCTTGGCCGTTAATCCGGGCTTGGCGATCATTTAGGCCGGCTCACCGCGATTGGATCACGATCTTTTTCGGCTGTTGTTCTCGTATGTGACCTATTTTTCATCGCCAGTCACCATCCCCTTCAAAAATGGGTCGATTTCGTTACGTTTCAGCAAAGAATCGCAGGCATCAATTCGGTCCAAAAGTTTCTTTTGCGTCAATTCGTGTGGCACCCATACATCGAGCTTCTTCTTGAGACCAGCTTTATGCAAATGGTTCCAAACGGTTTTCTGGCTAATCTTCAGTTCCTGGGAAATGGAATAAGTGCTCACATGCCGGTCCGACTCGACAATTTCCATGATTTTATCGACATTTTCGACGATTGGCCTACCAGAGCGTGCCTCATCTTCGACGTCCATATTACCAGAACGGAATCGTTGAAACCACCGCTTTGCTGTTGCATTCGATACTGTATTGGGTCCATAAACAGCACAAATTTTTTTGGCCGCCTGCTCTGCCTTTTCACTTTGGTCGTAGTGGTACTGAAGAATGTATCGAATTTTCTCTTTTTTTACCTCCATTTTGGAACGCTGTAACACACAACTGGCTTCATCAAACACGAAACTGCCAAAGAACTTTTTTTGAAGCATAATGTCACCTTTAAAATCGCCGTATAGTATGACCCGATGCGATGTATACAATGTGAGATATGGCTCACTAAAGACATCTAGCGGAAAACGCTCAGAACTTTTTACTTCACCCAATATCATCATTATATCATTTTTATTATAATTAATATTGATCTCATTTTCATTATTAAAGACATAATAACTATTGTTGTTATTAATGTTTATAAATGGAAATGACACGGGATCGACAAGACTCATGCACATAGCGAAAGAAAATATAATTATCCGTGACGTCACATAAAACTTCACGCATACAGGCGCGCGTATAATCGCGGCGGGAGTCGATGCGGGGTATAACAGTGTGTTTTATTCGGTTGGTCGCGTTCGCCCGAGGTGACAAAGTGGAAGGCGCTCGCTCGCTCGTCTGCTCGTTCGTTTTGCGATCCGCGCAGGCCGAATAGTCGAGACCGCGAGACCGGCTGCGTCACGTGCACGGTCGTTAACTCGCTCCGTATGCGAACTTGACTTTATTCAAAAATCCCTCGAAAATAAGTTCCCTCGCGGGCTCACGTGAATAAAAGATGATTGAGCTGACGAGTCAAGGATCGATTTAGCGTGTCACGCTAAACGAAATTTCGAAAAGAGCAGTTTTATTTCTCGTTTTATCGATTCAACGAACGTGTGCGATTGCGAGAAGTATTTTTTTTTTTTGTCATCGGACTCTGTGACGGGTGCGATGAAAATTGAGCGGCTATGAAAAAGTGCGCAAAGGAAAATAATAATTACTGTGAACGAGTGTGACGTTTTATTTTTTCGTGCACCTCTTCGGTGGATCTTGTCGACGTTTTGCGGGTAATGGTTTTTTTTTGTTTCATGCGAACAAATGCGTTTCGGTGCGAGAGTAGGATTGAAGTCGACGATCGACGTATTAACGATTATGCGGATCAGCAACTTTTGTGATGCTTGACCCGAGAATCGAACGATCGTCATTTTTTGCACGTTTATTCTTTTTCGCTTTATCTTCATTTCTTCGACGTTGAACATTTTTCGTTTGAAATTTGGCTTGTGTCGTTGCTTTTTTTTCTATCTCAGTTTCGTTTTTACATGAATTTTTCCATTTTTGCTTCGGGTACACTTAGTTTTTTGCGTTTATTATTTCGTGGTAATTTGTGGTGTCCAGTTTTTTTTTGGTTCGGCTTGTTTTTATATTTTTCTTGATTACCTTCATTTTTTAACGGCAGTTTTTTTCATTCATTTCTTTGTCGTCTTCATTTTCCGATGTTTATTTTTTCCGTGTTCACTTTTTCTGTTTCTTTTTTACATGATTTTCCTCATTTCAATTATTTTTCTTTCGATATTTATTTAGTATTTGTATTTGTTTCTATCTTTACTTTTGCTTCATTTTTTTCTCGATATTTTTATATATTTTTCCTGACACCAATTAGTTCAGTGTAATTTTAATCTCCACTGCTGTTCATTTCATTGTAGTTTTGACGTTTGGATCTTCATTTTAAATAATTTTTCTCTGTCAACTTCGTTTTTATATTTTATTTACTTCTTCTTAATTATTTCTCATGAGCTTTTTTTACGTTTATTTCATTTGCGTAATTATTTTTCGACAATTGTTCATAATGTTGAAGTTTGCATCGTTGGAGTGCAACGATGGTTAATTTTTCGTCTATTGCTCCTTTTTGTCCGATTCAGGGTACAAAAATAAACGGTTTTCCTTATTCTCATAAGAGATCGACGATATTAATCTTTAAAAAAGACTATACATTGTAATACAAAAGAAGACATAAAACAAAATTAAAAAGGACTCGGGTTGCATATCACTGATGCAAACTTCAATGCCGTAATTGTCCTTCGAATCTATTGGGTGAAGTAAAAAGTTCTGAGTGTTTTCCGCTAGATGTCTTCAGTGAGCCATATCTCACGATGTATACATCGCATCGGGTCATAATCTACGGCTATTTGAAGGTGACATTACGCTTAAAAAAAAAGTTCTTTGACAGTTTTGTGTATGGTGAAGCCAGTTGTGTGTTACAGCGTTCCAAAATGGAGGTAAAAAAAAAGAGAAAATTCGATACATTCTTCAGTACCACTACGACCAAGGTGAAAAGGCGGAGCAGACGGCCAAAAAAATTTGTGCTGTTTATGGACCCAATACAGTATCGAATGCAACAGCAAAGCGGTGGTTCCAACGATTCCGTTCTGGTAATATGGACGTCGAAGATGAGGCACGCTCTAGTAGGCCAATCGTCGAAAATGTCGATAAAATTATGGAAATCGTCGAGTCGGACCGGCATGTGAGCACTTATTCCATTGCCCAGGAACTGAAGATTAGCCAGAAAACCGTTTGGAACCATTTGCATAAGGCTGGTCTCAAGAAGAAGCGCGATGTATGGATACCACACGAATGGACGCAAAAGAACCTTTTGGACCGAATTGATGCCTGCGATTCTTTGCTGAAACGTAACGAAATCGACCCATTTTTTAAGCGGATGGTGACTGGCGATGAAAAATGGGTCACATACGAGAATAACAGCCGAAAAATATCGTGGTCCAATCGCGGTGAGCCGGCCCAAACGATCGCCAAGCCCGGATTAACGGCCAAGAAGGTTTTAATGTGTGTTTGGTGGGATTGGAAGGGAATCATCCACTATGAGCTGCTCCCATCGGGCCGAACACTCAATTCGGACTGTCAACAACTAACCAGATTGAAGCAGGCAATCGACTAGAAGCGGCCAGAATTGGCCAATAGGAAGGGTGTTGTGTTCCATCAAGACAACGCCAGGCCGCACACATCTTTAACGACGCGCCAGAAGCTCCGGAGCTTGGATGGGGGGTTCTATCGCTCCCGCCGTATAGTCCAGACCTGGCACCAAGCGATTATCACCTTTTCAAGCATTTGCAAAATTTTCTTGATGGTACAAAACTGGCCTCAAGAGAGGATTGTGAAAATGAGCTAGTCAAGTTTTTTTTACCAATAGGGACGAGGACTTCTTCAATCGCGGAATTATGAAATTGCCTTCAAAATGGACGAAAGTTATCGAACAAAACGGCGCATATTTGATCTAAATCGGATAATCCTATGTTAATTTCATCGTCGAAATAAAGCGAAAAAACGCTCAGAACTTTTTACTTCATCTAATATTTCGAAAAATGCTTATTCTTTTCTACGATTTGTTCTACCGCCACGATTTTTTTCACGTTCACTTGCTTGTGTTTCCAATTAATTTACCATGACGCGTCCCAATGAAATTCGCCAATTAATTTATCGAGTAGTACGAAAGGTATTGACAACCGCGCGAGTATACGTAGAAATGTGTCTCTATCGAGCGTGTGCGGCTTGGAAAATAATGAAGAACTTGTCTCGGCAGAGCGCGAGCGCGCGATATTACGTAAGAATTCTTAGCGCGACTCGTGTGCGGTACTCGCGAGTTCGACTCGTCCGCACTTCCAACACATGGCCAATCTGTGAATTTGCAGCACGTTTTTTTATTTTTTTTTTTACATACTCCTCTTCGGCCGTTCGTCGTCTTGAGTTCCGCGTCATCGAAACGCACAACCGCGTCATTTTTTTGCTTTTCGCTTTTGCACGCCTCATTTCGCTCTCGCTTTTCTTCCTTATCTATCCAATGTCCTGCTCGCAATGCTTATCTCTCTCGGTCTCTCGTGCTCGTTCGCTCTATCGAGTGTCTCTTATCACGTTCCTTGCAACTGCGAGCGCGCACTCTTCTTCTTTTCTTTTTGCCAAATCGTTTTTTTTTCTCAAACGAGCGTTGTTCAATTTTTTTGTCAAGTTTTCATTTTTACTAACAATGAAAAAATTCGCTACACATATTGAAAAAAGTCAATATTCTTAACACTATGCCAGATTGAATGAAAAGAAATCGTGTATAAATGGAGGCGAGACGCGCCTGCGTCTTTCTATATCGCGAGAATCAATTGTCCTCGTTCTTTTTTTTTTCGTTTATTCGCTATACTTGTATGCACGCTAGTATAATGTCACGCGGCGCAGCAAGCAAACAATACGAGAAAATGGATCGAGAGGCATTCGTGGTGTTCGCTTGGTGTGTGTGTGTGTGTGAATTTCTTGGCAAACTTTGCCTTATCGCTTTTATCCATTATCAGCGTGTGACGAACGTTGAGATTACCTCGTTTGCTTTTCGTCTTCTTTCTTTCTTGTTTCTTTCATTTTTCATCTAACGTAACGAGTAGGTACGTGGTGGTGAAGGATCGAACTTCGATCGAGCCGAACCACGGCGCAGCTACAATGCATTGCCAATGATTCATCGACTACTTTCGGAACCACGTTTTTACTTTACATTTGCTATCGTATACGTACACAATTGTTTGCAGATATATACATTGTTGTCAGACGATTCAGCGCTACGCGAAGGTAAACGAATGTTGCACTTTGTCGAGACTTCAAAATCAGAGAGAAGACAAAAACATCAGTATAGAGAGTCCCCGTTAAAAAAAAAATAGGATAGAACAGTTCGAAAATATGAAGTCGACGAAAACAATAATTGACATAAATATATACTAATTTATTTTTGGTTCCGGCGGTACTTCGAGTTAAGCAGCGTTGTGCGTGGCCAATACTTGACGCGGTGACCGCTTAGCAGTGCACCGACTCGCGAATTAACCAGTCAGCGAAAAGCTAATACTTCGAATACCTTGGTGTGGATACTTCCGTAAACGGAAGTATCCACACCAAGTTTAAGACGGCTATGGACGCAACGGAAGTTAGGTTAGATTAGAGAAGTGCGGGTAGGGCGGTGGGACGGTTATAGGAAAAGGTTCAATTGGGAAGGGTAATACGTAAAAACCCGCAAGGGTATACGTTGGAACACAGGAGAAAAACATAAAATAACATACATAAATATAAATTATCCCCCTTCAAATTAGAAAACTTTTGGACGAAACATTTTTTTTTAAGACAATCTTTTCGCATGCTTTTGTTAAATGAAACACTTTGTATATAGAAGAATACATATGTGAATATAAGAATAGTTATGAAGATAGTATAATTTTTATATTATTATTTATATGATATATATATATATATATATATACACACTGCCGGCCAAAAGTTTGGATAGACTAGTCGAAATTTCTTACCGCACTAAAAGTTAGATAGCACACTCAAAAATAAAGATAATTGAATTTCCCAAGTGGCATTTTTAAAGAGGACAAATTTACCTTTATTTTGCTTTTTTAGAATATTCTCTACGATTTTTTTTTCGTCCCGGTACGCACTTTCGAACATGGCCATTTTTCGGCTATTTTTTGGCCGTCGAAAATTAACTGCAAAGTTTGGGGAAAATGTTTTCCTCGGTTTTTTTCCGTGGTAAACTTAAAAAGGATATCAAAACCTATATTTATATTTTTTCGAAAGTTTCGTACGATTTTTTTTCGCCCCAGTATTGCATTTTTATCTAAAAGATACGTGTTTTATAAAAAAGGCGTCATCGAAAAACTATAGGGTTTCAGTGAAAATGTCAAAAGGGTACAAAAATTGCATGGGTTCACACTGGAGTAGCTAGAATTTTTTCAGAATTTTTTTTGGAGATTTTTTTTTACCATTTTTGGTTGGAACTTTGATGAGTGGAGAGGCTCTACTTGGGAATTATGGGGTCTAAGACAATATATTAAGAAAGAAAATTTATTTACATTTTTATTTTTAATTAACTTCAATTTTTTTAGAATTTTTAAGTATTTTTTAATTTTAATTTTTTAATTTTCAAAAATCTAGAAAAATTGTAGTTAATTAAAAATTAAAATGTCAACAAATATACTTTCTTAATATTTTGTCCATGACCCCTTAATTCCCAAGTGGAGCCTCTCCACTCATCAAAGTTAGAACCAAAAAAATATCCGGAAAAATTCTGAAACAATTCTAGCCAATTCATTGTGAACCCATGCAACTTTTTACCCTCCTGACATTTCTTCTGAAACCCTATACTTCTTCAATGACGCCTTTTTTTCTAAAACATGTCTTTGTTAGCTAAAAATGCAATACTGGGGCGAAAAAAAATCGTACGAGACTTTCTGAAAAACGAAAGTGTAGATTTTGATATCCTTTTTAAGTTTTCCATAGAAAATACCGAAGAAAACATTTTCCATAAACTTTGCAGTTCATTTTCGACGGCCAAGAAATAGCTACATTCAAAAGTGCGTACCGGGGCGAAAAAAAAATCGCAGAGAATTTTCTAAAAAGACAAAATGAAGGTAAACTTGTCCTCCCTAAAACGCCACTTGGCAAATTCAATTATCTTTATTTTTGAGTCCGCTATCTAACTTTTAGTGCGGTAAGAAATTTCGACTAGTGTATCCAAACTTTTGGCCGGAAGTGTATATACATAAACAAAGTGTTCTGTTTTTAAAAAGCGTTCGAAAAATTTAGCGTCCAGAGATTTTATAGTTTGAAGTAGAATAATTTATATTTATTGTCTTTGTTGACCTCATCTTTTCGAATTGGTGTATGCTTTTTTTCGCTCGTACACCCTGTATACTACTACACACACACACACGCAAAAATACAAACATTACTGGACAACGTAAAGTACGCAAAGGCCCCTCCGAAATAATGCTGTTGACGTTTGCATCGTCAGTATGCAACGGAAATACTTTTTTTTCACCATTTTCCTTTTTTATTCTTATCCAAAATATTTTTCGAAGATCTTAAAAAAAGTTTTACGTAGTTTTGATCTGGCGCAAAAAATGTACAAATCGAAAAAAAAAATTTCGCTGCATTTCGACGATGCAAATTTCAATATCGTCCGAAATAAATGGAAAGGTGCGTACTTTATTTTGTCCAATGTATGGTGCGTGTATATATATGTAATGTTCATGGGCATGTGCATATATTTGACCAATTTCTCATCCTCTTTGCTGTCGGAGCTACGACAAAGTACTCAATTGTTGTCTCTACGTAATATCGAATCGTCCCACTGTTTTTTTTCAGACAATTTACTATTTTTTCACTAGCGTGTCACTTTTCTTTCTATTGCGAATCGTATCTCCGAGACGAGGGCCCACAATACAAACCAATATATTGAGCACATGCGCGGTCGTTGCGCGTAACGAATTAACCTTTTAAGGACGGGGAAATTTCCATTAAAATCGACTTTTTTTTTACATGAAAGATATCAATAAAATCGATGAATTTCTCAATTGGAGTCCCAAGCCTAACTGCTGGTCGATATATCGACCAGCCCCGTCCTTAAAAGGTTAAGTAGCTTCTGAAAATACAATGCAACTTTTTTTTTCAACGAATATTTCGTTGGGGAATCTCGATGGAGAGAAGCAAAGGGAAGAAGGTACGAAAACAACAAAGATTAGGCCGCAGGAAAGTACGCGACCCCTCGATTCTCGAAATATCATTGAAAATAGAGCGCCGCGTGTGACGCGCGATGCGCTTTACACGGCGATCCACATATCCGTCTCGTTGCGGTGACCGTCGGATCTTTGGATCGCGTCCAACGAGATCGCCGCGTTCTTTCGAAATCTTCGGCAAAGTGGAGTAAAAAGTCACCACCCCCCCCCCCCCTCCTTCCTCCACTCGGCTTAAACCAGGAGATCCAATTTTTAAGAAAAATACCGAGTTCTCGATGTATAATACACGTGTAACGATATGTAACGTTGAATAATGGCGCGAGAAGGCTGACTCGTTTATGAGGTCTACAGCCGCGGCCCAGACCAATTTACGAACTATGTCGCTTATCGGTGATGTACATCAATGTGGATCAATTTGTCATTATATATATATAGACGCGATTTGATAAATTGAAGACCGAAATTCAATCGATTGTAAGGAAGAAACGATTCGATCACTTATAATTCAATATAGCGAGAACGCTTCTCGAACTTGTGATTAAACGATAAGATTCTAGAAAAAGGCAACAAAAGCATTATCTATATATATTTATATATATATACATTTTCTCCGTATTAACATGACTTACATTGATCTAAAAAAAACAGTACTTCCAGTGAGCTCCGCCGGCTGTGAGATAAGTTTTCCTGCCATGAGGCGGATAAAAATGTAGCTTAAATGTGGCCACTGCTGAAAGTGGAGAATGACATTGCAGAAAAAAAATTCCAGCTGAAAAAGTGTTGGGCCGAATTGCAGGAAAAAATAAAAAACTAAGACTTATTTGAGTACTTACTGCAAGTGAAATTTAAAGTCTGGTAACTGAATTAAGGAATGATGAAAAATACGTTGATTATTTTTCAAAGTATTGCAAGAGTTTGATACTAATGTTAACATGCACGTGTGATTAAAGGAAATTTCATATTTCATGTGTGTTATGTGATTACCGTCTTTTATGTTAATTTTATTTTAAAAAAAAACGATGATCGCAATCAAAACCAGTGTTTGCCAGGCCTCTCCTAGCCCCCCCCCCCCCGCCCCCAGAAAAAATGCTGGCTACGCTAATGCTCGTGCCAGGCGACTTCGATCGAACCGTGCGACCCTAACCCACGATCTTATTATATACAGGTCTTGCAACTCGATAGAATTTCAATGGTGGGGGTGACTCGACTTTTGAAGCCGTTTTGGTGTCGCTAGTATCGAGGGGTGTTGCTTTGATAGTGAACACATAACCTGCATATTCTATGATTCCATGTACACTACCGGCGAAAAGTTGCCGGACAAAAATTCAAAAAAGTTCCGGAACATTTTTTTATGCCATTCCGCTGATAGTTGACATAAATGAATTTAATAAACGGCATTTTGAAGGGGAGGAATTCACCTTCATTCCGTTTTTTTTTGTAATTTTTTTACTATTTTTTTTACGATTCGTACACTTTTTCGAAAACGACCATTTTTCGCCTTTTTTTTTGTTCCTTTTCTGGTGGACCCCGTTTACAGACTTTTTTTTTAATGCATTTCTTTGACCGGAATCATAAAGGGGGAAGCTCAAGCTAAAATTTTGTTTTTTTAAGCTTTGCACGATTTTTCTTTTCTAAAGATATTTTAATTTAAAAAAAGAGGCAATTTGAAAAATAACGTGTAACGCGAAAACGACAAGGATTCAAGGAAAACCTCAAGATAGTAAAAAGTTGAATCGGTTTTCGTTGAGTTCGCGAGAATTCTTTCAGATTTTTATTTCGCAATTTTTTTTTCACCTATTTTCGGTAAAGATCAGATGATTTAATTACCGTAACTCGGGAACTAAGGGGTTGGTGGTAAAATTTCAAAAGAGGAAAAAATTTTATCTTTCTTTTTTCAACGCAATAGAATTATTTCAGAATTTTTTTCGACATTTTTTTCTCCAGTAACGGTAATTATATCATCCGATTTTTCACCGAAAATAGGTGAAAAAAAACATTCAGAAAAAAAAATCGGAAAAAATTCTTGCGAACTCAATGAAAACCGATTCAAATTTTTACTATCCTGAGGTTTTCCTCAAAAAAATCGTACGAAGCTTTAAAGAGAAAATTGAAGCTTGAGCTTCCCCCTTTATGAATCCGGTCAAAGAAATGCATTAAAAAAAATTTGTCTGTCAACGGGGTCCACCAGAGAAGGAACAAAAAAAAACAGGTGAGAAATGGTCGTTTTCGAAAAAGGATACTAGTCGTAAAAAAAATAGTACAAAATTTTCAATAAAAAACGGAATCAAGGTGAATTCCTCCCCTTCAAAATGCGGTTTATTAAATTCATTTTTGTCAACTACCGGCGAAAGGGCATAATAAAAAGTTCCAGAATTTTTTAAAACTTTTGTTCGGAAACTTAAAAAATCAACAATCGTTGCCGTGGGCTTATATCAAATATGATACCGAAATCCTGCGTTTTACCAAAGTGCAATACATACACGGAGAGAATTAAATGTTAAAAATTACCGTGCAGTAACGGTAACCAGATGACAACTCTGAAACTGCGCTTATTATTACTGAGTAAAACACAGATTTTCACGAAAATAAAATAAAATTTCTTCAGATAGAAAATTTTACCAGATTTTCTAGTAAATTTTGATGTGTAACAAAATACGCAAAACTCAAATTTAAAAAATATATAATATCAGCGAAATTTTACTGTGCATTTTATTATTTTATGCCTTTCAAAAATGTCTATAAAAAAGTATCGTCTTTATAACAGTTATTTTAAGATTTATTATAAAATTTAATGAGTGTTATAGGTAGATGTATTGTTCTCTCGGTAAAAATTACCGTGCGCGCTACCCTTCTTGTATAGTAAAATTTTAGCTACGTATTTGAAATTTTCTGTAACGTGAGTTAAAAAAAACTTGTCGCATACGAATTATTATGCTGTTCTCTCTTGTCATCACATTGAAATATATCACGGTAATTTTTACCGTGAAATTCACGACAAAAATTACTTTTTAATTCTCTCCGTGTATACTACATGGAAATAATTGCGAGCGGTAACCTCAATAATTCGTGTCATTTACAATTAACTAAAATATGTGTTCTTTTTCTGCACCTACATATGCATCGAAGAATGTATTTTAAACATAGGAGAATAAAATTGATTTATCCTTATTAGACTCGTTTGGATTTCAATTTCTCACGATTACAGAAACTCTAGAGTCGCGCTGCGGCAAGGGGAACCATCTGAATCATCGGAGTTTCCAGACTTGCATGTAAAACCGTGTCCTAATCTCTACATTTTTATGTAATGCAAGAAAACCAAACTCCTGCGGTTACTTCTGATACTCATTTCCTCCGTAATCGCAGCCGAGTATTTTTTTCGGCCCGGCACGATCCTTACACGAATGTTCGCTTTTACGAGCGAACGGGGAGCGTCTGTGCCCATGACTCGGAGCTGAATTTCTTCCGTTCTATTTATAGTTGAAACAGTAGCGGCTCAAAGTCGTGCGGTGGCGAATGGGTCACGAATCACGTATTTCCGTGTTCCGAGGTCACTCCAGCGCTTTCTATCCGAGGAGACGAGCATTATTCGTGCACAGCGGAATGAAATTTATTTCTTCCGATAATTGTTACAGCCCACAACGATCATCGTAGCACGCGAGTTCGATCGATAAGCCGAATTTCTCCCACACCATATTCCCTTCGAGCGTATTATTTTCTTACTGCAAAAATCAGTCGGCTAGTGGAACGAAAAAAATAGGGCAATAAAGGTGAAGTTTGACGTTCACAGCACAGCAGAACACGCGTAGTCTCGTCGAAAAAAATTCCAGAGATCTTGTTAATTTTAGCTCCTTGAAAAATTATCGTGAAAAGCAAGTTTTTGTGTACCTCGTGACGTACGCGGGAACATTTCTTCTCGAGTATATAGACTATAAATAGTATTCGAAAACAAAACCTGAGAATTTACGCGGTCGTTTCTGAATAAAGACGCGATCGGAACGTCTAGCGTCAAAACTGTCCACGGGTGCTCGCGATAAATTCAATCAAAATGCTTGTTCGTCGGATTTGTAAATTCACCACAAAAAAAAATAAAATGTTTGCATAAGATTACTAGAGTACACCCACCAGCGAACGGACAGGGACCAGTCAATGGACGAAAGCTGTTTTATAGTATAGTTCTTTGTTTCCAATTTTTACACAGCCCGCTCCCCCCTCTGTACTTAATTTTACACGTTTCTTTCGCTTGTTTTTACATTTATCTTTCGGCCTTTTTCTCCTTTATGCTTCCTTTCTCACCATGCATTCGAAGAATCTCATATACTCGCACAATTCTTTTATCGGTTTTCTTTTCATTCCTCTGTTAATTTTTACTTTCAGTCCTCTCTCCCTTGTAGCCTCTTCGTCACTTTTTCCAAACGATCGACCACTTCCTTATACATTTTGTCTTTTATTTTCTCACATTGAAGGATGTGTTTCAAACTTTCTTCCTCATTTTTCTACAGGATATTTCCACATTTTAACCTTGCTCATGTTTCTTTAGTCCTTTCTCCCTTGCCATTCTCCCCAGTACTCTTCCATTTCTATATTTTGTTGTCGATTTTTATACTGCAATATGTCGAATTGTCAATTTTCTTTCAGTCTTGTTGTATTTCCTGGTCCGTTTTTATATGTACAGCTCTTTTGATTATCTTTCCTACTCCGCTTTCGTCTCTTATTTTTTTGCCATATTGCTCCCACTCCTACCTCCTCCATGGCTCCCTCAATTTCCAGTCTCCTATTTGGATGTACACTACCGGCGAAAAGTTTCCGGACGAAAATTCAAAAAAGTTCCGGAACGATTTTTTATGCCGTTTCGCCGTTAGTTGACATAAATGAATTTAATAAACGCAATTTTGAGGGGGACAAATTCACCTTCATTCCGTTTTTGTTTGAAAATTTTTACTTTTTTTTTTATGATTAGTACACCTTTTTGTCGAAAACGACAATTTTTCGCCTTTTTTTTTTGTTCCTTTTCTGGTGGACCCCGTTTACAGACAAAAATTTTTAAATGCATTTCTTTGATCGGAATCATAAAAGGGGAAGCTCAAGCTTCAATTTTTCTTTTTTTTTAACTTCGTACGATTTTTTAAAAGATATTTTGATTTTTTTTTTAAAGAGACAATTTGAAAAAATAACCCGTAACGCGAAAACGACAAGGATTCAAGGAAAACCTCAAGGTAGAAAAAAGTTAAATCGGTTTGCGTTGAGTTCGCAAGAATTTTTTCAGATTTTTTTTCGATTTTTTTTTCACCTATTCTCGATAAAAAATCAGATGATTCAATTACCGTAATTCGAGCACTAAGGGGTTTATGGTAAAATTTCAAGAGAGGAAAAAAAATTGTTTTTCTATTTCCAACGCAATAGAATTATTTCAGATTTTTTCGACATTTTTTTCTCGAGTTACGGTAATTAAATTATCTGATTTTTTACCGAAAATAGGTGAAACAAAAAAATTACGAAAAAAAAATCTGAAGAAATTCTCGCGATCTCAACGAAAACCGATTCAACATTTTAATATGCTGAGGCTTTCCTTGAATCCTTGTCGTTTTCGCGTTACACGTTATTTTTCAAATTGTCTCTTTTTTTTTAATCAAAATATCTTTAGAAAATGAAATCGTACGAAGCTTTAAAAAAACAAAATTGAAGCTTGAGCTTCCCCCTTTATGATTCCGGTCAAAGAAATGCAATCAAAATTTTTATCTGTAAACGGGGTCCACAAGAGCAGAAACAAAAAAAGGCAAAAATGGTCGTTTTCGAAAAAGGGCACTAGTCGTAAAAAAAATAGTCAAAATTTAAAAAAAACGGAATGAAGGTGAATTCCTCCCCTTCAAAATACTGTTTATTAAATTCATTTATGTCAACTATCGGCGAAATGGCATAAAAAAGCGTTCCGGAACTTTCTTGAATTTTTGTCCGGAAACTTTACGCCGGTAGTGTATTTGAATTTAATATACCTCTTGGCTTCTTCTTTCAAACACTTCTTCGGTCACCTATCTTCCGCCATTTTCATTATCTCAGGTAGTTTGCTGCTCTTTTCCATGCTTCTATTCCTATGCCCCTTATTCCCGCCTCTATTCTCCATATGTAGCTAGGCGTATTGTCATTTATACCCATTGTCGTTTTAACATATTTACCCTGTAATTTTTCTAGTTGCTCCCTCTGCTTCCATCCTCTCGTGTCCACTTCGTACAACATCCCACTCCGAAGCTATTTTATATTTAAAATAAGTAAAGAATATTAATTGTCGATTAAAACTCGAATCAATATAATTTTGTCGTCAATAGTCTATTCACTAGTTGGTTTACCCTATGCGGACGTGTAAAAAGTGCATGCGTATCCTCGGAGGTGTATATTTCGCGAACAGTTCTCGAGGCTCGCGATAGACTGCAGCGCCTCTGTCGGTCGAGATACAAACTAACGAAATAACATCGGCGGTTAGTCCCATTGCCGCGCAGCTTTCACGTGGATGCTTCTAACCCCTCGTCCTATTCGCTCATAGCGTAAACGTTTCCAAAATTCGTGCATTATCCATCCGCCGTATTATTTGTCGCTCACTAAAATCATGAAAACACATTTATCTCTGAGTCCACCCTGAAAAACTTCGAATTATCGTACATCCTTCGTGTGCTAAAAAAAAAAAAGACCGTCATCAGGCCGTACGTCGCGAGTGCGTGTGTCACACAGCGGCAATATAATTAACGTCACGCAGAAACAGAAGTGCGCACTGTGTCCGCGCGCGCGGAGCCTGGTAGTTCTAATTGAGCTAATTGTGTTTGTTGGCCAACATATAGCGAGAGAGCATTGCGCGCGGCGCGCATACAATGCATCCGCGGTTCGCAGCACGTCTATATAGGAATTACAAAGATCAGAACCCGAGAATTCGTTGACGAATAAGAAACAATCCAGTCTTGCAAGCTCTTGGTAACTCGCCAAGTAAGGTCTTTACTGAATTTTCATTATTTCTCGATACAAAGTACCACTTCAGAAAATTGTATTGGTATATGCCGTTTTCGAATATGTGCGAAACGTTGCAGAAATGTAGTAACTCGCGTGTACGAATAAATTATAAGCGAGAAATAAAAGGCGAGTCTGTAGCGTTAGGCTGAATACATACCAGGTGTAGAAGTATGAAACCGGAATTTTTTTGTAAAAATTACACGTCTGTTGTTTGAAAATGATAAAAAATATTTTATTCCACATAATCTCCATTGCTATTTATACATTTTTCCCACCTCTCCGGCTGTTTATGAATGCCACGCCAAAAAAACAGTTCTTTTGAAGCGAACCAGTTGTCGAGCCATTTTCGTACATTTTCATACGAATTGAAGCGTTGTTTAGCGAGAGCGTGTCCCATTGATGCGAATAGATGATAATCGGACGGAGCCAAGTCTGGAAAATAAGCCGCATGCGCTAGTATTTCCCAACTGAACGCCTCGATCGTTTCCCTGTCCCGTTTTGCTGTGTGTGATGGAGCATTATCATGGAGCAAAATGACTTTGTGTTGCCTTTTTTGATATTCTGGTCGTTTCTCACGCAAAGCTTGATTCAAATCAATCATTTGTTGTCGGTACCATTCAATAGTAACAGTTTCGCCAGGTTTTAGCATCCAACAATGCTTGCAATTCGCTGTCTTCAAACTTTTTCAGTGGCCTCCCACGTTCTTCGTTTCTCGCGTCAAAATCACCACTTTTGAATTTTTTGAACCACTCGAAACACTGTGTTTTACCAAGAGCATGTTCAACGTAAGCTTCGACAAGCATTCGATGCGATTCTGCAGCAGTTTTCTTCAAATGATAACAGAAAACCAATGCTGTCCGCAAATCGTAGTTCGTAGGCACAAAACTCGACATGTTTAAGGTTATAGAAAAATATACCGGTGTAGGGAACTTGGGTTGTTGTGTGTTAAAAATCTTCGTCAGCTGTTAGAGGGAGATGATGGCGCTGCAGAAGCCGGGTCTTACGGTCCCTAAATTGATGGCTAGCACCATCTATAGGGAAATTCTGGTTTCATACTTCTACACCTGGTATACAGGGTGGACCATTTAACGTGACCACCCCAAATATCTATGTTGCCTTTAGAGTGACGAAAAAAATGTCAGGAGGTTATTTGATTGATTTCGAAAGACTGATACAGTGGTGAAAAATTCATTTTTGTCAAGGTCATAGTTTTTGCGTTCTCAAGGTCGTCAATGGTTTTTCAAATGGGAACATGGTTATTTTTATTAAGACGCTGTAGCTGATATTCAGACGAATCCAACGACCTATGATATCATGACCTTGAAATGATTTTTCACCAAAATACACGTGTAAAAACGGAAAATCGTGATGGTATCGACAATAAGAATATCCGAATAATGTAATTGAATTTTTTGTGCAGAAAATTTATTGTAACGAATGTTCGAAGTGATGGCCATTAACCTCGACACATTTTTGAAGACGTCGGATGAATGATTCTCTTGACCTTCGAATAGTTTCTGGTGTGATAGCGGCGCAGGCTCTTGTAATTCGTTCTCACATGTTCGCTTGACTGTACAATACCATTTTTGATACGGTTATTACATGTTACTTCGGATGGATACACTTGTCTACGTATTCTAATATTGGTCGATGGTAAACATTCTTCACTCTACTACAGTTTTACTACGTTACAATGCCGGTATTTACAAACATCAGAAACATCTCCGACTATTGACATTATTGTATCCGTTGGATAAGCTGCGCCGCTATCACACCAGAAACTATTCGAAGGTCAAGAGAATCATTCATCCGACGTCTTCAAAAATATGCCGAGGTTGGTGGCCATCACTTCCAACATTTGTTACAATACATTTTCTGCACAAAAAATTTAATTACATTATTCGGATATTCTTATTGTCAATACCATTACGATTTCTCGTTTTTACACGTGTATTTTGGTGAAAAATCATTTCAAGGTCATGATATCATAGGTTGTTGGATTCGTCTGAATACCAGCTACAACGTTTTAATAAAAAACAACATGTTCCCATTTGAAAAACCATTGATGACCATGAGAACGCAAAAACTATGACCTTGACAAAAATGAATTTTTCACAACTGTATCAGCCCTTCGAAATCAATCAAATTACCTCCTGACATTTTTTTTCGTCACTCTGAAGGCAACGGAGATATTTGGGGTGGTCACGTTAAATGGTCCACCCTGTATGTATACCATATTGAGTGGAATGAAGTTTGCAAAGTAAATTCGTCTTTCATTTCGTCCACTATAATATATATATTTATATATATGTGTGAGTGTATTCAGTAATGTCTTTTTCAATACCCCTTGTAAAAATATTTACCTTTTCAACCTACAATATTATGTATTATTATTGATGGTGTTGGAGTTTGCATCGTTGGAACGCAACGAAAATCCTTCTTTATTGTTTCATTTCGCTATTTTTATTACTATCTAAACTTTTCTTTTATAGGTTTGCGTTATGGATCTCTAATAAGGATTTCCGAAAAAAAGTTCGGTGATATTCGTGGCCCAAATGTGCCAAAAAAATTACTTGACCACTAAGAAAAAAAACTATTTCGTTGCATTCAAACCATGCAAAGTTCAATAACATTATTATTAGTATTATAATAGTAATGGCAACAATATAAACCTTAAGATAATAATAATCATAATCATAATGTCAATCATTATAATGATAGCATCATTATTATTATTATTATCTTATTGATGTTATTTATGATTAATTGTGATACATTATGATTATTATTTGTACTTACAATAAAAAGAGCAATAACGATAGAAAGAATAGCTTAAGTAAGCGATTGTTATTATCCTTTATGTTCTTTTTGTTGTTGTTATTATTGTTATTATTATCATCATTATCGTTATCGTAACGAGCTTTGGCCGAAATTTCACTTTTTCCCCTTCATTCTATTGTTGCATCATCGTATATTCGTGAAAATGGAATGAAAGTGCTTAAAAAAGACAAGACATTTTAATAATGATAATAACAATTAGTTGTTGTTATTATCATTTTTTTAAATTCTCATCTTTTAAATGATAATAACTACTAAATGATATTAACATGATAGTAACTTGATGATGAAAATGATTAATAATGATATTAGTAATTAATAATAATCATTAACATGATTAATAATGATATTAACATGATAACTTTATGACAATAATAACGACTAAAACCCAAAAAACTAAAATAGAAAATTCTCATAATTCTTAAGCACTTTCGTTCAATTTTCTCGAATATGCGACGATGCAAAAATAGAATGAAGGAAAAAAAAGTCAAATTTCTAATTTAAAAAGTCGAACTAAAGAAGTCTGCGAAAGGAAAATACATTTCGTGTAAAAAATAAGCCTCGTATTCATATAACATGACGTAACAGGTACAACTTCAACGATGTATAACTGTAATTTTCCATGCGCACTTTAATAACGCGACCGTGTGTGTTTTCAGTGTGTCGGGTGAGGCGCCTCGGGGATTATCATCATCATCGTCATCGTCATCAACATCATCGGTTCCAATCACCAACTCACAAATAAGTACGGAATAAAAAGAAGAGAGGATACAGACGAGTATCGTGGACGGAGTGAAGAACGGGACGAAATTGCGGATGAACGTGACACAGATCTTGTGATATATTGAATACTTGGCCACGCGTTGGAGAGTCACGCGTAGAGGGACGGGAGGAAAGGAGAGGTATAGGGGTGAGACACGTAGAACAGATGCACGGTGACGATCGCGATTCGGCATCCGCACAACGTTACGGGGCTCCAGTTTTTCGTCGTTCAAACTCAAAGACTTCGCAAGCTTCAAGACTGCGTAATTTTATCGTAACGTAAGAATAATTGAATAATCGGAAGATGTCGCGACGTCCGAGTATCTCGATTTACGATTATCCGGAAGATCTGAATCCATTTAACGACGGCGACCCAACGACGACCGCGACGACAACGACGACGACGACAACGACGAGGACGACGGCAAACGGCAGCAACAAGTCAATCAACGCAGACACCAATAAAAATTCCGCCAAAGAGCCTAAACACAAATTCTGGACCTTTGGCAGAAGCAAAAAGAAACCGAGGTCCAACAGCTTCTCCATTAAGTCCACTTGGTGAGTTGCAATCTGTGTCTTTCTCTCTCTCATTCTCTCATTCTCTGACTTAGCATGATTGCACGCTGTTCACTTCTGTACTCAATTTAACATCTATTCTGATATGACTTTTATTTTATGCAACAGAGATCGATAATGAAACTTTATTATTTCCAAACATCACCCGTACATCTTTTGTGCGTCAAGTTTTTACTTTTTTGGCTTCCGAAGGAAATAACTGAAAAGACAAAATAAACCGCTATATGTATATTCTAGCTGTGACTTTGGCTTCGGTCGCCTTGGAATTCTATCAACGACACGTCAGCTCCCTCAATTTTGAACAAAAAAACATTTGCCGTATGACGGATAAAAATGTTATCTTTACAAAATTTACAAATAATGAGTCACGATAAGTGATTCATTATTTGTAAATTTTCGTTTACTTGTTGATTTGGTTTTTTTTTCTCAGTAGATCAGTGCATAGAAGTCTTACCTACCAACATCTTTCTCCCTTCCTCGCTCCCTCTCTGAAAATAATAATCTGTGAGGACAATTTTACAATAGAAAATCAAACAACTCTTGATTATTCGTTAACTTTTGTTTATTCGTTCGCTTATCTACTCGTTCATTTGTTTATTCGTTTCTTTGTTTAATATGATTATTGTTTGTTCGCATGCTTGTTCATTGCAATTGTAATTAACTGCATAGCGTTATATGCTCAATAACTAGAATCGTATTTCACACTTCAAGCTGTGTTTCTGCGAAAGATTTATCGAAATCGATTCAGTAATTGTCCAGTTATTAACGAACAGATTTACAGACAGACATTGTTTTTAACGGTTTTTCCTATTTACTTTAGTTAAGGGGTAACACCACTGTAAATGTCTAAAATTAAGCGACTTTTCACGATTTTTTTTTTGGCGCGAAGGACAAGTAAGAGGATAATAGTATTCAAGGATGATATTAGCCATATTGGCAAGTGAACAAACGAAATATTATGTTGAAAAATTATACAAAATGGTGACCCTGAAGCCACTTTCGCGAGGCATGTTGAATCTCAGACGCTCTGCGGCACGCAGTATAACTGACGCAAATTTGAATCTACAAAAAAATAAAAAAACATTCTATTAATTCACATGAATACAGCTAGAGAAATACGCAAGGGATTTTGAAAATATTAATTTTTGTGTAATTGGCAAGCATTTAAGGTAAAAATTCAATTTTCGACAGAAAAAAAGGACAATCATATGTTAATAAATAATGTCATAATTAACTCATGGAAAATTCCGTACGTATTTCTCTTCGGAATGTTATTTTACACATGTGTTCAAAATTTTGAATTAATAGAATGAAAATTGTTGGAGCTATGCTGCGTGCCGTTTTGAAAAATTGTGTTCCGAGAAAAACGCGTTTAAAGTTTTGAGATGTGTTATAGATGCGAAAAAATGAAAAATTTAGCTGTTTAAAATTTTGTACCATTGATCAGCTATCACAGGACCATAAAGCTGCCCTGCTCTGTTCAAATATTCATCCTCATTTTTTTTTCTGGTTGATTTTATGCTGGTGCGTGCTTCTTTTTCCGCATCTGTCAACGACAGCTCAGCGTGGTTTATCCGTCTAGTATCAGTTTCAAGACAAAAACTGTAAGCTTGGAGGCCAATATCCATCTCCAAGACTTTCATTATTCTTAAGATATTAGTCAAACCGTCGTTCATATTTCACATCGCAATATCAGTTGCTACATTTAATACTTTTTGCTACTTGAGTGGGCTTTTGGAGCCACGCTCCAAACAGTAGCATTGAAACGTATGTTGCTGTTTGCGTGTAGCCTCCCAAGCAACGATTTAGTCACTCACTGTAACTTAGAACAAGTCTAAGGCTACAAATAAATGGTAAAAAAAAATTTCATCAAGTCTTGTTGCCAGCCACTGTCACCGGGAAGTGGCTGGCCCGTGCGCGGGCCTTTTTTTTTTACAGGTACCAAACTTTTTCTCCTTATTCTAGATGCTTCAAAGCATCTCGTAAGCGAATAAAAAAAATCATTTTTTGAAAATTCTACAGTGGTGTTACCCCTTAATCCAAACGACCTATAAAGAAACTTGTGAAAATTAAAAATGACAAGAACCCCATGCCGTTATATGTAGAGATATAGATTGGTACTTTTCGACACGCTTTTTTTTCCGTATTTTTGAGTTTCTTATCGAACATAAAATATATATTGCTTCTGCTTTTCTTTTTTCAAGCTGCCCAAGTTTATGGTGAAGTATGCAATGTTACAACATGAACATTTTTACGTTTTTAAATAACAATTAATTATTTAAGAGTGTTAATTTAATTCTTCATTAATTATTGATTTGTGTGTGCATTACTAATCCATACACTATTAATTCATGATATTGGGTCTATGGATAATTCTGTAGCGAAAATCGAGTACATTTCAAATGCAAAATAATTACCGAAAAAGCAATTTCAATCAACTAAATACGTTCCGTTCTATTCAACGACTTTCTGCCATCTCTCCACGAGCTTTATTATCCCTTTTTCATAGAAGTCCTGAGATCTTTCGGCATAGAAGTCATCCAAGTGGTTTTTACGGCCGTCCCGGGAAGTAAAGGTTTTTTTTTTATTCAAACTGTTCTGTAGCGCCCGAAACCAGTAATAGTCTGAAGGTGCAAGGTCTGGACTATAAGATGGGTGCATCAAAACATCCCACCCAAGCCGCAATAACTTTTGCCGGGTCATCAGAGAAACGTGTGCTCTAGCGTTGTCCTGGTGGAACACTACGCCCTTTCGGTTCGCCAAATCGGGCCGCTTCTGATCGATTGCTCGCTTTAAGGAGTTTCGGAACACTTAAGGAAATGGTACCATTTGATTCGAATTTATACAGTAAATTCTTTGTCATATACTGAATGTACCCTCCAAATTTGAAATCGATCGTCTACACCGTTTCTATAAAATTTACAATAGACGAAACACTTTTTAACATAGAGCATTTAACATTATGATACTGATGACGATTTTGTCATAATGTACTAAGTGATTTGACAGTTTTGCAAAACATTAAAAAAAAATGTTCACACTATTCCGTGCGTAAAACTACCATTCAGCGATGAGCGTAGGCAGTTAAAATATCTCCTTATGTTAAAAAGGGTTTTTTTTCTTAATTGTAAATTTTATAGGGATGGTGTAGACGATCGTTTTAAAATTTGGAAGGTGCATTCAGTATATGAGAAAGAATTTACTGTATACATTTTAATCAAATGGTAACACTTCACCAATTGTCCCGAAACTCCCTAAGGAATTTCGGGACACTTAACGAAATGCTACCATTTGATTCGAATTTATACAGTATATTCTCTGTCATATACTGAATGTACCCTCCAAATTTTAAATCGATCGTCTACACCGTTTCTATCAAATTGACAATGGAAGAAACACTTTTTAACATAGAGCATTTAACATTATGACACTGATGATGAATTTGTCATAATGTACTGAGTGATGTGATAATTTTTCATAACATTTAAAAAAAATCTTCACACTATTTCGTGCGTAAAACTGCCATTCAGCCATGAGCGTAGGCAGTTTAAATATCTCCTTATGTTAAAAAGGGTTTTGTTTTATTGTGAATTTTATAAGAACGATGTAGACGACCGATTTAAAATTTGGAAGGTGTATTCAGTTTATGAGAAAAAATTTACTGTATAAATTTCAATCAAATTGTAACACTTTACCACTTGTCCCGAAACTCCTTAATTTGGCCAGTTGTGAGCAGTACTTGGTCGAATCAATTGTTTGGTTGAGTGGCACCAGCTCACAAAAGATGGATACTTTTTTGTAAATTACGGCACCAGTTTCAGCTTTCACTTAATATACGACACTTAGTATGGTTGACGCATGTGCGAGTGGAGAAACAACTGTGAACGACATCTGTCGGAATTTCGCTACGGAATTATGCATGGACCCAATACATATATGCGTGTACGTGTGTAGATAAGTGATAAATTAATAGTGTATTAATTAATAATATGTTACCAATAATATATTAATTCATCAATTTAAATTGATTCAGTTATTTATTCCTATATATATATATATATATATATATATATATATATATATTAACAACCACGGTCCGATGCACTTTAATTGATTGCGATTTTTATAGAGCCGCAAGAGCCTCAATGATTTTCATTTTCGTCGTTCGAGAGACTGGCAAATGTCCAGGGAGTACGAGGCGAACAAACGCAGGCTTGTTTATAAATCGCATTTGTGCATGCTTCGGCTTGGAGATAGAGGCATAAAGAAAGAAATGGAATTAAAAAAAAATCAACCAGGGAGAAAGAAAAAAAAAGAGATGACAATTCAAACTTCATTTTGTTCGTGCTTCGAGTGCCGCACAGACTCGACGCGTTCTTCTTCCAAGAAACGACGTGTCCTCGATCCTGCCACGTTGACTCTTCTCCGTTATTTATACGCTTATTAATCCCCGAGAGTGAGTCTCGGGGAGATGGAGAAAAATTTTATCGAAAAATTCCATTTTTACCTCTTCAAACATTATCGTGAGGTATTAAAACATATTCACGCTAAAGTTGACCTCTCCGACCTCCCGTCTAAGTGGTAGCGCTGGACCATATTTTTCACCATTTGATTTACACGGGAAACTCCTTACGTTCAATCTTGATTATCTCGAAAACTAATCGATATTTCTCAAAACTCTTGAATATTCATAAACCTGACCGTCGCAAATTGAAAAAGCTTTTGTTTCTTCATGAATCTCGATATTATTATTTTGACACCCTAGTTATCTGAAAAATGGGGGAAAAAGCGTTTTTCGAATAGCTTTAATTTGTGTGATAATAATGTTCTCGACTTTTCTACAAAATCCTGAGCCAAATTTGAGAAATATTAATTATTTAAAATTTTTTATCGAAGCATTCACGTGAAAGCGAATTCTCCGTTTCAATCGAATGGGGGTACGAATTATTTAGTGGCTTATTATCCTTATCAAATGGGGATAAGAATGATCCACTTGGACGTGAGTTAAAGAGATTAAATTTAGCATGCATATTTTCATGGGTAATTATGATGATTGGAGGAATGAGAGTTCAAGTTTTTTTCTTTCGCCACACGCTTATACGCACGCACACGCAAAAACACATACACACATATATGTATAGGCACAATTCGTACATGAAGCATTCATCAGCCGAATTGTAAGGGAGTTCAGCCTCGGACGAGCCTGGCTCTATTAAACTTCGTGCAGCGCGACGTCGCGAAAGGAAGCAACAATTTTCGACATTGACTCCGGCCCCCGACCATACATTTGAATGATCATGCACTCATACATCTGCGGACGAATTTCAATTCTAAGCTCTCGTACGACATAAAATTTATCGAAAATCTACAATTCCTACAGTTCCGCAAATTAGCAGAAAAAGAACCCTTTTTTTTTTCAATAGTTGTATAAAAAGAGTGCAGAATGATAAGACCTGGATATTGTTTTTTCCGAAATTTTCCGTGCTTGCACGTTAAGTTGGATTAAGTTCCGATACCCGAGCACTTTATCTCCAAATAACTATATGAAATCGTGATATGGTCTCATGTTCGCGATAAACATGGAGTGTGTATATATATATATATATACCTATGCATACACGACTTTATCGTTTTGACGACGTCACAGCTCTCTCGATTCTCCGCTACCAGATAATCCCTTGTTAGCGATAGATAAAACTCTTTCATTTATATATAGCAAATACACTTTTGGTCTTGCGCTCTCGCGTCGTTACGTATCTCATCGTGTTCCTCGATAGCAACAGAATTCTCTGAGCCTTCAAATATAGGACGTTTAATACCTCAATAATTGTTCTCATTATTAATAGTTCATAATAATAATAACAATAATGATTGCAATAATATTTTACCATACATTTTTGGCCATGTATGATGATCCCATTTTTTTGTATGTAATTGCAGACGAAATATTTATAAATAAATATTTAACAGCTATTTATAATCAATTATAGTGTGTAACTTGTATGTTTTTTTTTGCTCTGGCTTCGATCATTCGAATCGTCCTTAACCCCTTGAGTCATACATTTTTCCTCGCTTGCGATTGACTCAAAACGTTGTAGACGTGGGTTTTTGCGGTCGCTGATTACGAATCTGAACTCAAAATTCGCAAATAAAAAATGGTGAATCTAATGTGAGTGACAAAAATACAATGTATTTTAAAAAATACGAAAAACAACAACAAATGGAATTCGTTGCTCGCTACGTCCCCGTCGTTAGTTCCAGATAGCGCTAAAAGCGAGAAAACCAATACAAACACAAGTAACCATTTGATTTTTATATCTATTCGGATTTGTCATTGATCCCGTCATCTTGTATTTTGAAAATTACACAACTTTTTCTTCAAAGAAAGGAAGCTTGTTTAAAGATGGCGCCAACGTTCGATTCACGGACGGCCTAATATACATTGTCACCGCCGCGCCGTGTTGCTATGGGTCCCTTGTTTAAGTTTTGGCTTCATGTCATAATATTTACGTGCCGTTTACTTTTTTTCTACATCCTCGTTTGTTAATCGAAACTGTACACTCGTACTCATATTGTTTCATTCTTCGCCACGCACGCAGAAGGTACACACGCCCCCCCCCTTTTATCTAAATTAATAAAGACGTTTGTACAAGGCACACGTCCACCCTGTTATTTACTTTGCCCGTCCACGTACCGTCTCTATAGCATGCGAAAGTTTTCGGTGAAGACAATTGCTAGTTTCGATCTCGTACAGAAAGGATTGTATCTTTATTTTTTAAACAATACCCACAATAAGTCATTTAAAAAAAAATCTGTAAAATTCTTTGGAATGCGTTAAGGTTGTGAAAAAATTGCCATTCCGATTTTCATAGTAGATTAGTAGAAAATGATTTTTTTTTTCATGAAAAAGAACAAAATTCGACTATTTATTTATATGTGGTATTTGTGCAATTAACAATTAATTAACTGTTCATTTTTTTTACATTTATAAATGTCGCATAGACCATGTAGAAACAAAAAATGATGTATCTGTTGCTGGAACGGTAATTTAATTATTTAAAAAAATGTAAAACAAAAAGGTGTGACAACGCGTGTGCCACCATGGCTGAAAGGGTAAATACGCATCAGCAAAGGATCAATAGAAACATGACAGCGGTAATGATAATGCCGAAGTCCGTGTCACGTATGTGAACAATAATATCGCGAGTAAAGAAGTCATCATGCGATGTCTTTGGATACGATAGTCTTTAACGACACTTAATGCACGAGTTGAGGGTAATTTCAACGACGCGGTCACACGTGCTCGAGAACGAGCACACGCGGTTTATCCCGTCGCGACCCCGTTTGCGGGACAGAACGAATAGACATGATGCAAAACGTTCGAACGCGCGATCGGCAAAGCTTCGAGGAGCTTGGACTCATCATCATCGTAGCTTCGTAGGTCAGAGCGCAAAGTGCGAGCTCCCAGTATAGAAGTAGCGAAATTGTTGCTTGCTCTCTTTCTTTTTCTCTCTCCCTCCCTTTCTCTCTGTGCTGCGTGACACTTTTTTTTTCGATATTGCTCGCAGCAGATGAACCGAGAGTTCATTAAATTGCACGGATTTGAGGCATACATCAACGTTACAAAATAGATATTTCCTTGGAATAATTATAAATGTAAACTGCGATAGTGTGCACGATCGCAAAGCGAACAAATGACGTAACCGATAAGTCTTATTCTTCAAGTTCTTTTTACAAGATGCATCATTTTCCATCGTTGCTCGCCAATTTAGTTCGATTAAAAACGATTATCCCTTATATCTGTTCGCAATCATTCGTCCAACGGTCAATAGAATTTCCTAACGATCGGGAACCCTCCGCGAGAAAACGATCAAAAGGAACGCTGAAACCTTTTTCCCTAAGCCGAACTTTCGCTATTGTTTACTCCACTTTGTAACGATTTGACTTGTTTGTTCGTTATCAGGAATGGGTTATTTGGCAAACGGAGAGAGTCGCCGGAAGTGGAGATAAGGAAGCCGACGATCACCACAGGTTCGTGAAGAACGGAAATTAAAAATAAAAAAATTATATATGATTAAATTAAGATATATAGTGTTTAGTTTTCCATATTTTTATATAATAAAATATTATATAAATATAAACACATAACAAAATCTACCATAATATATTTATGAGAGAGTGCTAAAAATAAGTAATTACAAATACACTATATATATATATATATATATATATACACTTCCGGCGAAAAGTTTCCGGACAAAGTTCAAAAAAGGTTCCGGAACGATTTTTTATGCCATTTCGCCGATAGTTGACATAAGTGAATTTAATAAACGGCATTTTGAAGCGGAGTAATTCACCTTCATTCCGTTTTTTTTTCTAAAATTCTTTACTATTTTTTTTACGACTAGTACCCTTTTTCGAAAACGACCATTTTTCGCTTCCTTTTTTTTTGTTTACAGACAATTTTTTTTATGCAGAATTTTTTCGTTTTTTTTTTTTACCTATTTTCGGTCAAAAATCAGATGATTTAATTACCGAAACTCGAGAAAAAAAATGTTTAAAAAAATCTGAAATAATTCTTTTGCGTTGAGAACAAAAAAATAAAAAATTTTCCTCTTTTGAAATTTGACCACAAACCCCGTAGTTCTCGAGTTACGGTAACGAAATGCCAATTCGGGACATTTTTCGTGCACCGTTGTTAGCAAACGTACAAAGGTACATGAAAATAAAGTTTTTTTTTTATTGGTACATATTTATGAAGGATCAATAAACGTGTGTACAAACGTTCAGAATGAAAACTGGAACAGTTATTCCTTCCTAAAAATGACTTATAAAACAGCACTCTTGACAACAATACTGCCTTAAGAGCTTAATTATACTCGGTAATTAATTAATAAAAATTCATTTTCTCGTTCCTAAGCCTTTCTGTGATTTATATTCTTTTCGTGTTTCTTCCTTTTCCGTATTTCCTCATTCTTGTTTTTCGCACTTTCAATTGCGTTTTTTCTACAAATAAATATAGCTTATCAGATACGTATCAATAAGTATACCTTATCAGCTCGTATCTATCAGGCAGATACGAGCAAGGCATTCGTGTCCGGAATAAAAAATTAACCCATATTTTCGTATTTTTTTCGCGCCCGCAACGATCGAATCAGCAGTTTCGTCGACTTACAAACGTGGCACGTACAACGGATATCCGGCACCGCCGGCTCGTTTATCAAAGGATCAACAGGAATTCAACGAGGCACTCGGAACTTTGGCCAGACGACGAAAATACACCCTGGACAATTCGTCGAAATACGGTTCGACCCTAACGGTGAACGGTGATCCGGGAAGAATCTACGAGGGCAGTCCTCAGGACACTACCATCTCTATTTTGGATAACCTAACCCCGAAAGCGCCGGCTAGAAGGTTAAATTGTTGTTCTCTTTTTTTTTTTTGGTTCTCACGGATTGTCTTTTGAGAGAAATTTTTCAATTGGCGATTTTTTACGTTTCGAGACGTCTTAGCCTCGAAAATGTTCGGACGTAGATTTCTCACATGGTTAAGCTTTTAAGGAAAGACAAAGCGTTAGGTTCTGTACAATTCACTGACGCAGTACTTGACGCTTTTTTTTGTGCTAATTATTATTCATTACTGCGTAATCTCTGTCCGAAAATTTCAGCAATCTCGCACTCATATATCACGCGTAGTTTTTTCTCACCATTCATAAATTCGCGAACCAATAGGATCACTTCTCGCTCCGAGTTCGAGCCTTCATACAAAGTAGCGTCGCCAGATGTCATCTCGTCGCTCTTCTAAGCTTTTGAATCCCCGTTTCCATCGTTGAGATAACAATAGATTAAATATTTTGTATATTTGCGCGAAATGCGTACACTTTGCACACAAAAGCAAGCATCTTTGCTTATCCATTGTGATCGAGTTCTAATGATCTACTTTTGCATTTTGCGTAATGTATAATAGTAATTTTTATATTTCAATACATTTTTTACCGATGCAGCTGTTTAATAATTTACTTCGAATAAATCAAAATAAATAAGTACATAAATAAACAAGTAAACAATAATAAATACGAGCAGATAACAAAATTAAAAGACGTAACCAAATGTCCAATGGCTAAAATTAAGTTGAAATAAAGAGAATAAAAGTTGGAACTCAGAAAATAAAAGAAAAATACAAAAATTAAATGAAAAAAATAAACGATAATATAACTTGGTTGAAATAAGGGTATTCGAGTGCACTTTTGATAACATCGTTTTTTTTTTCAATAAAGTGTGAAGAATTTAAAATTCCAATAACTTATGTGTAATAGGTGTAATCTCATTTTTCAGCATATCTATCGTAAATAATTTTGGATAATATTGCATAACTAAATAATACGCATAAAATACAGTTTTCTTTACTTACAATAAGTAGTCTAATTTGGGTAAAAAAAAAATCCGTAGATTCGGGCAAGTGAGTCCGAAGCCGACTGAGAAAATTCCCCCTCTCGATTACAATGGCAAAGAGGAAAGCGGCACAGACAACGGAAACGTCGATCTCGATGTCGGAGCACCGGATCGAACTCCGATCCCACCAAAGTGCGTCTCACTTTCCTATAGACTGCAATGCCCTTCTATATCTTTCTTCCTCGCCGTTCGTCGAACAATCGTTAAATTTCGATGACCTTTACAGGCGTGGCGGACCCAGAGCTTCGCAGAGATCGTTGGCGCCGATTTCAACGAATGATGACATTTCCTCGCGCTCTGCCGATTCCTCGCTGAGGGACGAGAACGAGAACGTACCCGAGGACTACGTGTTCAAGAAGTTCAGTCGAGACGCGATAAGGAAGTCCAATTTGTCAATAAATAGTTGCATCTCGATTGGCAGCACGGTCAGCGCTTACGGGAGAAAAAAGCGTCGGGCACCGCAACCACCGCCTTTCATCAGAGAGCCCTTGGAAACAGCCAATGTGAGTCTTGCAGTCGAAAAGCATTATTTCTTTTTCCGGAGCCTTTCCAAGGCGTCGAATTGCACGGAATATATTGCCAGTAGACAATAAACCCTTGACTGACCCCGCTGAATCGATTTTTCCCTAATCCTAGGAAAACGACGCGAGGACGTCGCCTTCGCGCGTCAACGAGGAGTCCAAAACGGATGAGCTCGTCGAGTCCATAGACATAGCTCGGGTGACCGAGAACATCGACGAAATGACGAAGCGGAGCCGGGAATTGGACGAGAATTATGCGCCGACTTGCCCAGCGAGGAGCAATAACGAAGTCGACCTGAGGAACGACGTGGTGCTTCTGACGACCGAGGTAATGAGCGAAGACCGGAGTGTTCGTGCCGAATCGCCAGCCGTGACTAGCGAGAGTATAGCGAGAACGGAGTCGCGCGAAGCTTCGCCGGAGCTTCGAAAGAGTTCCAATGATCGGAGCTCGAGGGAAGAAGAGCTGGGGGAAGCGTCCGGTGGCGCGACGACGGAAGAAAATCATCCTGGCGACACCTCCGACGAGACGTCCGACCGGAAACGGGACGAGGTGAGTTTTGTCGCGGATGGTGAAGAGATCGAGCATCGACGAAAGTGCGACGATACCGAGCCGAAGCTCGAGAGCAGCGTCGAAGATTCCTCTTTCGAATATTCGCCGCTGAGACGACGCGAGTCCTCCGACGATTTGTCGCGGAGCGACAGTTTCTCCGTGAAGGATGAGATCGAGAAGATCGAGCGGCAAATAAAAATTCTCGAGGCGACGAAGCCTCGGGAGATCGGTGACCGGGATGATACCGAGGCCGCGCTTGAGGATCTCGAGCGTACACACACGAGGATGGCATCGTTGCGCGAGCAACGAAAGAACTTCTTTCGCGGCATGAACGACGTTGAAAACGGTGGGGTCAAGGTCGAACTTAGGGAACTGCCGAGAGAACAGAACGATATAAGACTCGTGAGAATCGAGGATCCGCCAATCGCCAATGTCGGGCCCACCGAACCCGTTCGTATTATCGAACTTCACATCTCCGAGCCCATCAAACGGAAAGCCGCGGCCGCTATCGTTCACGAGCCTCGCGACGTCAATCCCATACCGAAGCCACGCAGACACAGCAATTTGGATCTCCTCGTCGGCAAGGAAACGAGGGCGAAAGTTCGACACACGAAGGAGGACAACGAAAAGAGAGGAAACTCCCTGTGATCGCTACGCGTCCTCATTCTATCCTTCTTAGCACGTATTTCTTTTTCTTCTTTATTTCCTTCCTCCTTTCGTTTCTGTCGACATGTGCGAGTGGCGTGAAAAAAAAAAACTATGTGATGTTTCAATCGGGCTGTACCACATTTATTTTCCATGTTTTATTTTCTCTTCTTTTTGTTTTGTTTTTACGTTACGACCGATTCGTACACGTATAATTACGTTTTTATAAAGACTATGTATATCTTATCGATGTTTTATCGATGGAATAATATATAATACGTATAAATCATTGCAGTTGTGCCAATTGACTTTGTTGATTCTATACCGTTGCGAGATCATGTGTAACGTGCAAAAAGAAGAAAGAAAAAACTTATAGCAAGCTACTCGTGTCGCGCAATACATTTGGCCTTTCCATTATTTATTCAGACGATTTTGAAGACGCAAATAAATATGATATGTTACAATTGCATGGACATGGTTATTAGCAAATACCGATTCATTGCTTTCGTTGTAATTGGTCTACGACTTACCACAATACATATTGGGTGGTTGCATGTGAAACCGCCAGCGGATGATAGATGGCGTTAGGTACACTATTTTCTCGAATTAAACGTTGACCATGTACATGATGATAGGTCCATAAAGTCCCGCTAAAATGCCATAGGTGACATTTGTGGGACGCGTAACATCATCTATTTTTCGTTTCACATAATTTACATTCGCGGGAAGTTATACTCCATTATTTCCTGGCAAAGAAATCGGCGGCGGAAACGCATCGCTTACTGGAGTAAGTATATGCCAAGCATGCTTTATCGAATATAACGTGCAAAGAGTGGTTTCGCCGCTTCAAAAATGGTGATCTCTCTATGTGGGCAACAAGAACCGCGAAAAACCAACCAAAAGAGGGCTGTCGTGTATTACGAGCTGCTGAAACCATCGGTAACCATCACACGGGATCGTTGTCGACTGCGACTGATACGTTTGAAGCGAGCTCTGCACAAAAAGCGGCCGGAAAGGGAGAATCGCCATGACAAGTTGATTTTGCAGCACGACCTTCCATGTACTTCCCAATCGATTGAGAAGTACAGTCTGTTTGACAAGAGCGTGTACGGCGAAACTCAAAAATTATTTGGAAAACGGCATTGAAAAAACATACACAAACTACATGATATAAACGGTGATGCTTTATTATTGACACTTCGTCTGTAAAGGTTTTTCCGGTACCTTCCGTCTGTAAACCTGGGTATTTCATTTTTTGCCGTTTTTTCACCCAGTTAATAGATTCGGAAAATTTTGAAAATATTCATGCTAGTGTTCAAAGCATTCAATTTAAGAAAACTTTAAGAAAAATAACGATAACGTAATTTAAAAACCGGCAAATTGAAGATTAATAGTACAGCTTTAAGAAAAAAATTATTTAGTTTCATTTCTTTTAAACTTAATGCTTAAGTTTGGACAGGTAAAAAAGGCAATAAATAATGTACTATGCATTCCTGTTCACACATTTTATTATCAAAGAATTTCTTTTATTTTACAAACTTAAAACTATTATTTATACTCTTATTTGACAAACTAAATTTTCTGTAGTAAAAAAAAATTATTTTGTCTTTACTAAGACAACAAACTATTTTACGGCATCGGCTTTCCTTTCCAGCCTCCTGTTGAACCTCCTCTTCATTTTCACTTTCCTCCTATTCTGAACTCGGAATATTAGCTTCACTGGTGTCACTGTCAGCCTCTTCAATACAATCGATCTCTTCTTCGCTGTCTTCACCACCAAATTCTAAGATTTTGTCTTGTCGACGCACTGTGCGCGTCACCGCTGAAGGTAACCGTTGCTCCATTTTGTCTTAATCTAAGAAAAATATATGTATATTCTTTTATAATGTTTTTATTCGTACTGCACGATCACTGACTCGAAAAAAATGGAAATTACTTGAAAAGTACTAAACATTTTTTACTCACCTCGCACGTTTAATATACGCCGTCTGTATACTTGTGTATTTGCTTTCCGCTCCGAATTTTACTTGCTCGCCACAACTGCCTAGAAGGGACTAGGACTTTCAAACGTGGACGTCGGTTCCCTCTCCTTCATAACTTTGGGGGGCTTTCCTTTTGCGAAAGTTCCTAACCGAAAATGTTTTGGCACGGAAACGAAATACCCAGGTTTACAGACGAAGTGTCAATGAGTGATCCAGTCGCCTCCACTATTAACCCTAGAACTAGAAACCGGAGTAGATATCTACTCCGGTTAGTTAGTCAATGACACTATCGACTCCGGACCTGCACCATAATTCAGTTGAAGGTTCTAACAGTAGAGTCAGGTCGCGAACGCACGCAGTTCTTTGTTTACTGCGACGGAGTGAAGACGTGAAGCGCGTGTGGGGTTAATATCTACCCCGATTTGTAGTTCCCGTTAGTGTTTTGTATAGGTAGGTTGATTTTTTGTTTCTGGCTGATATAATTTTATTTCACATATAACGTTATTTGAGGGTAAAGCATTGGATATATCATTTTCGGCGATGATTTTCATATTTTACGTACCCATACGATGGGAGCAGCGAAAAAAATTGATACGTATTTCATTTCGTGGCCGATACCGGCGAAAAAATATAATTTCAGGAACATCGATGCACTGACGAAAACTTTGATGCAACCGACCTGCGAGGATCACAGAATACTGTACTGCACCGATTGTGGCGCCTATTAATAAGTCAAATAATAATAACTTTACTTTTTCATATTTGCAAGTATCAAATTTCTCTTTTTTTTTTATATTTCGCATAGCAGAAAGCAAACAAATATACTTGGAAACCAATATTTCATGGCTTTTTTATTGACTTTTTCCATATATCAGTTCCCCAATTTTTTGCATTTTCAGAGTCCCAAATAAATAGACTTTTTTGGCAAAACATCGTGATGATATTTTTTTTCTATAAGTTTATTGTGTTCTCTTTACAACCGCATTTGAAATTTGAAAATCTGTTAATTAAAACAACAGATATGAATCGATTTTTCACCGACTAAACTTTAATGAAATTGAATTTGCTTTTCACTATTCTCTTCTGCATGAAAAAAACGAAGAGATTCATGTACTTACGAGTCTCATTACTGCTTTCAGAGGGATTTTACGAACAAGAAACGCGTGGGGTAAATATTTACCCCGGTTTGTAGTTTAAGGATAGAAAAAAATTGATTTGTAAATAGTTCTAGGGTTAATAATCGCCTGGCATCTGCGAGTCGCAGATGCCAGGCGATTATCATCGGAGGCTTCGAGGCATACTTTCCAATGATTTCATGGCATAATCTGGTGACAATGACTTCCATACGAGGCGGTCGCTAGCTAACGATAACGAAAACTGTCGCTAAAACGTTAGAGTTAGAGAGAACGTGCCCAAAAAGAAGCTTCATCCGAACAAAATTACGTTGTCCCAATCGCTGTCCAAAGTTTCTTTCACTCAAGTGAGTCTTTTTTTCGATGTATTTTTCGGACCATATCGGTTCGTCTGTGAGCACGGTCGGACGACAACTGACGCTTTCCATAAAAAGTATCTTGATGCTTTGATCAGAAGCTACTCACTAACGGAAGGAAAGGCGTAAAAGACTTAGAAAAACGCTGGGGTACAAGAATGAAGGAAATTACATTTTATAATATTTTGTATCAAAAGTTAAGAAAAAAATGACTTTTATATTTTGTTTTACAAAGTAATAGATTTCTTTCCGGTACCCCTAATATGTAAATATTCTTCCGTTCCATTAATTCATTGGCAAGCCTGCAGAATAACGAAATAAACAAAAACCATACATATTGCTCGCCTAACCTATAATATATATATGCACACATACATATACACGATAAAAAATTACCTCGAAAATAATAGTTTTTCAGAACAGTTTTTATGCACGACCGAAAAACGATTAATTCGCAAAACTGGCTCGTCTCGAGGTTACAAAAAGGGAGAGTTACATCCCCAAGGGGCGTAACATAACGAAGCACACGTGCGAATTGCCGGAGGCGTCGAACAGTAATTTGCCAAGATTACCGCCGAATGCAAAATTCGTAGCGCGTGCAAAGAGAAGATTGCAGAAGCTCGCACAGGTCTCGGAGAGGCATCCCCTGACGAGATTTTTATTGCGCAGCAGAGCGGCGGTGGCTTTCGAGAAGAAGAGACACGGTCGCTCGCCCCACTGGTGGATCGTTCATCCTTGCAGTAATTTCCGGTGACGCGCAACGGAAAATAATTATCCGTTGATCAAACTTTAACCTTTTTTTTTTTATAATACCGTGATTTTATTTATTTTCAATTTTAATTTATTGATCTCTCGTTTCGCATACGATCTGACAGATTCGCTTGGGAGATCTTCATGAGTGCAACGTTCCTCTATCTCTTCGTGGCAGTGCCATATGTGAACGCGTTTCATCGTATGTCGAGTAGACGAACGTCCGCCAAGCTCTATCTACTCGATCCCGCTTACGCTATATGCATATTCGATATTTTCATGAATTTCTTAAGCGGCTACACCTCCAAAGACGGCCACGAAACTTTCCTCGATCCATCGCTCATTGCGAGGTAATTCAAATCCTTTTAAAATAAAATTCTCTTTTTCGCAATTTCCCGATTTCATTCGCCGTCCGTGACGATCGACATCCCGCCCTCGTAACTTTCTTCCCAGTAGCTTTTGTAACGCTCCCCGTTGTCGTTTTCGAAACGCGGCTTTCATTTGCTTTCAGACACTATAGCCGGGGTTATTTCCTCATAGATTTGTTGACATCCGTACCCTATACTTGGTTCGCTTCCAGTGATCTCGCGCCACCGGGGCCCGATGCCAATTTTGCCCGAGTTATTGCCGAATCTGCTCCACTCTTCAAATTACTTCGTATGTGCACTCTTCGTAATTACATGAAGAAATTGAGCGTGGTATGTGAATGTGCAGGATAAAAAATTAACGCATCATTCGGTTATTAAGTAGCAAGAGCAACAACAATAATAGTAGATTTTCAAAGTTAAATTCACGACAATAATGAAAATATAAATAATAATAGAAATTTAAAGCAAAAAATACAATGAAGAATATTCTTCAATGCGATTAATATCGACATTTTTTTGTTAAATAAAATTCATAATAGTAATAACAACAATTATAATCATAATATTCACGGATAAACTTCCGGAAAGCGAAAACCGAATTTCGATTTGACATTTGGTATACACATTTATTTTAATGTTGTAAGACTTGCCTTGAAAGGATTTTTGGCGACTTGCAATATTTCAAAAATCGATGTCTCGAAAAATATGGCGCGTTGCCAAAAGTCCTTTTCTAAGAAGTCTTATAGCACTAAAAAAGAAGGTGTATGCCAAATTTCAGATCGAAATTCCGTTTCCGTTTTTCGAAAGGACACTCATATTAACTATTAACTATCTCTATTAACATCAATAATAATAATTATATAATTAATAATATGTTTCATTGGAATTAATGTTAAGAATATTTTTTTAATGAAAATTAATAATAACAATTATAACTATAATACTCTTTATTAGCATAAATAATAACGTAGTAAATTATTACTTATTATTATTAAATAAAAATATTATTGAACAATAAAACTAATAACAATGCTAAGAATAACGATAATATTACTAATGTTCGTGAAAACTGTCACGGTAACGATAAAGATTGATAATATAATGAAAGCAATAATGATAATCGCAACGATAAAACAGGCCCTCGGATTATCAGTCGTTTTCGATATCGGACTGTGGCTATGCATTCTCACTGCTCTTATATTTCACTGGAGTGCCTGTGTCACTTACGCATTTCCGTTTTTCGTTCTGTACGCCACGCGAACTTCGATCGAGGTACATATTAACGAATTATTTGCCAATGAGAGAGTAGTAAAGCGACTTCAGGCATGGGCGGGAGTAGAAGTACAATGTTAATAATGATGAATGATAAACGGAACGACGAGGACTCAGAAATCTACGTGGTGAAGAGTGGATTGTACCGGGACGAGGCAACATCGCGAATTTATCTCGTGAGCCTTCACATGGGTGTCAGCAATTTGGTGGGCTCGAGTTTTGTCGAGTTAAAAAAGACGTCCGATCCTGACAAGATGATTCGTTGCCTGTTGCTTCTCTTCGGCACCGGCTACATGATTTATCTCATCGGTTAGCAATTAAAGCAGCAATAAGTAACGATAAGCTCCTAATCGTATTGCATATACACTAGTGAAATTAAATCTGGGCACTTCTGATAGAAATTAGCTTTTTTTTTATATTTACGCAGAATGTATATATTCTGTTTCGTCGAAATAACAATAATGTTTTTATTTTAATCTATGTTTCTTCCTAATATTAGCACATGATGGGTTTGTTTAAAAAAAATTTAAGAACAAATTACAAAGTACAAATTAAAAAAAAAATTAAGCGTCCAGTATTAATTCCACTAGTGTATGTAGACGGACAAACCGATTTTGAGAATGAATTTCCAAGACTCTCGCAAGATGATAATCTTAGCAATAATAATGATATTTATAATATAACAATAAATATTTTCACACAATTGTTATGTGTTACACAAGGTGCCAATTATAGGGTGGCCATGTGTTTTTTTGGAAACCTTGCGCGGCGATTTTGCGACTTGAGAAAATTATGATGTTCTTCAAATCCTCTTCGAAAGAAAATATAGCGTTATTTCGCGATGAGTAGTATTTGCTAGAAAATATAATATTGAGCATTCTGGAAAAAAATAAAAATTCCATTTCGAGTAATGAAGATTATTAAATTTCGAATACGAAATACTTCTGAAAAACTTTGATTTAGCATCCCGTTGTCGAGAAAAAATTGTCAAAGATGCATATTAAAGTGAATGGAATTTAATTCCATTAAAAAAAGTTTTTTAGGAGTGTTCCGTATTCGGAATTTAGTTATCTTCAGTCTGCTGAACTCAATACGGAATTTTTTTTTTTTTCTCGAAGGTTCAATTTGTTTTTCTGGCAAATACTACTCATCAGAAAAAGGTGCTATATTTTTTTTCGACTCAGACGTGAAAAACCATCAAATATCATATTTTTCTTGGTCGCAAAATCTAATCACCAGGACTTGAAAAACACATGGCCACCTTATAATTTTCACCCTGTATGTCATCATCATATACGCCTATTAACTATGTGTCATTTATTATGATTGTTATTATTATTCTTATATTATTTTGAATCGCAGAAAAATAAAACGGAGTATATCTTCCGCAGTTATCGTTTTGCAATTAACGGAGTCATTGGCAAAACCGGAGCTCAAGTATCAGGAAATGATGCACGCCATAAGGGAATATATTCACGACAACAAATTGCCGGTGCGTTTGAAGCGAAGACTCATCGACTATTTCGAGTATCGATTTCAGGGCAATTACTTCAAGGAAAACGCGATATTCCATACGCTATCGGGTTGGTTGAACGAAAGAAACGATTTTAAAGAGGAACGTACGGTTGGTGTTTCGTGAATCGATAGACATCTGGTATAAATGTTAATTTCGCATACGCAGATCATCTGAGACAAGAGATAAACGTTCGATTGACCCACGGTCTACTGGAAACCGCAACGATTTTTCACAATTTGCCGAGAAGTCTGCTGAGTAATATAATGGGTAAGCAAAAAAAAAACGTATCGCATGCGATGGTCGTCAATGTAATTGCAAAAGTTGTGAATTTATAAGGAGTTTATTAATTTCTTCTTCTTATTCGAAGAGTAGCTTCACTCAAGCCTGTGATCTATCTGCAAGGCGACGTCGTGTACAAATGTGACGCGGACGGTGATTGCATGTATTTTATCGCGAGCGGCACGGTAGCCGTTGTCAATTATCTGGGCAAAGAGGTGAGTGACACAGGACATTGTAACCTGTCTGATCCGTTGTTTAGTGATCGCTATGACGAAGGCTAAAAATCCAATTTTTGCAAGGGTGTCTTTACAGAAGCTTGAAAAAATTATCTATACATCTTACAAAAACAAAAACCGCTTGCTGGTCTTCGAAAATCAGTTTTACCATAAAAAATCGGTACTGCCGATTTACAAAACCGATGCCACGAAATTGGTGTCACGAAAAAAATCGGCATTACCGATTTTCGAAGGCAGTGTCACGTAAAAAAAATCGGTAATGCCGATTTTCGTAACCGTCGTTACGAAAAAAATCGGTAATGCCAATTTTCAATATTACATCATACACAATTTCTTCCCCTGGAAAATAACAAACTACAATTTTCATCGACCTGCTTAAATCGCTATCCGCAGATCTGTCATATGGTGGACGGCAATTATTTCGGTGAAATAGCACTGATTTATCCGGAGCGCCGAAGAAACGTGAGTGTGATCGCCCTCGAGGTGTGCGAATTTTTGTGCCTTGAGCGTGCCGACTTCAAACGCTTAGTCACACCGGAAACCGAATTGTACGGTCGCTTTGTGAGCGTCGCGACCGAGAGGCTCGAGCAAACGAGACGAATATACGAATCTTCCGTTAAAGAGGAGGCTGCGAGACGAGAAAAGTATGGCCCCCGTTACAACTCGGTATCGATGGGGGCTGAGAAAATTCGAGATTTCACCTCGTCGATGAGTGATCGCGAGGCCGATGCGATTTCTCCTTCGTCGTCACGAAGTCGTCGCGACTGACGCCGATACTTGTCGTGACATCGATTTTCGACATCAGTATTTGAATACAAATGTGTCGCACCGTTTGCAGAAATCAGTAATTCCAATTTTTTATATCGGTATCACAAGAAAAATCGGTATCGCTAATTTCTGAAATCGGTATCACACAAAAATCGCTATCACTGGTGACGAAAAAGTCGTATTACAATTTAAAAAAAAAATCGCTAATGCCGGATTTCAAAAGTGGTGTTAGGAAAAAATCGGTGATGTCGGTTATCAAAATCGGTATTTGAAAAAAACGGTCTTACTCATTTTCGCAATCGCAAGACCGCTTCAAGTAATCAAGGAAAATCGGTAATAGTCATTTTCCAAATCGGCATGAAGAGAATAAATCATCATACCGATGTTTGCAGTATTTATCGCATTTTTCTAACCCTTAACAACGTTGGCGGACAATTACATTTTTTCCAACATATTGAGTTAACCTGAAGGTAATAAAAATGACAAATTAATAACAATAAGATACGCACAACACCAGCAAGGATCGCGATACGAGGAAGATTCTTGTGTGTGTAAGTGAAGAATAAAACGATCATAACAATAACGACGACACTGTTACACAGCTTCATTCTTTGTTTTTTTGTTTTAAACACAAATTACAGACCCATTATCCTTAATAACCTTAAAATTCGAATACAGATTACGAATTGTCTATATCGCGCACGCGTGCGTTCGTTATCCGTATTTCTTCATTTTCAATTTCGTTTTTTTTTTTTTTCGTACGTCTCGTCCCTCTCGAACCTCTTGTTTTTTCGATTCTCTCCATCTCGGTCTTTCTCTCCCACATCTTCATAATGTCTGATTCTCTCTTCGTTAATTAGTAATAATAATAATAATAATAATATATTGTAGTCCACGGTAAATGTTAGGTACAATTATTTATCGTCTTATACAAGTGTATTTATAATCGTTAATAGTTTTCCTGTGGACTCATGGTCTCGTGTGTACGTGTGAGTGCGTGTCTGTGTCTTTTTTTCTTCTTTGCGCAATTTTTCGCATTGCGTTTCTTCTAATTCACCTTAATCTTCGTCAATCATTTAACGTTTGTTCCTTTTTTTTGCCCTTTCCCTTTGCCTCTTCCGTTTCGCACCTTCCATTCTATCACCTTCATTGAACATTTTTTTCATCACGCTACAGCAAAAGTCGAAAGGACGTTTTCCCTTTTTTTTTGTTACACCGAAGCGATTCGCCGGGGTGTTTATTTGGGTTTGAAATGAATTTTTGAAAATCGATAAAAAGAAAAATGCAAAATAAAAATGCCGCGCAAGAGATGAGAAGATGGCGAAGGAAAGAGGGAAGAAAAAGCACTTATGCACTACTAATTAGTGTACTTTACACTCTTAGATCGTCGCAATCATTCCGACAATACTCAAAATCGCCTCATTCGCTCTCGAACTCAACACTCATTCATCTGCGTCTACTCGTTTGTCGTGTGTGTACGTGTGTGTGTTTCCTGTTTTTTCCCCTTCTGTCTCGTTAAATTGTGATTTTATTTTTTTTTTTGCTTATTCTTCTTTTTTTTTCGTTTAAAATCTTCGTGACAAAACTTATATCAAAGTTTATGGAATTGGCATATAAAAGTTACAAGGTCAATTTATCCTTAAATATTCTTGTGCGATGAGGCGGTGAACGTTTTGTGTTCATCCGCGTTCAAAGAGGATCGAGCGTTTCGACGATGAATGGTGAAGGATACCGATTTTTCTCAGTCCTATGTAGGTCCTATACACGTTCAACTTCAAAGCTTCGATGAGTCACGCTTTATCGTTTACGAGATTAAGAAGAGGGATTGAAATCTCAGCGATTTAGCCATTTCTTATGGAAAATTGTGAATTCATCCGTAGTTGATTTCGCTGACACATCGGCTATGTTTAATTGTCGAGATTTAAATATACTTTTTTCCGAAAACAATTCAGTGGAATGATAACTTCGCAGTTGAAATTTAATTGGACGTATATACGGCCAAAAAAAATCGAGTATCCTTTGACTCCTTAAACCATTATCATTACGCTCCTTAAATTTATTTCGTTTTCCGTTTGATCGATCCGCGGTATGCAATTTCAAGTACAATTGATATAACAACGGTTGTTTTTTATCTGTCGTTTTTCTTCTCTCGTCATGTCGAGAATTTTTATCGTATCGTGTCTATATTTTCTCTGAGCGCGAGTAAACGTTATTTTATTTGCCTACTTTTATCATCCTTCGCGATCCCCTATTTTCGCAGTGGATTGCAGCATCAAGTCGTATAATCGGTTTTCATTTTTTCATCTTAAATAATCGATGGGTCTCGTGAATAAAGGACGAGAAGATTTTATACTTCTTGCTTCATTAGTCATTGTTTCTTCACATTGTAAAAGTCACGGAAGCCATTTCTGAAATTTCAAGCGGAATATTAATCTTCTATTTTTTTCAATCTCCCGCGTTCACATTTGTCTTCATTTCGCATTTCTTCGTTTCACTCTTACAACCGTTATATATATACCTTTTTTGTCGTTCAAAATTCAATGTTCGACATGAGACAAACATACAGGACCGAACACACGCTAGACGTTTAATTTGCCCATTTACACACGGATTCGTTCATTGATATGGCCATACGAATATATCGACGGTAGTCTCATCGCAATTCTCTTCGATTTCCCTATTCGCGACTTCTTCTCAGTTTTCTCTCGTCTTAAGCGTTACATTAAGGTACACTAATTATCTAACGTTTATCGAATAGCTTTTCCCGACCAGGTTCATCCTTCGTCTTTTTCTCATCATTGTTATATTCATTTATTTACTTCACTTTCGAAGATTTCTCACCTTTCTTTCTCGAGGATTCATAAAAGCCGTATATTACATATGGGTAGCGTTTTCTTTCTTTTTTTTCCGTAGTAATAGTTATATGGTGATGTTTTTTTTATTAAATTTACTTTTCGTATAACCACCAGAGGTCTTAGCATGTTGATTAAAAGAAGAAAAAAAAAGAACGATTCGAGGTGGAAATTATTATGGACCTCCCGAATTCTCGGGGACAGCGATATGGATTTCTTCTCTTTCTTGCGCGTATAAGGTATGAAAAAAACGACCAACAAATTAAAAAAAAACACGTTCTAATTTATACGAAAGCGTTCGAGGCTCCTCGTCGACGCCCCCCCCCCCCCTCCCCCCGCATAATTTCAATTCGTATCACGCTTAATTCATTATTCGTTACGAATTAAAGAGTATCCCCCATAGCACCAAGATATACAGGGCTAAACGTTTTCTTCTCGCCCTCATATATATATACAGGGTGGACCACGCAACGTGTGCACCTCTTTTACGACCAAAATATGCGTTGCACAAAAAAATGTTTTATACAAAAGTTACATGGTTTATAAGGCTACACTATGTGGTGCATTTATTTTTTTTATAGGTGGAGGCACTTCGAAGATTTGAAGGTCAACTTAATTTTTTCAAATGGAATGCTATATTTTTTATAACGTAATATGATGTTGGAGATGGAGTTGGAGATTCAAATCTACTACAAATTTCTGAATGGCAGTGTTTACATCACAGTGTTTATCAATATGGATTGTAATCCAGTATTAAAGTATCCTTCGGTGATTGTGCGTGATTATTATCAGAAAGATAAAAGTGAAAATGAATTTTTCTAATAGTGAAAAACTTGATATGCTATTAGAAAAATTCATTTTCACTTTTATCTTTCTGATAATAATCACGCACAATCACCGAAGGATACTTTAATACTGGATTACAATCATTGGGAGGATTGTGAAACATGATAAGTGTGTGTGATGTGGTAAATGTGTTCATATTGATAAACACTGTGATGTAAACACTGCCATTCAGAAATTTTTAGTAGATTTGAATCTCCAACTTGATATTACGTGAAGAAAATTTTAAAGTAATAAAGTGAAATTACTCGTTAGCTATTAACTCTAGGGCTAATAAAGGTCTATACTTTTTTACTCAGAATTCGATACTCTATCATATTACGCTATAAAAAATATAGCATTCCATTTGAAAAAATAAAGTTGACCTTCAAATCTTCGAAGTACCTCCACCTATAAAAAAAATAAATGCACCACATAGTGTAGCCTTATAAACCATGTAACTTTTGTATACAACATTTTTTTGTGCAACGCATATTTTGGTCGTAAAAGAGGTGCACACGTTGTGTGGTCCACCCTGTATATATATATATATATATATATATATATATATATATATATATCGGTTTTTGACGTATCCATCGATATCTTCATTTTTCAATATTTATGGATGTTTATCGAAGTTTCGATATATATCTATATCCACATTTTTTCGATAATTTTCGAAATCCCGAAATATATCGACATACATCGGTCTCTCGATATTTATCGACATATCCTGATCTGTATCGGCCTTTCGAGGTATATATCGATAGTTCGATATACATCGATGTCTATATTTTTCGATAATTATCAACAGTCCGAAATATATTGACATGCATCGTTCTCTCGATATTTATCGATATGCATGAATCTTTCGATATTTTCAATGTCTATATATATGATTTCTTTCATTAGTATTATTACATTGTCCAGTACTTTTCAGTTTTCAGGATTGCTATTTCGCTGTCCAACGAACACGAAACGAAGGCGTTGAAAAAAAGCAAACTCTTTGTTTTTTCATCAGCACAGAGGGACCTCCTTGATTTGCGACCTTTGCGACCAATTCTCGTATTTCTCTAATCACTCGTACAATAATTTACGCACGATCGTACACATTTCTCTCGGCTTCAAACACACACGCACACACACACACACACATACACACACGAGCACGTACACGCGGATTCATAGTCTATTTTCAGTCTAAAATCAACGCGTAGCGCGTATTTGTTTCTTAACTTCAACAAAATCTGCGGCTATCGAACGCGTTGTTTTGTTTCCTCGTAGGAAAGACGCCAATTCCGCGGAATTGTTATTTCTTGTTTAAACACCTTTGTTTCATTTGACTCGTTCTAAATTTCCGATCATTTGGGAAATCGTGAAGTTATTTTCTCTCGCCAGATTTTTCCTGCTTCCCCCGACGCACATTATCATCACAGAGTTTTCGGCAAATCAATTGCGACGAATCACGAATTTCCTATTATCGTATCTATAATACGGTACATCATTTTAGTCCGTCGATTCAATTCTTTCTAGCAATCGCGCCCCTCATACACAAAAACTTCCTTTACTATGCACGTTTTTTCCACCGTCTTTCAAATCAACGAGAATATTTTCCACGCGAATTACTCGTTTCATTTGTGCAAATAGTATCGAGTCGAACAACAACGAGATTAAAAAAAAATATATATATATTCAAATGAACACGATGTTGGGCTAATCCCGTGAAATAATTGCAACAACGATCTACGCGCATAAAATTATCAACAATCTTAAAACTACGAGACGAAACCAAAACAAACCGAAATAAAAACAATACTCTTCCACGTCCCTTGCGGGTCCCAAACTCAAAGCCGGAAATGGATAATAAGTGCAATGGCTTTGCGATGAGAAGTCAACGTAAATAAATAAATGAATGGAAATACACCGTTCTTTTATTTGTCAATGGTAAATGGCCTTTATTTTTCTTTTAGTCGATATTCTTCGTTTTTTTCTTTTTTTTTCAACGGTAAATCAATGTACGTACAACGATAAAAAGAGAAAAAAAAACGTAAGACAATGACGATAATAATACACAAATGATAAAACGAGAACAGAAAAAATGTAAAAAAAAAAAAAAAACAAACTAGAACACGAATGAACGATTCATGTTTTCTGGCTTTCAGAGTCTCGTACTCCTCGTGATAATAATACTGCAATAGCTGTCGACTGTTTTCTTATCTATTTACAGTTTGTTCGTTAATAATATTTATTAACTATTTCCGTACTACCAGTAATAATAGTAATGTGAGGTTGTTGTGATTTATACATGGAAATTGATTAAATTATATTAAATACGTTTCTTGGTTCATTAAATAAAGAAATTTAAAAAAAAGTAAGACGTTAAAAAAGAACATAATGTTCAGTCGCGCTTCCGAAGCTTTCTCAACGTTTGCTCTGCACGATTTTACGATATGACTCTTCGAACTTCCGTACGATCGATAGATCGACGAATTTGCGAATGTTTCTTCTCTCCTGCACAGGGACCGAATTCATGAATCGACGTCCTACATTTTTCTTCTACCTCCTCAACTCTCCATATTTACCGGCCCTCTTCTTCGACATTAATATTCTCTTCCATATACGTCGCCGAAAATGACATTAACGTTAACATAGGAATTGTGTGCTTTTTTTGTCGTTCGTTTCTTGTCTCGCTCTTATTTCTAGATTAATTATACCATGGCGTATCTGTCGAAACATTTTTTTCCGATTCTCAAACGACCAATTGACTCTAACTGGTCGTCAGCCATTTCGGATTTCTCTTCGAATACAGTGCGCGGCAAAGGAACGCGTAGGATTTTCGGGGGGGCTCTTTCAGCCCGAGGCTATTTTCATTTGACCCACCTCCCTCCCGCCCACTGACGTATCTGACAACGTGATACTTAAAGCTCTCAACGATATCCCGTATTACAAATAGAAGATTGCAAAGAAAATGGAAACAAAAATATATAAACGAAATGGAAGAGACGAAGAAAAAGTAAAGAACACGTGCGCACGTAAGAGTAGACACACCCGATAGCTGGGGAAATTCTGGACTAGACGTGATGGGGTTGACGACGCGTTGGCTGGGTGGCGCTATTGTCGATATCGTTTTTTTTTCTCTCTCTTCTCATTGATGCTGCCTCCGTACGCCACCGTCGCCGATGGCGCTATTGTTACTTCTGCTTATGCCGCCCGATCAGGATTTCATGCTGTTCGACTCGTCGGGTCGCCTGTCCGTTCCAACGCTCAGCATATTGGCGAATTCCATTTCTAATATCTGCCTCGCCTGTTGGTGAAACCCAGTTCCAAAACAGGCACAACCCCGTTAGCTCGAAAGTAAAATGAATACATTGGATGCAGCGTTGAAGGGAACGAAGTCGAGGATCACTGACCTGCGTATTTTGAGTCGGTATTTGCAGTGTGAGTGCGAAACTATTCGAGTCGAAGCTTTCGTCCAGTGCAATGAGCGCCCCGTGAACACCAGACTCCAAGAGATTGTTACCGTATTCCTGGGAAGATAGGCGACGTTAAGAATGAACACCGTGTAAAATTTGTGCCAATACAAGCGGCAAATATTTCAAGCCAGGCTTAGCGGCCACGCAGCCAATTATTAACCCAAGCTAATGCCGTTCAATATGGAAAATCACCGAAGCCAATACTTCCGTCGTTACTCATAAAAACGCAATTGTTAACATTGATTCGTGAAACTTTTTTTTTCCTAGATACCTTTAGCCCAATCGATTGAACCCATCGTATGACCCGATCGTTGCTCCAGACGAGAACGTCGACGTTGGCTCCCTCGGCCATTCGTCTTCTCTCCTCGAGTTGTTGCCTGTCGTAGTTCAAGCGCTTGAGGCACGAAATGCCGTACTGCAAACTCGTTCTGCAAGATATATAATACGTACTGAGGCGGCCGGGCGATCGCGCGATTAATGATGCCCGTTTTACCGATTAATGTCAAAAGATAATGTTATTCTTCGTAGACGCAGATACTTCCGAGAGCTGTTCAACTTCGACGGTTCAATAGACTTTATCCTTTGCGCGAAACATAAAAAATTGAAATCTCCGGAATTTAGCAGTTTCTTGTGAAACATCGTGAATTTAATTGCAGTTAATATCTATCTACTGGGCTCGTTGAACATGAAAATCCACCTAAAATCACGATTCTTCAAAAGAAACCATGTCGAATTGTCTAGATTTTATTATATATTTTTCTCGATAACTATTGAGTGGAACTGACAAAAACTTCGAAATAGAACTTTGGTTGGACGTATCTACGTCCGTAAGAAAAATCAGTATTCTTTAACGGTCATCGGTGAAAGATGGGAAAAACCACCGCAACGAAATAAATGGATCGAACGCTCGCTCGAAGATTTACCTGTGAAAACTATCGACCATTCTGAGTTGTCCGCGAAGATCCTTCTTCGTGAGATGATCCAGCATTCTGGCGTCGACAAGGCACTCCATAAACGTGGAACGATACTGTGGCAGTCCAAGGCTCGGTAGCCAAACGTTGCCGATCCATTCGTGATTCATGTCACCGAATGCTAGTGTCGTTCTCGATGTTTTCGGTGCTGAGGGACTCGTAAGCGAGACCATTTCCTGAATCGCCAGGCGCAATTTCAGTCGGTGCAAAGGATTGCTGAAAAAAATACGTTGAATTATAATCTCTGTCTCTCTCTCTCTGTCTTGCGTTGCCGAATTTTCCAGCAGTGCCTATTCACGTGGACAGTAGACTTACCTGATGCCGATTTCTCGTTGAATCTCGGTGTCGCTGAGGGCACTCATGATCGCACCGCTCTTGACATTCGCGCGGCAAGCGGCGACGTACCAGGCGGGCATGCCAACCCAGAGCTCGAGCCACGCGACTATCGTGGGACCGTTCCAGAGAGCAAACGGTGTGCCCGCTTTCATCGCTTCGGCCAGTAACTCGTGTCGAGAAGAGTCCAACATACTGGAAGAAAAATGAATCCATGATTTTGGATATTTTTTTCCGACGTTCTTGGAGGTTAGGTTAAATTGTAACGTTCGGAAAAATCTTTTGATGCCCAAGAGACGAGATCGAATCCAGGACCTTAGAAATATCAGTCCTGAACCCAACCGACATTGTTAGTTCTTCTCTATTCTTGTATATTGGTAAATTTTTTCATGAAAAAAGGGCCCAAAAATTTTAATGTAACGCGACAAATTTACGCGTTTTCGTAAATTGCTCAATATCAATATAGTGTTTTGTGACAAAACGATTGGCGAACCTCTTCTTTTTCCTCCTGTCGAAGTCGCTCTTCCCACCGAGGGTACCAGCCACGGAAACGTTATCACCGTAATCGGGATCCGTCAAATTGCCCGGGCCGCCCATACCAGGCACGTCACCGGGCATCGTCGTATCTTTGCCTTTGATCTGCAGATAAACAAATCATTTCGTACGACAGGCAAGAATAAAATGCGTTGCCCTCCATTCAACAGAGTTAGCGGAAAACAAAAACAATCAATCGCCGTTGCGAGGAAAACAATAAGGTCCGTTGAAATCTTGATTGCAAGTACCTTTTCCTTTTTACTGAAGAACCGTCCGAGGCTACTTTTTATGCCTTTCTTCTTTTGCGCAGCGACAACCGCTGCGGCCGTAGCCGGGCTCATGTTCGCCTGCATGTGCTGCAAGTGTGACGACGATAATTGTCCGATTGGTAGACCGCCAAGCTGACCGCTCAAGTTGTTCTTGTGCAAACTGTCCTGGCTACTATGGCGTGAAGACAATGGTGAAGGGGGAGTCCCAGAATTGAGTGTGCCGTTGTTTTGTTGACCATGCCTGCTTGCATGGAGCGCTAATCTAGTCTCTAGCTCTATCACTACAATCTAGCACTTATAAACTAACAATAAACTATTACCTATTTAAAAAAATGGTATACATGGGGAAAGGCGATTTTTAATACATCTTCAAAGACTGTCCTCACAGTAGCCAATTCTCCCCATAATCAACATCGTGTAAACACCTATCTTTGCGAACTTACACTTAGATAAATATACACATATTCTGATAAAGGCAATTTAAAGGATCTCTCTGATCGGAAGTTCAACGATTCGTTTGAGAAAAAAGCTATGGCTCGTTCCCAAAACAGGCACATTTGATCATAGCCAACGTAACATAGATGTAACGGGTTCGAAGTATCCTTTCCTCATATATATACATATAATATTAATTTTGGAACATGATTTAAAGCGATTTCAATCCGCAGAATGATGAAGTTTTACAGAAGCTGCCATAATTTTCTTTGTATTCGGAACAGGAAAAAAATTCGTGTTATTTTAATTGTATATATATATATATATATATATATATATATATACATATAAAATCGTAAACATTATGAGTTATACGTATATAAATATTACATACAACCGTACATTTAATATGTTTCATATTCGAGAATTATCATAGCTTCTATCGAGTAAATGGAAAAAAAAATACGACAATCAAGAAAAGCCGACGAATATTAACCGAGGCGACAGTAAGCCAAGATGTTCGATGATGACGTAGCCAGATATGCTTTTGAATCCTCTGATAGCTTTCTACTCGGGAATTGGCTCGATACTCGTTCAATAAGGCTTGTTCGATACGATTAGGCTCGGGAGGCGGGGAGGTTGCGAGGAAGCACGGAGAACCCTGTTTTAATTCGGGACTTGTTTACTGATCGCTCTGAAACCTCGAACGATACGATTTTGTAGAAGCGAGCGCGGTGTCGTTCAATGACCCCTTGGGAATGAGAATTGTATTTCTGATCGTTGCTTCCCTCGATATTTGCTACATAGAAAACTATACGGCAAGTCTCTAGCGAAGCGAGTTTGGGTTGAATGAAACGAATTTGGAGATACCAAAAGTAAGAAGAAAAAAAAAGGTAGAGCGAGAGAGAAGCATCGAAGCTCGTGATCATCGTAGGGAAAATGAAGAATTTCAAAGTCGTTCGACAAAGCAGTACGTACTCGGATTGACACGCGAGACAGAGGAACCTGCAAATAAATCTGATTATCGGCTCGAATGCGAATTCCCGGCAACCGATCGGGGCATATCGATTACAAAGATACGGAAGCGTATCGCGTCTGTCTGAGAAAAAACGGTCCGAAATAGTGTAACAAGCTGTAGGATTGGTCGACAATTCGAAATAGATTTCGAAGGATCGACCGTGTCACTGATCAATGTCAAACAATACTGATTCATTTTTTAAACGCAGAATCGTCAGATAAAAGCTCAACTTTGAAGGTTTAATAAGTTTCAGTACATTGTTTTGCAAACAAAAAGAACAAATATTAAATTCTCAGCAATTAAAAACAATTCCTTATGAAAAATCGTGAATTTAGACGAAGTTAATATCTTCTGCTGAGACACTGCAATTTAAATTTTCGCTCAATTCGCGATTCTTCATAAGAAACTGTCAAATCATCTAGATTTTAATATATTTTCTCCGAAACGATAAAGTGGAACTTTTATTGTACGTATCGACGTCTAAATGAAAAAAAAAACAGTATCTTTTAATATTTATCGGTGAAACGCTTGAGCCGGCGCAACAAATAAGAATGAAGAAAAAACAGAATACCGTCGTTACGAAAATCCTATCCGTATCTCTGTAACCGAAACCGCAGGGCGGAGCGGGGAAAGGAAAATCGGCAAGAACCTTGATCGTGTTGTATTTCTCAGTTCTCCACGACAGTCTCTCATCGAGCCGACGAGCTTCCTCGTTTGTCTGAGACGGCGATGTCTGTCGTGGATCGGACAGGCACCTCGCACGTGCGACGTATCGTCGTAAGGCGTGCATTCGTAAGCTTCTGAGGATTCATAGGTCATAAAGGCGTCGTCTTCCGTGCCGCTGTGCTCGACTCCAAAGACTGTGGGTATGTTTACCGGAAATTTGTCTGTTTCACACGGCGGGAGGGAGGGCCTCGCGTTATCAATTCACACACTTCGTTCTTCGCATTCGACCGAGCCGGCTCGTTTTCTTGTTTTTTGTTCACCTTTTTTCGTAACGTTAACCGTTGTACCGGCGAACCGGTTTAAGGAGGCCCGAGCGTTCCGCCGATGAATGTTCAAGGATATTGATATTTTTTTTTAAAGTAGATACGTCCAACGAAGGTTCAACTTTGAACTTTCAATCATTTTCGAGAAAAAAAATGTTAAAATCTAAGCCATTCAGCATCGCTTGTCATGAGAAATCGGAGATTAAACTGCAGTTGACGATAAATTCCACCTGAATTCTCGATCCTTTACGAGAAACTGTAAAATTATCTAGATCGTAATACTTTTTTCCTCGAAAACGATGTAGCGGAACTTGTGAAAACTTCGAGGTTAAATTTTCATTGAACGTATCTACGTCTGAAAAAAAAATCAGTACATGTTATTAACATTCATCGGTGAAGTTCCCGACACTCCTCAACGCTGTTACGAGAATGAAGTGACGGAGAGGGGGGGGGGGATGCAAAACGGAAAATCGCGATTTTGACGTGACGAAGTGTGCGATCGTTTGACTGTTCTTATTACCCTGGGGCTCGCTTCTCGTTCGCCACAGATTCCCGTACCTTCCATGCCCACGATCCTCGTCGAGACGATGATGAACAAAGAAGCGACGACTTGTCGGGCACAGCGGTACGGCCTCATCGTTATATCTTTCATCCTGCATTATCATTAGCGATTTATCGCATGCTCGTGTCGTCTTGTTACTAGAAACATTAATTAACCTGTGCGTAGAGTAGCCGGCGCTTGGGAATCCCGATTGTCCTGTACGTCTGCGATGTGAACACCGGGTATGCGTGATTTTCCCCCGAAAGAGAGATAGGGAGAGAGAGAGAGCGAGCGAAAGGTTCAAGCCGCAGGACAGAGAAAAACGAGAATGCGATGATAATAATAATTTTTCGTCGACAAAATGTATAATAAGAATGCGATGATGTTAATTTTTGGTCGACAAAATGTTAGTAGTTGAATGGAAAGATTCGTTAGTTTGCGGATTTTTTCGTTGCTTTGCGTAACGTACCTCCTCAATTCCTCTTGACTATGCGCCAGTGCTTGAACGACTCGTTCGAGTCTGAGAGATCTCGCGGTGAGTGGACAAGCTGCGTCGCTTCCCCCGCTTCCGCCACCCTCGCTGTCCCTCTCGCTGACCGAGTGCAACTCCTCCCCGGACAACTGCAACTGCCACAGGCAGAAATTATTGTATCTCGTCGGACACCTCGACCTACCAGTTACGATTCAACAAAATAGTATGCCAAGTTTTTCCGTACCATGTTACCATTGTACGGAGAATTTATTTCATGCGGTTGATGCGCACACGCGATAAGTGAGACATTACGAGTTTGAGGATGGTTGTTCACCGATCAGTGTATAAAAATACTGATTTTTTCTTTAAATGTACATACGCGGAAGTTCGACTTCAAATTTTTATTATCCTTTTTGAAAAACAAAAATATATTGAAGCCTAAGTAATTTTTCACAGTTTCCTGTAAAAGATCGTGAATTTAACTGCGGTTGATATCTTTTGCTAGATTGCTCTCTAAAATCGAAATCTATTATTTTTTTAATTTGTATCTGTCTGTTGGGGCGAAGTTGGCGTGAAAATGGCGCCAGCTTTCTTTCCTGCACCTCTGGTATGTGAAAATAAACCCTTTCCGAGTTTCCCTATACTTTGTTTTACCCTAATTCGCCAAGTAGAATCTGTGAAAACGCGATTTTCTTTTCAAAAGGATAGTAGCGCGTGATGCACTTCAGCATTCATGAGAAAATTCTTCGGTAAATACCCCATGTAAAACACTTCCATTACATTTATTCATTGTCTGATTCAATTAATTATGTCATTTCTTCTGCTGATGTGAACATGAGTAACTATATAGAATCGATTTTTCCAATTATACGGAAAGCGTATATTTCATAGTAACTTTGGTACACGACCCTCTAAAATTAATTCCCGACATACAAGTGAACCAAATTTTCGACATGCTCGCGAGGGAAATCGCGGTCAAAAGTCAGTTGACATTAAAATTCCAGCTCAAATCGCTATTTTTGTATAAGAAACGCGATAAAAAACTACTTTCAATTGTCTTGACTTTAATATAGATTTTTTTCCCCTCGATAACGATGTAGTCGAACTCACAGAAATTTCGACGTTGAGCTTTTATGAGACGCGTGCACGTCTAAAAAAATCAGTATCTAACACTCATCGGTGAAACGCTCAACGCTTCTCAATGCACTTAACCGTTATTTTTTCATTTGCCGCCGCTTTTGTCGATAAAAATAACTATTCTACTTTGGACACGATTGGGTCGATACGAGTGTCTTCCAAAGTTCCTCGACCGAATTCCGTGCCAATATGTCACGTGGACGCAGGCTCCAGAGGTAAAAGCAATGCAATTGACCAATCGGTTGTTCTTTGAAGCGGTGGGTAAGAGAGGTTACAACAGAGGGAAAGAGTCGCGTGGATGCTTGGACCTACATGAGTGCCGGAGGACGAACGAACCTGGCTCGCAGGTAGAGATTCGGATAGCTGTCCGGGACTAGCTAGTGAGGCGGCGTACTGATGAAGGTGAGCTGGTGACATTGAGGCGGGTGCCTGCAATACCGAGAAAAAAAAACACCAACATCCAACAACTACAGAACACACTAGTTCATTTGGATCCGAACTTTGTCGTCTAACGATCCGAGAATTATTCAACGAATGGATTGACTCTCTTTCGTTCTTTTCTCTCTCCAATCTTCCACATTCCCTAAAATGTAGTAGCAGATAATGATTTCACGGCAAAACGTGACGCTTTGGGAAAGGAAGGAACGAAAAAAAAAGCGTTGAAACTCAGGCGTGAACGCGATTATCGAACAAAACGAGAACGCAAATGAGGAAAACACGGAGAAAACCAATTGCACGCGAACGCGCGTAATAACCGAGGAGAACTGAGATACAACTGAATAATTATGATCGAGAAAATAACGAGGGGCTCGGAAGCGCGAATGATTTAGGGAATACTCACCGTGTGATACTTGTGAAGATAATCACGATTGGGACTGTGATGAGATTTGGGGGTTGAGCGACCGCTCAGTGGTGGCGAAGCGCGTTCCAGGCTACGTCCTCGTGCTAAGAGATTCATGTGTTCCAAACTGCCGACCCGGGACTCGAGCTCCTCGGCACGTGCCTCGGTACTTTGCTTTTCCTCCTGTTCCGGAAACGACGGAGGAGAGAAAACAGTAAATACACGATGACAAAAGATCGCGAGTGGTTGCTTATTAGGAGTAATCTCTCATTCAAAATGTTGTCGATTTTTTAACATATTCTTATTCCATAACATCTCTACAATGTCCAAATTTAAAGTCGAAATTCCGAATAATTTCGATTTTTCAAAACACTAAAAAGAAACTTCAAAAGTATTCTTCTTTAAACGACTTTTTTCATAGCGATTGACACGATAATCGCTGCAATTATTAAACGATTTCGCGATGAAAAATAATTTCATAAACGCCCAATAACCTGAATCAGTCGAATCTCATTGTTGATGGCATCCAGTTGTTCCTGGAGCATAAGGGCCAGAGTCTGCGCGTCCGTGTGTCCGGTCGGGCTTATAACATCCGCCGCCGAACTGAAGATACTCTCGTTGTCACCGTCGCCCTCGGCGTCGCTCGATACGTCGAAGGCTTGTTGAACGTTCGCTAGTACGTGGGCCTGCTGAAGTTTTTCCCATTCTTGCTCGGCGAGCGTCCGGGCAACGTAGCCCTGGAAGAACAAAAAGAAATACAATGATCGATAAATGTGTAACACGAATTCAGCAAAATCGTAGTTGTAATTGAAATCGTATCGAAAATGTATCGTTGATCCAACGAACCTTGGCCGAGTCGTCGTCGATGCTCCGTTTCCCGGCTCGTCTCGGCAGTGAGTGAGTATCGAAACTGCTGTGGCTCGCGCTCCTTGAGAAAGTTCCAGGATCGACGGCGTTCGGTGACAGGCTTCTCGTCAGAGCGTCGGTCTGTTGTATGTTGAAGGCTATCTCCTGTTGCAACATTTGACGCTTGACGTTGTCGATTTCTAGACGCACTTTGCTCAATTCCTTCAACAATTCGCTCTTCTCGTTCTGAAGATCCTCGGCGATCTTTCGTGTTTTTTCCAATTCTTGGGTCAGCGCATTCTTCTCCTCAAGAGCGTGCATTCTCTCCTTGAGATGCACCTGTAACCTCTCGTTTGATTCTGAAGCGAAAATTTCTAAGGTTACGAAGATCGGAGATCGCTTTCATTTGCTGGAGTTTTACGTGATCGAAGAACAGAAGAAGTGGAGAATATTGATTCTCCCTTCCATTGGGAAGGGAGATTGTTTCGGGCTGTTTGGGATATTATTGTCGTTTGACATTACCGGACAAGAGTTTATCGACAGTTGCGCTAAGGCGAGTGTTGTGCTCCTCGTTCATCTTGAGCCGTTGATTTAGACGCATTACTTCGGCATTCTTTTCCTCAAGCTGCCCCTCCAGTCTTTGAATTCTGTCTTCGGCACTGCCGTGTCTCTCCTGGGCCTGCTTGTTTAAATTACGGGACACCATACGATTAATATCCGCGCACGGATAAGACCGACCCTTTCGGCTGCCGTTTCGTGTTTTTTTTCCCCTTGCTTTAAAAACCACTTTCGCTTATTCTAATGTTTGGTACTTTACCGAATGGCGTTCCACTAAAATTCCCATTAACTCATTCGTCCGTTGGATTTTTTCTTTCGTTCTATCTTTGCCATAGCGTGAATGACAATTTGTTCACACGATCTCGGTAACGAATGAATTAACGGCGAGGAATGAATTCATATTTATGATTTCATTATTCAATGGCCAACGGATCACGATTTTTCAGGTCTCATTATTTACTTCTTGCTTAATTCGATGTACCGACAAAATCTGGACGATTTGTCTCTTTATTCTTTGTTGCGAATAAATGAATAAATCAGATCCGTGGCCCGATGTCGTAAAATAGATTGCATCACAGTTAGAAGCGCAAGGTGATTTTACTTGGAGCCGATAAAGATTTTTTATTTCCGACTTTACAAAACGATACTACGAGATGGACGTCAATTATTCCTTTCTCGACATTTACAGTTGATTGTAGACAGACGTCAATTGGTACGAGGAAAACTATTTTTTTCTCCACTACAAAAATACGTTTTGATTGATCTCACGTTATGAAAATGAATGCAGTGTTTTGAGTTTGTGACTATTTTAAATCGGCTCCAGACACAATATATTTAAATTGACGTCACATTATTTAATTGAGAGTTAAAATTGATGTTTGCATCACTGTAAAAGAGGGTTAACATTTAGAGTACTTTTTTCTCTAGCAGCTCCAAGTATGGAATTTAAATTAGCGTCTAAGCATTTAGAATTGGATAGGCGTCTCGAGAACGTATGCAAAACGGATCAATAATGACTAACGTATTGGTGAATTAAAAAGCGGCAATCTATCCTTCTTGCTCTCGGCGAAAGAATAATTTAAACAATACAATTATAAGGGAATATAGATCGATAAAATTATCGAATACAAATGATCGTTAACGCTTGAAGAAGGTTGAGCGTTTTACCGATGAAAATTACAGGATTCTGTTTTTTTTTTGTCACGTGCAAACATCCAACAAAAGTTCAACTTCGAAGTTTCAATCAGCGCCACTAGACGGTGTTGGTGAAAAAAATATTAGAATCTAAGCAATTGAGCGGAGTCTCTTATAAAAAAAAAACGTGAATTTCGCCGCAGTTAATGTATCTTGCTGGCATTTTAATTGTGCTCATTGAAAATAAAATTTCACCTTTATTTGCGATTCTTTGTAAGAAACCGTGTCGAATAATCTAAATATTAATTTATTTCCTTGAAAACGATTTAATGGAAATCACGAAAACATCGGAGCCAAACTTTTATTGGACATATCTACATCTGTAAAAAAAAAAACATTATCCTGTAACATTTACCGATGAAACGTTCCTCCCTTCTAAATTGATGTTATATATTAGCATTGATAAAAATAGACAGGCTCAGGCTCATACCACATTCGAATCTACGGGATATCGTCAGATTTAAAATCGTGAATGAAAGAAATGAATAAAACGTATCAACAGAAAAGAATGAACGAAGAACGAGGTAAAAAAGACGAAATTAAAGGCGAAGATTTTGAGAGTCAGGAGATACAGGAAGATAGAAAATTGCGGATAAACAGAAAGAGGAAGAGAGATATCGACGTTGTGGCGTTTATGATTCCCCTGCGTACCTGGTTGGGCCTCCTCACCTGGGTCAGAGCCTCCATCCTCTGCTTAAGTTGCTCCTCCATTTCCGGCAATTTCGAATATTGCGCTAATTTTTGTTCGGCAAGCTCCAATTTTTCTTGGATGGCCGCGATCTTTTCTTCTTGGAGCTTTGGAACAAGAAAAAATAAAAATCACGTTCTTCTATTGATTTATTTTTGTAAAAGCATCAAATTGCTGTAGCTTTATAGTGAACAGCAGTAATTATACTTTTTATGACATTGAAGTTTGCATCGTTGAAACGGAATGGAAATATATTTTTCTTCGGTAGCCCAATTTTTTTTTTGGCAAATAAAGTGAAATTAAGTAAAAGCGACAGGGACAGACTCTTAAAAGCCCGGAAGGGACACATAAGGGGCCAAAGGGACATAAAAAAAAACAAATATAAATACACGTACTTCCGATGGATCGATGCGAACTTCAGCACCGTTATCTTTCTTACCTTGAGCTGTGCCTCTTTGTGCTGCAACTCTTGCTCCAATTTTTCATTGAGATCGTGCAAACTTGTGGATTCGCGTTGAGCATTTAGATAACGTTTCTCGAGGGTGGCTATTCTCTCCTCCTGATCCTCCTTTTGGGCTACGTTTTCCCTAAGATCCCTCTGCAATTTCATATTGTTGTCTTGCGTTTTGAGGAGATCCTTTTGTGCTTTTGACAGTGTTTCCTCGAGTTCGGCGATGCGTCCGCCCATCTCGCCGACTCTTCGCTGCCACGTGCTCAACTCCGAGTTCTGCAATGTATTTTTTGACGAACGGTTAACGCTTGAGATAATACGCTAGCGCGGGAAAAAAAACAACCTCCGATATCACTGATTGTTCATCAAGCTGTGGGAGTAGTTGCAAAACCTGCGGCTTCGTGGTGGTTCAAATTTGTGCAGCTTTCTCTTTTTGTTTGCCGATCAACGCTTGTTCGTGTATACGGGATTCGGTAATTGGATTTCGATATGTATCTTTCGTTTGTGTGCTTTTATTTCACATTTCCAGCGAATGTGTTTGCTTGTCGGTGTGTTGATAAAAAAAATATTCATTCGTGTTTTCATATAAACGCCGATAGACAGAGCGAAAGAGAATTCATGCTTTTGCAAAAGGAGAAAGAAACAAAAAATAAAGATACACAGAGATATTGACTCGTACTTATCCAATGCAATTGAATTCGTTCGACAAAACATGCTCCGCGGCAGTCTACGTGCGTAATAAAGATGGCGTTGAAGTTTGCATCATTGGCATGCAACGAAAAGTCGTAAATATTCTTTTATGCTCCTCCATTAGAGCTGTCGTTGGAACTATTTTTTGCTTCATATATATATATATATATATATATATATATATATATATATAATAGGGTGTAAAAAATGTTTTCAGCTCGTACTCCTTCAAACAATAGTATTAGGTATGAAAAAAAATCGAACTCTCTAACTCAAGTCTAACTGCGAGCGCTCGACAATTGTTTTACCCATTAGATCGAAAATGTAGCTCTTCGCGTTGAAATATAAATAACTCAGCAATCATTTTCTATTTTTCAAATCCGTCTAGAGATTTTTTAAGCTCGCTTCTACCATTTAAAAATCCCTACATCATTATTGTTACCCAAACTAAAAGTATTTGAAAAAAACTTTTGTCTCTGTCAAAAATAAACCGGTATTGTTCGAATAGTTGCGATCCGTGTAAAAATAAACGAGTTTTTAAAAAGAAGCTCTTTGAAGCTGTATAAGCCAGAATATTAATCGGATTTGACGAACGTCAATTAGTTATTGCGTTTTTCGTATATCAACGCAGAGATCGAATTTTATGTTAATCAAATAATAAAATAGATAATGGAGGCCTTCTGCCTAAAATCGAGTGAGAGACATTAAGTCCACTGTGATTTTTTTTTATAGATAATAATGTTGTGTCAAAGCGTAAAAGCCGATTTTTTAAAAATACGTCGATATACAAATAGCTTAAATCTAACAGCGAACACATGGAGGTTTCGAAAGAAAATAGATTTTTTCATAGCACTCCAACGATGCAAACATCAACATTATCGAGGCTGTCGCACCCGCGAATCTTCCAAATTCCGCGTCCCGGAAACTTCCAGTCAGACAAGCATGTATCCCGCTGCCCAAAAGTTCTCACGACTCGATAGGTCGCGATTTTTTTTTTGTCAGTAACCAGCGCAACTAATAAGCTCAGTTCAATGGAGCCGCGTGACGTTTTAAGGTCATGTATCACGTCGACCGAGCGGCTATGAGTGCGAGAGAGATAGTTGATTTGCAGATTCCCAGTGTTCTCCGAGACGGTGATATTTCGAAAAAACAGAAAAGAAACACCTTCCGCTCTGTTGAACGACGAGCAACGTTTTTCTCTTCGTTTGCTCGAAATGTGATCCGTCTAGGAGAAAACTTAGCCGTAGGATTTTTACCGACCGGACGTGTGAATCATGTCCTTAAGGCGACGACAAACCGTATTCGTTCGCAAATCGAATTGATGTTTGTTTCTTTGTTCGATACGGCGTTCATTTTCTGTGTCGGGCGCATAATTTTTTTTTGCTCTTACACCTACCTCTCTCTCTCTCTCAATTCGCATTAACACGAGACGAAAATTGAGCGACGACATAAATCCGTCAACGAATTCCCGTTCTAATAAGCCGAGCGTCATATTTCGAATCTTTTGAATGTTGAAATTTTTCCCGTTCTCGAGCTTGGAGAGTATGAAAATTGCGCAAAGCTTTGGTCGTTTACCTGCTTATCGAGGGTCGCCTGCAAATTTACGGCAACTCGTACGCTCGAGTCCTGGTCAGCGGGTACGTAAGCTCCGTTGCTCAGTCTACCACAGTTTCCCAGAATATCCGTGTTCGTGTTCCCGGAAGGGCACTGTTCCGTGTTACCTAGCTTTATCATCGTTCCCGTGCGTTCATCATCATCATCACGGGCATCATCCTCTCGCTCTTTCCCCTCATTCTGCACGTCGATTACAACACTACGTTACACACACATTCGAGCCCAGCGATCCTCCTCAACCCCCACCCACGCGCTGCCCTTTTCCATCGCCCTGATACGTTCTTTTCTTTTTTTTTTACCCTTGCTCTTTTCTCGATCCCAATTTTCCTTTCTATGTCCCTTTTTTGCAGCTCTTTCGTATTCTTTTTTTCATTCGATTTTTTTTCTACGTTTCCATTACGGAAACGAAGTTTTCTTTTCTTTTTCGTTTTCAAATGTGTATCTACGATCTTGGCGTCGTTGCCGTCGTCGTCGTCGTCGTCGTCGTCGTCGTCGTCGTGGTCGAATCGTAATGGATGGACCTTTATGAATTCTAACGCGTGCAATTCTCTACTGGAGGTATAATACAAACGAGGAAACATTCTCTCACATATATGTGTATGGAAGGAATAGCAAGGGACAGCGTTGTGACAAACGTTTTAAAAATAATAATAATTATGATAATAATCATTTTCAGCTAGATGAACATATACGAGTGCGGTAGTACGAAAGAAAAACAAAGCACAACTTTTTTATTCGGTTTTTTTGCGTCACATTCATCTTGCAATTGAAGAGAATGATCGACCATCGTTCGAAGCCTAGGAGTAATCGATAAAAAATGTGAGAATTGCTTTGGGGTGGGTCGGCGAAGTGGCAAGTCAATCGAAGAGGACAAAGACGCCAAACAAAGAAATTATGGCGAGTAAATATTGATCGGAAAATCACACTCATGTGACGTGGGAATATAAAGAAAAAGAGGGGGAGGAAAAAATACTTTAACGCTCAATAATTAGGGTTTTAAGGTTTGCATCATTTTTTATTCGTAAAAATAATGAGTTTTTATTGAATTTCTACGATGCAAACAAGGACGTCGTTCAAAAATCGTTGAGTAGACGATTCACGAAATTGAAAAGAAAGAGAAAGAGAGAGAGGGAGGTGCCTTGGTCCGAGAATCATGATGGTTGCGAACGATGCAAGGATATACGAGTTCCAGTGTGTCGTGAAGTGTGAGTACAGTTTTTCTTTTTTTCGTTTTCATTTTTCAACTATTTTTTGCGATGTTTTTTCAGGAATGATTGCAGTGACGTTTTGAACTTCATGTATACACAAGTGATCGTATTGATCGTACGATATGCATTGCCGACGAGGGGTGACCATTAAAATTGCGAATAATTCTTGTCACCTTGTTCTGTTGCTGACCGTCGTCCGCTTGGCCATTTTCTTTGGGTCTGTCTTCTATTGCCTTCGGTTGGTGCCCGTTTGCCTTGTACTGTTGAAGCTGGTGAGAATGAAGAAGAAAAGTGAGAAACATTTTAACGACACTTATTACTATTTTTGAAATAAAAATCTTGCCGAGTTTCATTCGGGCGAATGAAATTCGAGATAAAGGCAAACCATTCATTCAAATAAAAGCGAATTTGTTAAAATTGAAAAAAAAAACTTTTTTTTACTTATAATACTTATAATCGAGGTTCTACTGTACTCATAAAATTAGCATTAAAATTAGATTTAAAGAAATTATAAGTACGCTCGGGAAGCGCAGTCGAGACGCACCAAACGTTAAACGCGTTTTTCTCGATGAGGTTCAAGATTGCATCGTTGGAATGCAATGAAAGTCAATATTTCTGAATTCCTTTAAGGCCCGGTTGCACAACTCTCGGTTAACTGAGTTAATCGAAGTTTAAGGGCGAATAGACCAATCAGAACCACGCGTAGCGCACTAAACTGGTGTTAAGTCGATTAACCGAAAGTTGTGGAAGCGGGCTTAAATGTGCCTAAACTTGTGAATATTTTACGCACCTCTTCTTTGGTATGTGCGAGTTCCTCCTCCAAACTCGTATTTCTCTCGAGTGCGACGCGCAAACGTTCCCTCACCTAAATGGGACACAAATACATGTTGATCAGTCGTAAATATGAAAAATAAAAATAATCTGACTTCACAGAAAGCGAAATTGTCTCGAATAAATTCGATTGCTGAATATTCTTGACCAATATATATATACACACGTTTATTCTGTCTATGCACGCGGGAAGGCCCGAGTGCAGCGCGTCGTAGCGAAGCGATAGGGTTTGAGGATAAGGTAAGCTGGGAAGAATGAGGAAGTCAAATTGAACAAGAGGAACAAAAGATTTCGTCCCGGGGTTGCGGAGCTATGGGAGCTCGCGCTCTCTCACCTTCTCGTCCAGTGCCTTGTGATGTTCGAAGAGACTCTTGAGCGCTTTGAGGACTTCGACCTCCGACGAAACGCCGGATTGTGCAGCCGCTTGCCGTTTGACCACAGTCATTCTTAGGGATCTCTCGTGTCTCGATACCAGACATTCTAGATGTTCGAGCAGCAGCTGTCGAGTATACGTGAAACAAAACGGAAAAAAAAGAGACAATGTTAAGCGTCAAGTACAAGAGATGCGGAGGTGAGAAAGAGAGACGGAGCGACCGCGGGAGGAAGAGACGTTTATTTCGCGACGTTTGTCGGCCATTAGAATCTTCGATGAATATTCCACATTCTTTTTCCAGTTGCCTCGATTTATACGGAGTTAGCGGAAAAATGTTTTTTTTTTCTTCGCGGCCGGAAAATCCTTGGCATAGAAAATATCAGGTGTTATGAGAAGAAAAGAGCGAGAAAACGTTACTTACTCGTGTGTTGTTGCGTTCGGCTTTCAATTCGGAAATTTCCTCCTCCCGTTCGAGAATATTTTCACGAGCTGCCGAGAGTTCCTTCGTTATCTGGGAAAATTCCTGGAATGACAATGACGAGTACTTTGAAACATTGTGTTATATTATTATTATCATATAACACATCACATTATATTGTATGATATTTTATGGTGTTACAACAGACACCGGTAGATGTGCGTTCGGGATTCGGCTCCGGCGGTACTTCGAGTAAGCTACGTTCTGCATGTCCAATACTCAGAGTGGTTACCGCTTAGCCGTGCGCCGGCTAGCGCATCAACCAGTGAATGGAAGGCCAATACTTCTGATACCTTGGTGTAGATACTTAAGGAAAACGTTTTTGCACCAGAGAATCAAAAGAATATGGAGCCGTCTATACCGGTACGAGTTTGCTACAGTTTCCCTGTACCCTCGGCATATGCGTTACAGTGAAGCTTAAGCTTATTTTTTTCTTTATCAAGCCAGAAAGGTTGAAAATTAAGGTTGAAAAATTAATGTGAATTTTAATCAGGCGCTATTTCGTGGAAGATTGTTTTTTTTTAATCCTACGATGCGCAGGGCTTTATACATTACATTTTCAGAATCTTTTCGAAATTTTTGTTTCAGATGAACCGACTGCATGCAATCATGGGGACTTAAAACCGTGCCAGCGAGAGACATGTTTTACGCCGGTCACAATAACAGCGCTCCCAGTCACTAGTATATTTAAAATAAAAATTTGTCAATATACCTCAATATTTATACTTTCGAATAAAACAAACTTGGATGAAATTAGGGAAATAGTTTTTAAGACAATAATTTTCAATATTCGTTAATTTTGTCCGCCGTCTACTCGGATATGCCCTTTTAAGACGGCTGTGGACCCAACGGAAGTTGGGTTAGATTAACGAAGTGCGGATGGGAGTGATAGGAAAGGGTTCAATTGTGATGGGTGTTACGTAAAAACCCGCGAGGGTATACCTTGGAACACAGGAAAATAAATGAAAAAATAAATCTTTTATTGTATTATTCTGAAGTAAACAATGCACTGTATTTGGCGATATTACATATTGATGTTATATTGTGTTATATTTATTGAGTTCCAACCTATACCCTTGCGGGTTTTAATGTATTACCCTTTCCTATCGAACCCTTTCCGCATTCCCTACCCGCACGTCGCTTATCTAACCTAACTTACGTTACGTTCACAACCGTCTTAAGGTATTACTGGATGGACATTAAAAAATCGCCAAAACTCTTGCAAATTTGACAGATTATCGTTCTTGATAGAATAATAATACATGCATTAATTTAGAATTTTTCATTAAATAATTTAGTAGTTATGCAAACTCAAGTTGGTTTGCATCGTTGGAATTTAATGAAAATGAATATTCTTGCATCGCTTCCATTTCTTCGCAAACTTTGCCACCATATTTTCTCAATCATTATCTAAAGTACTTATTTAGAGATCAGTAATATAAATTTTCAATGAAAACATTTTATAAAATAATAAAAACAAGGAATTGTAAATATAAAAAACTTTCGTTGCATCGTTCGAACGATGCAGACATGATCGTTTTAATCTTTGACGAGCATCAACTGCATTATCGCTTGAGGATCTTCAACGTCTTGTATGTTGATCCTTTCACTGTAAAATTTTCCAGTTGCCAAGGTTCACAGAAGAGCTCGGACATACTTGTCTCGTCGAGTCATTTCTGCCATTAAGCATGCGACAGTAGCGGGCCTGGCACACGCATATGGAAATAATATTGAGAGTCTCGTGGCACTCGTACGCAGGCTGCATTAAGCGATAGATACCGCCACATCGTTCGCAGTTACACAACGAGAGATAATGAATATTCCTCGAGTTCCTCGATTACGAGATCTTCGGCAAATACAACTGCAAAGTTACAATCCCATTGGATTACTGGTCGTTGTTGTTCTAAAATAATTATATGACTCTTGTACGGATGTAAAAATTCGTGCATAGACAATAGCCGAAATGGAGTACGTTTTTTTTTTTTCATTTTGTTTTTATTGTCTACACACGCGTATTATCTCCGAGTCTATTTGGGCCAGAAATTATTCTTTTTTTAAATAATAATGAACGCGAATACTTTGCGAGGACTGCACACGTGAAATAATAGTTGTCGAGGCAACGTTCTCACAGTCTCGAAATAAGCGTAGGCATCTCATTGAGTTACGTTCACTCAATTATACGTATGTGTGTACATGTTCAGAGTATGGACAGTTCACTGAGATCAGTGGAGGTTGAAACTCCGAGCGAATGACGGAATAAGAAAGATTTCTAAAAATAGAAATGGTACGAGAAAAAGAGAAAGAGAGGGAGAGAGAGAGTCAGCATGATAATTGCCAGTGTATATCATAAAGGAAAAAAGGTGCGGCTTAATCTTTGGTTGGTTTGGACGTCATTCATTTAAATCCATCCAACGTTTCGGAATATTTTAAAAAACGTTGAGTTAAAAAATGATTAAAATAAAATGATAGTAACGCAAGCATGACAAGACCTTGTGGCCAAGGAATAAAAAAAGACGCGTAAGATACAAATGTATATAATTGAGTACAGGCGTTCTGAGCGTTGTTGGGAAGATTTCCCGATCGCGGCCCTTTTTAAAACGACACGCGTATTCGATAATATTGAAGTTGACATCGTTGGAATACAACGATTTTTTTTTTCTTGTTGTAAATTTTTTTTTGGTAAATGAAAGCTTGGGCAAACTTTTAATTGAGAACCTCATTAGAGAGCTACAACCTAAATCTATGGGAAAAGATTTTATATGAGAATAAAAATGAAGAAAAAGGAAACAAGAAAGAATTTCCGTAGCATTTCAACGATGGAAACTTTAACAGCATCGTATTCAAGGAGCGAAAGAACGCTGCGCTGAATTTATTGTATTAAAGTCACCATCATTGGAATAGGAAGAAAATTCGTTTTTTTTAATCCTCCTTTTTTATCGTTAGTTAAAATTGTTTTGCCACATTCGTATATTACATTATGTTCATTACTAGCTTTCGCCCGCGTGGTATTTGGCCCATAGAAGCTTCATTACCAGTTGCACTCCTCACTAGGGATTGTTTTAAAAGATCCTAAAATATGCGTTTTATTATTTGTGTTGAAGTCAACAACTGACCAGATTGAAGCAGGCAATCGACCAGAAGCGGCCAGAATTGGCCAATAGGAAGGGTGTTTTGTTCTATCAAGACAACGCCAGGTCGCACACATTTTTAACGACGCGCCAGAAGCTCCGAGAGTTTGGATGCGAGGTTCTATCGTACCCGCCGTATAGTCCAGACTTGGCACCAAGTGATTATCACCTTTTCAAGCATTTGCAAAATTTTCTTGATGGTACAAAACTGGCCTCAAGAGAGGCTTGTGAAAATGAGCTTGTCAAGTTTTTTACCAATAGGGACGAGGACTTCTTCAATCACGGAATTATGAAATTGCCTTCAGAATGGACAAAAGTGATCGAACAAAACGGCGCATATTGGATCTAAATCGGATAATCCTAACTATGTTAATTTCATCGTCGAAATAAAGCGAATAAACGCTCAGAACTTTTTACTTCAAATATATTGTATTATGTCACATTATATTGTCTATTCATTATCTAAAGATCTATACCAAAAAAAAAACATGATGTTTCTATCATAGCCTAAATCTGCCTAAAAAAATTGAACAAAGCAAAAAAAAAATAATTATCGTTACGTTCTAACGATGCAAGCGTCTCCGAACGTCATGACAAATTCTGGTGCGGTAGGATCAAGAGGCGGGATGTGGCAACACAGGCGCAATCAAATTCATTCATACGGACTCGTATAATACGAGATACATAATAGCGTTCAGGGCTTGATACACTTGCACACATGTATGCGGAGTACACTCGTCATGTACACGCGCGAACGGACAGTGCGCTTGGAGTAACAAGTATACAGCGTATAACAGTGAGTGAGTGTAGCGAGTGGGTGAAGAAAGAGGGGCACTGAACTCGGATCACCTGTGATAAGAGTTCGTAATTGGGTTGCGACAGATTAACGAGTTCAGTGTCTCGCGGTACAAAGATTGTGCGGATCTACGGGCTCTACAGGTATTCACTCATTTTTCTTTCTATTTTTTCGTTGATTCATTCATTTGTTTCGCGTTCGTCACATTAATAATCACAAGTTAGCAAGAATTTTTCTTATCAGTCACCGTTGCGACTTCTCAACAATTTTCGACTTTACTATTTTATTATTTTCGATAATCTTTGCCATTTCTTCTTCGCAGCCGAGATCGAAATTGAAGGAAGTAGTCTCAACGAAAGGATGAGGCAAGGATAATGATTGAGCTACTATCACTATATTACACAATATTGTCATATTGATAGCTCTGCATAAGCTTGAATAGGAAAAAAAAAACAAAAAACTTTTTTTTATTGCTTATTTTTGTAGCCTGGGATCGTAACTTTAATTTGCAATAGAGATTTTGTAAAAATTTCAATATTAAAGAACGATCGGCTTTTTGGGCCCCAAGCGGACCCGATAATCATGTGTTTCAATATATTATCAATTATCACCGCATTTTCCAATATTCAGCGAAAAAACGAAGGCATTATCAGCGTTGAATGAAGACAAAATACAATTACCCACTATACAACATTGCACTTGGACCGAGATGTTGACCGCAACCCGCAACGCCTCGGTCCATAATCGGTGCTCATATACACATAGATGTGTGTATCAAAGGGTCAGTGGTAAGCCGTAACGCAGGGGGAAACTGCGGCGGTCTCGTTACGCCGTGGGGACGAGGAGTCTCATGGGCAATACGCGTGGTTACGCGAGTATAAGGGGCATCGATGAGACGCGCGGCCGCGATCCGCAAGCCCCTTAATCCAATCAGTTAAACACGAATGCGTAAACGATCCGACGTATTTGGAGTGCCGCATGTCCGAAATGAGCGAGTGCCCTCGGGAAGGACAGTGAGGGTTGGTATTGAGCCTTTGGCGGAGGGGCGGGGGGGGGGGGGGGGGGGGCAAGGGGGGCAGTAGCTCGAATATCGGAATTTAACAATCGATAGCACTCGAATGTGTGTCACGTAACGCATCCTCCCACCAATTTATTCTTCCTCACGATGTAATACATTTCCGTTTTATTCATACGATATTTTTATTTTGTGCATCTAATGTAAATTATCCATAAAGTAAAAAACAAAATTAGAAAAATTAATTTTCAACGCACTCAAACGAAGAAAACTTTAACAGCGTTGTCCCTTTAACCCATTAACGCCGAAGAATTGTGATATTTTACATTAGTTTCAAGCCAATTTTTTTTTATATTAATAAAGAAGAATTTAAAAATAAAACCTACGCTTCCCAGTACCTTTGAGTGTGCTCTTTCAGAATCTGGGGTCGCAATTAAGTTTTTTTCAATAATAATAATAAATATGGCAGCAGTGAGATAAACAAACAGAAAATCGAAATTGTTTTTTTTTCATTACTTTTTTTCTCATTGAAAACGCAGAAATATTTCATTTTTTTTTCAACCATGAGTGCAGAAAATGGTTATTCTTTAACAGTACATTTTTTAAATTCGTCATCATCAATTTTACTCCCAAAATGGCGACTTTAACGTGAAAATCCTAGAATATCCTTATCCTCAGCTATTATTTTACGTTTATTGAAAAATTGATAACCTATTATGAGTGAGAATAATAATCATTCAATTCGTTCATGTTTTATGATAGAATATTATATTTTCAATGTGACGAATAAAAAATGACGACCGCAGAGGCTCAGAAATCTTCGATCTTTCTATATATTTTACCTTGTTTTTTTGTATAGTTCCTCAGTCAACATCATTTCTAATACACATATATATTTCTATCTATGTATATGTCTATTTATGTATGTATTTTCTTAATTAAACTTATAGTTCCTTATTCTACTCTCAGCGTGACCCAGTGGAAACGACATAGACGTGGTAGAATTTCTTTCTTCTTTGGGGTGCTTTATTTGAGTGAGTCTCCTTGCCTCTCACCTCTTGGGGTGCTTGATTTGAGTGAGTCCCATTACCTCTCACTTTTTGAGTTGCTTGATTTGAGTGAGTCTTCTTGCCTCTCACTTCTTGGGGTGCTTGATTTAGGCGATTCTCCTTAACTCTCACTTCTTGGGGTGCTTGATTCCAGTGAGTTCCCTTGCCTCTCACTTCTTGGGGTGCTTGATTCCAGTGAGTCCCCTTGCCTCTCACTTCTTGGGCTGCTTGATTCCAGTGAGTCCCGTTGCCCCGCACTTCATGGGGTGCTTGATTTGATTGAGTCCTCTTGCCTCTCACTTTTTTGGGAGCTTGATTTGAGTGAGTCCCATTGTCTCTCACTTCTTGAGGTGCTTGATTCCAGTGAGTCCCCTCGGCTCTCACTTCTTGAGGTGCTTGATTTGACTCATTCAAATCAAGCACCCCAAGAAGTGAGAGGCAAGAGGCAAAATATAGAAAGATAGAAGATTCCTGAGCCTCTACGGTCGTCATTTTTTATTCGTCACATTGAAAATATAATATTCTATTATAAAACATGAATGAATTGAATGATTATTATTTACACTCATAGTAGGTTGTCAATTTTTCAATAAACGTAAAATAATAACTGAGGATAAGGATATTCTAGGATTTTCACGTTAAAGTCGCCATTTTGGAAGTAAAAATGATGACGACGAATTAAAAAAATATATTGTTAAACTACAACCATTTTGTGCACTTGTGATTGAAAGAAATATGAAATAATTCTGTCTTCAATGAGAAAAAAATCATAAAAAAAAATATATCGATTTTCTCTATTTTTTTGTCTCACTGCTGCCATATTTATTATTATAATTGACAACTCAATTTCGACCCCAGATTCTGAAAGAGCACACTCAAAAGTACTGGGAAGTATAAGTTTTATTTAAAAATTCTCCTTTGTTAATATAAAAAACTTGGCTTTGAAAAAAAAAATTTAATCAGAATTCTTCGGTGTTAATGGATTAAGCGAAAAGGAATGAGAACGTGAACAAGGCTTTACCCACAAATTAGCCTGAACGATTTCTTCTTTCGCCCCTCCTATGATCATTATTATTCTATGATCTTGAAGTCTGGTTCGTTGGAATGCAACGAAAATCCTTTTTTATTTCCTTTTTCTCCATTTTTATTGCCATCCAAAATATTTTTCCATAGAGCTAGGTTGTAGCTGTCTGATGAGGATCGCCAAAAAAGTTTATTGTAGCTTTGATCAGGCAAAAAAATTACAATTAGAAAGAAAAATAATTTCGCTGCGATCTAACGACGTAAAGTTGTGCAAAGTCGAGTAGACAAAAAGGGAGCGAGAGCCTACAAGAAAGGTGAGAAAGACCTTCAAGCTGTAAATCGATACGCGTTTAGCAGGGGCGTTAGGATTTTTTCGTTTACACATTTATGGTAAAAAAATGTACAAATATAAATTATATGATAAAGTATACATATATTGAAAAATTATTCGATTTTTTCCATTCTTATAATATTAAACATAATATATTCATATATATGTGCATACATACAAATATACAAATGGTAAAAGCAATAATATAACAATGAAAGAACTGTCATAATTCATGATATTGAAGTTTGCGTCGTTGGAATGCAACGAATTTTTTTTTGGCAGTTTAAAGTTGTGTTAAACTTTTTTTAAGTCCCTCATTGGAGACCAACAACCTACATGCAGTTGCAGTTTGCATCATTGGAATGAAACGGATATCCTTTTTTTTTCTTTTTGTCCATTTTCATTGTTATCCAAAATATTTTTCGATACAGTTAGGTTGTGGGTCTCCAATGAGAATCTTAAATAAAGTTGAAGATAGATTTGAACTGCCAAACGAAAAAAAATTGTAACTAGAAAAAGAAATTGTTGCATTCCAACGATGCAAACTCCAATATCATCAACCTAAAACTCTATCAAAAAATATTTTGGATACCAATAAGAATGGCGAAAAAAGAAAACAATAAAGAAGGCATGTGTATATATTTAAAATTCCACCGAAAATTATGACATCTGGAGATTGAGTGGATGGATCGAAAAATAACCTAGTCCAAACCATAGAAAAAAAAATCACATTACTCTTGTCAAATGTCATCAGATTTTCGATTCGTCAACTCGTTTTTGCGTAGCATCGATTTAAAGTTCAAAAACGACCAATAAAAGGCCAACTTACAATTAGTGTATGAACAGTACGCGACGAGTTCGTCAGTGATATTGAAATTTCTTTTTTATTACTTGGCCCCAAGACGCTGCCGCCTTCTCTTGACATCGTATATATCTACAATATAATATAAATAATTATATATTAAATTTCTCGTCTTATACATTATCGTTACTTATAACTTAAACAAAAAAATTGATGTGCATATTCATATCAACTAGTACGATTATTCGTAAACTGAAAAAGTAACTAGATAAATTACTTTTTGGGGATATCGAACATGTGCGCGCCGACCCCCTACCATATCAGAATTAATTTTTTCGCAGCAACGAGCGTTTGGTCGCTGCGACCCGTGGAGAAGATGAATTGTCAGAGTTGGATATGAGCGAAAAATAGTACGAATCACGGTGCGAAACGAGGCCTGTGGTTGAATTCGTCCGGTGATACGGAATTGCGAGTGAGGGCGGGGGCAGAAAGCAGAGAAAAAAAAAAGTGCACGGACGATTTGCGGGTGTAGAATGGACGGTCGAACAAGCCCGCGGTCACGGAGTAGTATAGGGTGAGGTTCATTCATGCGCCGGCAGTGAGTAGGTGGGCTATTGATCGGGTCTCGCGTACACTCCCGGAGAGCTTAAAACGCTCCCCCCCCCCCCCCCCCCCTGCCGCTCTTTACACCTTCTTCCACCTCACCGCGAATCTACCGCTCTCGCGTGCGTTGCACCCAACGCGCTTTTCGTTCTACGATCGGCTATTCTGCCCCCCACTCAAGCTCGGCCGGCTCCGCCGCCTGCCCCCCCACTCCATCGCCGCCGCCCTGCTCGCATCGCCACAACCTCACTTCGCATTCGACCTCCTAACGGCCACGTTCAACGTCCGTGACGATTCATCGCTGCGTATCACCGCTACGCGACACCCTGTTATTGTTGTTTTCCTTTCCGTTCTTTTCTTTTCTTCGTGGCGATCATTCTCGGGTGAATTGCGAGATCGCGATGACCGCGTACACCTAACAAGAGACGGCTTTGTCGTATACCAAACGCCAGCGCCATCTGTCGGATACTTCTTTCGCAGTGTGCTTAGTCTCCTGTGTGCTTTCTTCTGACGATACAATTTGTTTCTTCGTTGAAATGTGCAGAGCTAAGGAAAACAGGAGGGAAAATGAAGCGTTGAGCGAATTGAACGGAAGTCAGTAGCAAAGAGTGCCGCTCAATCACGCTCAATTTGAATTTTTTTTCGGCTTCATAGCATCCCAAGTAGAAATTTTCAAATGGTTGTCCAATAGTCGTCTAAATGGGTACCAGATAACCATTGGACATGTTGTAACTCATAGGCAACTTCCCGGCGGACATTCAATACCCAATATGGATGACTTTTGGACAACTTTTTGGAAATTGCAACCTGGGATTACGGAGATACAGGAAGTATTTTCTAGTTTCTGGCTGCTCTTGTTATTCCACGAGCCTGGCACCGCACCATTATGTTTTTATATCTTTTTTTAGGATTTTTCTTTCAGCTTTACTTATGGGACATGTTTTTTAACCATTTGTTTCGGCATTGCAGCATCTCAAGTGGCATGATACTGAAGTTTGCATCGTTGGAATGCAACAAACGTTTCGTAGCCCAACTTTTTTTGGCGCATTTAGCCCTCCAAAATCATTCAAATGTTTTTCAGGGTCCTCATTAGATATCTTCAGCCTGAATATGTAAGAAAATACTCTGGGTGATAATGAAAATGAGGAAATAAAAGAATAAAAAAGAATTTTCGTTGCATTCCAACGATGCAAAATTCAACATCGTCAAGTAGCAATTTTCAAAAAGTTGTCGATCAGTCGTCTAAATGGGTACTAGATAACCATTCTACACATTGTAAGTCATAGGCAACTTCTAGGCGGACAATCGATATCCGTTTAGACAACACGGAGAGAATTAAATGTTAAAAATTACCGTGCAGTAACGGTAACCAGATGACAACCCTGAAACTTCGCTTATTATTACTGAGTAAAACACAGATTTTCATGAAAATAAAATAAAATTTCTTCTTCAGATAGAAAATTTTACGAGATTTTCTAGTAAATTTTGATGTGTAACAAAATACGCAAAACGTAAATTTAAAAAATATATAATATCAGCGAAATTTTACCGTGCATTTTATTATTTTATGCCTTTCAAAAATGTCTATAAAAAAGTATCGTATTTGTAACAGTTATTTTAAGATTTATTATAAAATTTAATGAGTGTTATAGGAAAATGTATTGTGCTCTCGGTAAAAATTATCGTGCGCGCTACCCTTCTTGTATAGTAAAATTTTAGCTACGTATTTAAAATGTTCTGTAACGTGAATTTAAAAAAACTTGTCACATACGTATTATTATGCTTTGCTCACTTGTCACCACATTGAAATATATCACGGTAATTTTTACCGTGAAATTCACGACAAAAATTACTTTTTAATTCTCTCCGTGAACGTTTTGGAAATTGCAACCTGGTATGACGGAGATACCGGAGTATCTTCTAGTTTCTGGCTACTTTAATTCTTCCACGAGCCTGGCAGCGCACGATTATGTGTTTATATCTTTTTTAGGATTCTTTCAGCTTTACTTATATTACGGTATGCGTTTGATGGCAAGATATCTGCAGACTGCAACAAGTGGCTGTTAGAGGCGCTCATAAACATCATAAAGTGCCGCCTCAATATAGCTGGTACGACGAACTTTACTCTTGGATTCCGCGTTGAAATGTGCCGAATAATTCCGGCCGAATGGCGCCCCTGTCAACTCGCTTATTCTTTAAGGGGTTAAAACACCTTGGCGTTGAGAAAAATAGGTATAAAAACAAATAAAAAATTTGACGCGACTATTAAGTATATAATTTTTATTATTCAGAAATACATTTTTTTATGAACAAATAAAAAAAATTTAATGGCGGAGTTTATAAGTCGTCTGGTAGGACCCTCTTTTCTAACTGGTGGACAAAATATCTCGAGATTTACTTAACCGATTTTGATGAAATTTATACCACATATTCTTTATAATATTATCTTGGATGTAGCATAGGATTTTATTGATTGAATACCGCGTACATTTATTCTTAATTTTTGAAACTTGAAATTTTGATAAAAGTCAGTTTTTTTTCAAACTGTCATTTCTACAAAAAATTTATTTTAATTTTTTCCCTATGCTACACTTTAGCTATCACCTTTATTTACAAGATTTTTTTTTTTTTACTTTGCTGAAGATGTTTGATAGAGAAAAAGAAATCCACCATTGGCAAAGATTTTCAAAAGGGGATCCTCTAGAAGGCTTATATTTCCGTCGTTATTTTATTAAAAATTTTTTTCTTCATAAAACCATGTCTTTGTGAAAAATAAATATTATTTTATATATTTAATAGTCGCGTCAATTTTTTGTTTTGTTTTATACCTATTTTTCCGAACGCCAAGGTGATGAATCGCCTTAAGGATGTAGTCTGGTGTTCATCCGATATAGATGATTAGTGTAAGTATACATTTTTTATAAGAAATCTAGAAACAAAACTTTAAACGCGTTTTTCTCGAAACAACATTATTGTAAGCGGCGTGGGTGATTAAAAAAATTCTATCCAACCGACTGCTTTCATTTTTGCACATGTTATTTTACACAACAATGGCTCCGTCGGGTACTAAAATTACTTAATTATAATGATAATATCTTTTTTTTTCCACCGACTTTCGACGAAAAAAATTACGATAAAAAATTTTTTTTTACAAGTCCGCCATTTTGTTATTTATTAATAAAAAAATGTGTATATCTAGTACGGGACGGAGCCACGAGCATACAGAACAATAATCAACTTAATTTTTTTGTTTCAGCTGACTCTAAGTGCCGTAATCATCCGCGCCACCCACCTACCTCCATTTAAAGGTGTCTACTTTAACTTAAAAAAAAACTATTATAAAATTGTGTAAAATTAAGTAAAAAATGTTATTTTGAATAGATTACGATGTTAATAAAAACAGGTAAAAAATTAAAATCATTGTATTTTATTTTTTTATAAAAAAAAAAATCGGAAATAAGCTTCCGACACGGGTCTGAACACCGGACTACATCCTTGAGGGCTTAGGCCACTCTAGAGGCCAAAAAGAGGGCATATTTTGTGATTTATTTTCAGCGAAACCATAAAATAAATCGGAATTACAAGATAGGGGTTTTATTATACACGTAATTGACTATACAAAATTATTTTTTCACAGCGAATGTCAAAATGGCGACTGTGCAGCATTTTTTTAATGACGCCTTTATTTATGGGAGGTCAACAGCCGGACCAACAGCTCCTATAATTTTTTAGTTATGATGAGACTAACGTTTTTTCAATTACATATAAGAATAGCTATAGGAGTACGTAGGATTTTTTTGATATATTGTTTTTGTCAAAATGACGCATTTCTAAATGCAAAAAGTATAAAATGCCATGAGAAAATCGTCAGAAAATTGTTTATAAAAAAGGAACTATGCAATATAATTTAAAAAAATCCTATGTAGTGCCTCAGAAAATGTAATTCTAAATATACAGTTAAAATTTCAAGTGAAACGGTTAAAATTTGTTTGAGTTATAAGTCCGGCCGACTTGAAAAATGTAGTTTTGAGATAAACGCGTTTAAAATTAGTAGAAAGTCACGACACGAATCAAGAAGGGTTGGCGCTAGAATTCGCAAATCGAGTACTCAGAAATTTTTAACACTCATAATCTTTTGGAATATAATTTTATAAGTATTAAGTTAAATTTCTAACAAAAAAAAATCTTTTTTTGTAAAATCCTAGAGTGGTCTAAGGCCTTAAACGCTCCTTCCAATGCTTTTGTGGAGTTTTACGATCCTCTCTCTTTTCACTTAGCCTGCATTTGGCACTTCACTATTTACTGTTCTTCGGAAACTCTCATTGCCGTATGCCATATTGTTTCCAACGCTGCTCGACATGCCACTGCAGTCGTTGGTTCATCACTACATCGGTATGATCGCTCCAATCGTGGCGAAGCCAATGACAACATTTTACCGAACATCAAAATTTTACGGACGCGGATACTCCTCGTAGAGCATTGAAAGTTTTGGCCGGTGGTGCTTGCTGTATGTGAGAAACGACTGGACGTAACCATTCTTGGTTAGAAACGTGATCGAGAGATTGGTAGGCACGCGCATAGAATTCATTTACGATGTACGGAAATTACGGATTCGTCGGACGCATGCAAAAGCTGTCCAGGATGCTATACGTCAGTCGCAACATACATGGGGCACGTTATACGAGTAGAAAATCGAAACAGAAGCAGCGAGAACAACCTGGTATTCCATCTTCCACGATGCAGCCACAAACTACAATATAATGCAGATCAACTTCCCATTTTCCTTGATTCCATACAATAAGGCAGAACACAATGGGATACAGCTAAACTCAGGCATGGGTCTGGTGGATAATTAAAGCATTGCTATTGTATCCAGTTTGCTCCACTTACGACTGTCGAACTTATTCGATAACAATTAACCGTGTCAATTGGATGGCTAGCTTGTTGAATGGATTCTGAAGACGTATAAAGTGCCGGACGAGATTCGCTAATGATAGCAATTTTATGGTCTTCTCGTAAACCTCGTCCTTTATTTGAATGCACTAAAAAATTGATCTACCCGCGCCAATCGCTTTATTTGCAGCCGTATATGTTAGTAAGGGTGTCAAGGGTAAACAGGGAGCCCTAACAATTGACCCAACACTTCCTTCCTTCTCTAATATATATTGAATGAACGGCACACTGGCAATTATAGGGTTTACTTACTGTAAAAAGTATCGTAAAATTTTTATTCACGTCGTAAAGGCAATAATCTGTACCCGGGTCTGCGTAGCTCCCTCTGGCGACGAACGAAGCGAGCAATAACAAGAAAAGCTGCTATCCGTTGAAATTTCAAGCAAGAGTTTTTCCAATGGATGAAGCAGCCACTCGTCATTGCGGGACATTTGGTTTATACGTGTTTGAACGAAGCTGGTTATCGACCAACGATTTTCTACCAATGATGGTGTAAAAATAAGCTTTCGCGCTTCTGTGCGAGAGAAAGCATTTGCAGCGGAACTGGATACAGTTGTGGGTCAGACTTTAGTCTTCAAAAAGAATAAAATATTTGCACCGTTTTCGTCTGGCATCTGTACGACACGTTCGTAGTAAATTCCAGCCTAAGGGTAATCTCCCACTCTGAAAGTTTCCTTGGCAAACTTGATCAATCACCCTCGTGAAGATTAAGATGTCGCGCGAAGAAGACTTCTAAATGACTTTTCAAAGACTTCGGATGCGTCGTCGATTTTCGATTAGTTTTGAACAACGGGCTTTCGAATTCGCCAACCGACGAAAGAGGCGCGACGTTATTCCAAGCTCGCGCGAATCCAATGCGATTTTAAGGCGAATATCACAGGCATCCGCAACCGTAACGCACGATAGACCATCAAATATCGTCCGTTACGGTGATTGGAAGGATGATCGACTAATATTTTTAGGCGCTACCTCTAAGTCTACCGGATCCGTGAAGATTTGTGTAGCTTCGAACGCCGATGGTCGGAAATCAGACTTAGGAAATCCGAACCGACCAAAATGTCGAATGATAATCCAATTGAGTCGCCGCGAAACCAACACAGTTCAGGGCTAATTGAGCCAACGAGAACAAGACGAGTTCTCACGGAGCTCTTTTAGTTGTCACCGAGTGATTCAGGTCCGATCGACAAGGCTCAAGAAAAATCTTCTCGCGGCCAAGCTGGACACACCATTCTCGTCAATCCATCCCTATGTTTGTACGTAATTCGATCGCCCCTACGGAGGCGTAACACGGTATCTCAATCTCGGTTACGCAATTGTAACATCTACCAGATGGACATATATCGGATCGCGTCACGCGGACCAATAGACCACGACGTCGGCGGATTCGATTGGCGCACATAGCTTCGAATGGTATTTCGTAGTGACCCAATCTCGTCACGTGTCCTGTCACATCCACCTACCGTCGATGCCTCATTTTATTACCAAAAATACCGCATATCAAGAGTTGGGTACCGAGGAACATTGTGGGGTTCTCGTTGTTCAATGACAAAAGTAAAAAGCATTCAAATGGGTCTGGCCACGCTTTAAATCACTTCTGAACTTTTTAGGTACGCATAATTTAAGGTTGTTGCTTAAAAATATTGAGGTGAATAGATATTAATGAAAATTCTAATAGTCGTTATGGTAGCTTTTCTGAATATACTGGCAAAACGGAAACGGAGATTTCCGCAAATCGTTAATTAAATATTAAATTGCAAACTTTGCGTCAACGTTCGCATGACCGCATTGGTTGTATTGGGCAACGTCGTTACGGTTTCAGTCTCTCCCTTATAACTTTCGTATATGTGAACAAAGTGAGCCAAAAAACGAATACTATGTGCAGTGTACAGAATAAGTTCTAATTAATAAGAATGTATGAAAAATATGCGACTGGTTTACAAAAGAGGCTTTTTGAGACGAACAGTGGGTAAAAAAAGTATTTGCACACCTCGTGTTTTTCGAAAAATTTTATCGAACAATTTATTTTCCTTCGAAAAAAAAGCTGGAGTATGTTTTTTTTCGCCGGATAATTTGAAAAACACGAGGTGTGCAAATATTTTTTTTTTCCGCTTAGAAAATCAACCGATATCTAACGCGCCAATTTCAAATACGTTAAAGTTAAGGGGTTACGTGGGTTTGAAAATTAAAAAAAAACCATTTTTTTAATTTTTATTATCTAATAGTACAATATGTCTAGAATATTCTCCCAAAGTTTTAAGTCAATCGGAGTAAAAGTCTAGGAGAGAGAGCCTTTGGAAATTCCCCCCGTTGGGAAAGACCGGCCGGGAGCGACGCAGGTATACGCATTTTTGTCAAAACAATATTTTTTAAGTCGGTGGACACGATTTCTCAAAAACGAATGCACCGATCTTATTGAAATTTGGCACACTTCTTCAAAATAGCATTGACTAGTGATTGAACGAAGGTTTCTTTTTCTTTCGATTACAACTAATTTTACAAGTATTGTAAATTCTACCAAAAATTGAATTATTTTGCATACAACTCTGCCAAAAATTCAAATTTCAATTTTTTTTAAAAATCCTTCGTTCAATCACGAGCTAAACTTATCTACTAACAGAAAAAAATAGGTTTTTAAAGTTCAGATTAAGCTATCATGAGTTATCCTGACCACCACGAGGACACTTTTTTTTAGGACTCTTCGGAAACCAGGTCCCACCGGCTGAATTTGCCAAATTTTTGGATGAAATTTTTTTTAAATATTGTTGAAATGTTGCTCTTTTATGTGCTTAATATTTTGAATAAAATAATTTATATATTATATTTAAAAAGAATAGAGAAAATATGCTTTTTTTGGCTTTGAAACCCAAGCCACCCCTTAAAGTTAAATGCGAGTAAGGGGCATGGCTTCGTTTATTTCTATGATGTATTTCCTTTTTTACCTAGCTCCGGCGACCGTGGTACGATGTTTAAACATCGAAAATTAATTTTTTGATCATCCTACCTCCTTCAAACAAACGTACTGTCAAAATCGCTTATAACGGTATTGCTTACAACGACGAATCGGCGATAACGTCGGTACTGCATGATCCCTTCAACGTCGTTATAACCGGTATTGACTGTATGTGTAAATAATAATTACGATTATCTACGATAGACTTGAAAATCTTCGCGACATTTATTCGTACACATCATTAATATTTTGCTACAGTAAGTTGGCATTGGTGACGTCACTGAATGTATTAGTATAGGAACTTCGTTTCTTCCCCCGCCCTTATTCAGCAGCTACCTTAATTATAAATCCACCGGCTAAAACCTTCTCGAAAAAAAAGTGTTTTTTTTTCAGAATGTTGAAGTAGTGCATCGTTAATGCGCTACTTCAACATTCAACTACTTAACAAAAATTAATTCTTTTCAATTGTTAACATTTTTTGGCTGTTTTAGACCGTGAAAATTTCTCAAATATATGACCTCAGTTTTAAAAGAACGAGCTTTGGATAATGATTAAAATAAAGAAATGAGAATTGAACCAAAAAGAAAAATCGTCGCATTCCAACGATGCAAACTTCAACGTCTTCGTTTTATTGTATTTTCACGAATTACCTCGGATTTCCAATCTAGAGTTACTCGAATAGAGGGAGAAGAAGACACTAACGGACAAGACGGTCATGACAAACATATGAGTTCTCTAGTGGCTACGGGACACTGGAAAATGTAGCGTCGAGTGTTTCTTCAAGTATGCCTGATTTCTCAGTATCTAGCTGTACTTGAGCGCTGCTAATTTCGCGACAAGAACAGTCGCCCGAGCAGAGCGCAGTACAGCTAATTAGAATACTATTTAGCGGACTAACACCTGGATTTTTGTTTTATAAAGCGTCGCCATTTGGTTTCCGTCGTAGTTTCTTGTGATTTCTTCATTCTGGTCTACCAATAAACTACCCATCTACTCGGCTTCGTTAGCCAAGTTTGCGTTGACACTAACCATCCAAATTGATCGAAGAGGAGAACAGTGCGAAAGCAATTGATCAGAGAGGTAAAGCAAGGTTCTCTTCGCATCCAAGTACCGCTATTAGGAATGCCTCGTGTTTGCTTTTAGTTGCTGCATATCGAAGCCGCCCACCTACCTATTCATGCCTCATAACCCAGCAAATTCCTGACGCAATTAAGCCTCAGTGTCCCGAATAGCTCTCGGCATCGGTCACGAGAATTTACGGTCTAACAACATACGTAGACTTCTTTGGACAAATATCAATGCCCATGCGAACATTTGTCGAGAAGTATCCCAGATCCTACCACATCCCTATACGGATTTCATATTGGGACGCCGCACGTGGCGAGTCCACATTGGAATACAAATGGATTCCGCGGTATTACTCGATTCGAGTCGTTTGAGAATTTTTCATTTGAAATTCTCAAACGGAATTTGTTGGATCTCCAAAAAAAAAAATATATTTTCGTCATCTGGTGCACAACCTCGCTGAGTACTCCCAAAAATGGGACTCCTCAGCGGGAGGAGTCCCATTCAATGGGAATCCACATCTCTATAGGAATTTGACGATGATATTGAAGTTTGCATCGTTGGAATGCAACGAAATGTTTTTTTTTTTGCTAATTGCACATTTTTTTTAACAGATTAACATTACGACATACTTTTTTTTAAGATCCACTCATTTTGTATATATTTCGTTTAGAAAATTCAACGTATAATATGCGATGGGATCCATCAAGAATCGTATCGGATAACTTTGAAGTTTGCATCGTTGGGATGCAACGAAAATGAATTCCTTTTTAATTGTTGAATTTTTTTTCCCCAGATTTAGGGTGTAAAAATCATTCAAACGTTTTCAATTCACGTTTTCGATTTTTATTAGAGATTTATAACTTCAGTTTGCAAAAAAAAAAAGCGCTTTGGATAAAATTCAAAGAAATGAAAAACCAAGAGAAAAAGAATCGTTGCATAATCTATTCGATTATGTGGAAATGGTTTAGGATTCAAATTGAATTTCATTGGGAAATCCCAATTAGAATCCAATGTACGAACGTGACATTTTGGTATAGCAATGCCCCATTGAATCTCTATCAGGAAGTAAGGACAAGTATGGGAATCCAATTGGATACCTACGACAATTTCTGCGCCCGTGTGATCAATGTCAATGTAAAACTGTAACGCAAGGTCGATGTGACGTAACTTAGAGCTCCTCGTTCAGCCAAAAAGACTTCATTATCGACATTTTTTTTTTTTCTAATAATTCATCTTGGTGGTTTACGCAGGAGGGTGCACGTACTTTACAATCCGGACACCCGGTGCGTAGCGTAGCGCGTCGAGTTATCCGGACACTCTATTCCTGACGCTGTATTCCCGTTCTCGCGCTGTTCATTTAATTGTTTGCGTAATAGTTGCACTCGTGACCCCCCCCCCCCCCCCATTATGTCCACATTACGCAAATACGTACTGGAAGATAGACTCGCACTGTTATCAAACCTTACGCCACTGGCTCGAATATATTCGTCGATTCATCATCGACCCCGAGATCCGGATGACGCGTTAAATTAGGGTGTTCAAGCTACTAAGATACTTGCAAACAGTTTGCGATTAAACCTGTTGTTTACTGAACAACGATATTCTACGAATGCCGATAATTGGCATTTAAGTGGTCTGCATAAGTTTGAAATGTCAAAAGTACGATTTTGTTTTCTAACTCTTCGTGATCACCCTGGGTGGAATCGACCCGTCGATCAATTTTTGGCATAAATATATAATAGTTCCCGGCTTCGAATGGGAGTGTATTCACCATCTTACCTGGAGTTTGAAGTACATTCATACCATAAAATTTACCTACTTCACATGTCGGAATAAATACCTTTTTTAGAGCGCGCACTATGCTACTATTTTTTCCCAAAAGTAGCATATCTAAGGAGTATCGCGTCCAAATTTTAGGTAAAAATGTTGAAAATTCACGGAACTATGATTTTTTATTAGCGAAAAAGTGTATTTTTTGCGTTTTCACCTCTTTATGATTTTTTTTCAACATGTCGCCATTTTATTTCTTATACATACATTTTTTGTGCATCATTTAGAAAGTTCAAAGCATATTCTGTAATTTTTTGAACCACTTCGGACGGATAGTTTTGTCACAATACTTTTTTGAAAACTGACTGGGTAGAATCGACCCAAGTGCGACCACCGCGATTGAATTTGAATGTGTGATCACAAAGGGTTAATTGCATTCTTTTGTAGTCTAGCGTCTTAACTTTACTTTGCGACAAGGATCTATTATTACTATTAATAATTTGAAAAATCGACCAAGTTATGACGATTATTGTGAAGAGTCAGATCAGTTATGACGATTATTGTGAAGAGTCAGATTTTTTACGTTTTTCTCGAAACTAACTTCTATGAAACGGTGTAAGTCGTATCTCGAAATCGATTCGTCCGATTCAATTCAAATTCAGAGCATAGTTTATAATATTTTCTGTCATATGATCGGGCGTTTTTTCATATATTTATCGATTTGTTAATAACAAATGATTAAAATTGTTTTTTTTTTCAATCGAAAATTATACTCTTTTTCCTACAGCTCGCCATTTTTGTAATTTTCAAAATTTCAACAAGTAACAAGCCATATGGAAGTTTTAATATTGTACTAATAATAGATTTTTGATGTTTCATTTCCAAACAATAAGTTCATTTAAAAAATAATTACTCAATAATAAATAAACTTAAATAATAACTTAATTTCTATCTTAATTATTTCTCTTAATTCTTAACTTCATTTCTATCGACTAAATGGACTCTTTTTTTTTGGGCCAAAACTTGTGCAGGTCCCTTAACGTTCAAATGATCCCGAACAGCGCGGTACATATGACAAATGAAACTTCGTCGAATTGAAAATCATTTTTTCGGACACTTAATGTTAATTCTATAACACTAACTGCCATAATTTTGCCCAAAATTGGTCGACAAAAGCTCTTGTCATGAATTACTTCAGAACGTTCGAATTAAATGATTCAAAGAATAATTCAGGGAAAGGGCAATCTAACCCTCAAAAGCTTTTTGTCCGTTGTGCTTAAGGCGGGCAACTACTTTAGATGCTTCAAAAAATCAATTTTTTTTTCTTCATGAATCGTTAGCAAAATATCTTATGAATAATAACCCCTAAAAATTTCTGAACGATATTCGGATTCCTTCCAACGGTATGTATATAAATGAAAAAGACTCTCGGCTCGACTCCCAAGCGCGCTCAGGTATCCACTAGCGCTCAGTTAGGTAGTTTGTTTGGGTTTTCATAACCCAAACAAACCCAAACTCGACCGTTTGGCAATTAGCTCCAAAACATCTCCATTCTGGTTACAAAATAATCGAGGTAGCGGCATTTCTTGCTGCTATTTTATTCAATAAAGGAAATTTAGCCCTACTCATAATTAAGAATGAACTACAAATCGTAGTTGGCAGGCAGAGCTACGGATATGCCGAGCAAATGGATCAGATGCGCGTGGCTCGGCAAAATAGAAAAAGTTTATTAGAGACAAAAGAAGCTCGAAAAGCTCGTAAAGAGGAAATGCAAGCTTCAAATGAGTTACATGAGGAAGAGAAAGGACTGCTGTATGGTGCTGGAATTGCTGATTAATCGGTAAGACACTTTATTATTTGATTAAACACATTTGATTTTGAGCTTTTCGTTTGTGAAACTTTAAACGTGCTTTTCTCGAAACGACATTTTTTCAATTTGCGGGAACCATAACTCAAAAACTAATTGATGGATCATCTTCAAATTTGGAACACGTTTACATAATATAATTTATTAAAACATGAACCTAAAGTTAGAAAGATTAGTTTATTTAAAACATATTTATTATTGCAAAATGCCGGGAAAAAAATGCTAAAAATCGATCATTTTTTTTCAAACACGTTCCAACATTAAATTCTCGATTTTTTTTTTCAAAATTTAGGTTCATGTTCTTAAAAAACATCTCAAGAATGTATAAAAATTTGTTGGAATATTTCAGATACGAATTGCGAGCTGCACAATTCCGGCAAATCGACAACGACGATGAGGACACGCCAAGGGACACAGCGGATTACACCTTAATTAATGCATGAAATAGCTTGAAAAAATTACCAGAGATGTATGAAAATATGAATAAATTATTGTCACAGTCGCGGAAATTTCCGTTTTTTTTCACAATAAAAAAAATCCAAAAAATCATCTAATTTTCGGTCTCCTAAAGTGGTTGCCCGCCTTAATCTGGGTAAGCCGCGCCACCTAGTACCGACGAGGCGCAATGCTATTAGTCGGCACAAAACATTTTCTTGGATTCACGAACCGAGGATGAGAATCGTATCGATAAAGCACGAGTCATCCCCGAAGATGATAACAAGAATTGTGAATGTTACCTATCTTTCTGATTTATGTGCCTTTTTCAACGCAGATTAACGTCGAGTCGGGGCGGCCAAGTAGTGGGGAAAATCATCTCTGGAGAGGGGACCGTCGAGCAGTGGGAGAAGTCAAGGGAGAGGGAACGCGTGACAGTTACGTGCGCCACATATTCTACCGCTCGCCAATATCTTCTGTTAACTTTATGAGGAAATAATTTCGCATTTATTTTTCTCAAATATCTACGCAATCTTTTTTTTATTATCAAATCTTCTGATAATTTCCCTTTGAAAAAAAATCCCAAAAAATTCGGCATACATCCCTGAAACAATTTTGTTTCCTGTCGAGTGAATCGATTATATTTATATCATTATACCCTAGTTGCAATAAAGTTTTTTTTCAAACTCCAATGAAAAAATATCGGCAAAATTTTTCACTTTCGTCCTATATTTTTAACTTCCTGATAAGATTGGGCGTTTTTATTTATTTTTTAACCACGGCAAGAAACGTATTTCAGTTAATTTGGGCAGCTAGTCGACAGCAGATAACACGAGGCGCCGGAGAGACTTTTTAAATCACGCGATAGGTATGCAGCGATAAATCATGAACCTCGCTGAATCGTAATACCCCGATTCGCCGAACGCATGTTTCGTAATGGGAGGGGGGGGGGGGGGGGGGGGGGGGGGGGGATATATATAAAAATTCTTTCAAGCACGTTTGCACGTCACTATTACAGTCTACTCTTCTATGAAAGACTCATGTATTTTTGTTTTCCTTCATAGAAACACAGATATCTGTGTGAAAAGGCAAAGTACATTATAGTACAGTGAAAATCGACGAGGCTGAAGTTTACATCGTTGGAATGCAACGAAAATTATTATTTTTCAATTCATCGAGTTTCTTATGGCTAATATTCGTTACGAAAATACATCAATCATTTTTTGAGTCGCTTATTCAACGATCGATAATTTTAATCTGTGAAAAAAGCTTTGTAAATTAATTAAAATGAGGAAGTAAAAATATAAAAGAGAATTTTCGTTGCATTCCAACGATGCAAACTTCAAGACCATGAAAACCGGTTATAACAACATTGAAGGGACTATGCAGTACTGACGTTATAGCCGATTGGTCGTCGCAAGCAATGTCGCTATAAGCGGTTTCGAATGTATTAGAAAAGCTCTCGTTAGCAAGGAAGGAAGAAAGCAATGGGCGCGTTAAACTCATGGAAATTGTTGTTTTTCTTGTAGAAAATACAAAGAAAAAACATATAACAGAGTCACGGATCCGTTATAACTAAAGAATTATTATTTAAGGGGTTACGTGGGTTTGAAAATGTCAAAAAAATCCATTTTTTTTAATTTTTATTATCTAATGTTCTAGACAATATGTCTAGAATATTCTCCCAAAGTTTTAAGTCAATCGGAGCAAAAATCTAGGAGAGAGAGCCTTTGGGAATTCCTCCCGTTGGGAAAGACCGGCCGGGAGCGACGCAGGTATACGCATTTTTCTCAAACCACTATTTTTGAAGTCGGTGGACACGATTTCTCAAAAACTAATGCACCGATCTTATTGAAATTTTGCACACTTCTTCAAAATAGCATTGACTAGTGATTGAACGAAGGTTTTTTTTTCTTTCGATTACAACTAATTTTACAAGTATTGTAAATTCTACCAAAAATTGAATTATTTTGCATACAACTCTGCCAAAAAATCAAATTTAAATTTTTTCAAAAATCCTTCGTTCAATCATGAGCTATACTTATCTACTGACAGAAAAAAATTGGTTTTTGAATTTCAAATAAAGCTATCATGAGTTATCTGGACCACCACGAGGACACTTTTTTTTTAGGGGTCTCCGGAAACCAGGTCCCACCGGCTGAATTTCCCAAATTTTTGGATGAAATTTTTTAAAAATATTGTTAAAATGTTGCTCTTTTATGTGCTTAACATTTTGAATAAAATAATTTATATATTATATTTAAAAAAATAGAGAAAATATGTTTTTTTTTTGCTTCGAAACCCACGTAACCCCTTAAATAACTCTGATGAATATCGGCTGAAAGTGTAGGAATGAAGTTTGCATTGTTGAAATGCGAAGAAAATTAATGCTTTTAAATTGCTTCAATTTCTTTCGGCAGCTTACACCTACGAAAATCGTCAACTTCTTCTTAAGACGTTTATCTACTATCTAAATCTGTAGAAAATATTCTACATGGTTTCCAGAAAGAAAAATAACAAAAATCCAAGCAACTTGAGCGGTCTGGATAAGCTTGAAATTTTGAAAATACAATTTTTTAATTTTGTAGTCTTATAGCCTAGGATCTTAACTTTAATCTACAAGAAAGGTTTTGTAAAATTTCAAAAGTTAACCGAGTTCCAATTTGCTGTTTTTTTTTTTTGCGTTTTTTGCGAATTTTTCGCAATTATGTTTCGCACATTTTTTCGAAACTGTGTTTCATGCGAACGGTGTAAATCGTATCTCAAAATCTATTCGTCCGAATCACTCCAAATTCGGAAAGAGGATATTTTGTAACATTTTCTATTGTATGACCGGATGATTTTTTCATATGTTGATCCATTTGTTAATAACAAATGATTATTTTTTTTGGTCGAAAATCGGGCCTTTTTTTACAGCTTGTCATTTTCCTAATTATCAAAATTTGAAAAAAGTATCCGGCCATATGAAAGTTTTATTATTATATTAAAAATACGTTTTTTTTTTAATTTTTCAGTTCGGATGCCCTCAATTGCCAGAACCACCAACACCGATCGGCCATGTGGAGCAGCGACGGCACTTTAGATAATGAGAAACACTTTGGATAATAAAGAAAGATATGGCGTTGAAGTTTGCATCGTTGGAGTCAAACGAAAATGAATTCTTTTTGAATTGTTCAATTTTTTTCGGCCGATTTAGTCTTGGGATAATCATTGAAACGTTTTCACGTATTCTTATTAGACATTTATGACCTCAGTTCGCAAAAATGGCTTGCGATAACGATCAAATTTAAAGAAATGAAAAATAAAAAAGAAATCCTTGCATTCTAACGATACAAACTTTAATATCATCCTTGAATAATAATAACTGTTTATCAATATTTCGCAATGAAAAAAAAACTCAATCTTGAAACAACTACGTATTACTCGTGTGTAATCCCAACCTCGTCGTCCCATGACGTTGAAGTTGGATCCTTGCAATGCAACGATTTCTTTTTTCATCTTTTATTTCTTTATTTTCTCATTATCCAAAGTGTTTTTTTTTTGCAAATTAAGATCGTAGATCTCTAACAAGAATACGTAAAAACATTTGAGTGATTTTCATAGTGTAAATTGCCCAAAAAACATTCGAGCAATTGAAAAGAATTATTTTCCGTTGCATTCCAACGATGTCAACTTCAACACCGTGTCATTTCAATACTCTTATCAGAAAAACGTCTTAGAAAACGTTCAGTTTTTTGTGATCAAAGATAATGCAGACCCATTAGCTATTGGCGTAACTAGGTAGAGGAAAGCCCCCCCCCCCCCCCCCCCCGACTGTGTGTGCCCCCTGCCCAGAATTTTCGAAATGTCTGTCTTATTCACGGTCCTATGTATAGATCTGGTAATTCTGTTACATCGACAGCAAGAGCGAAGCTCTCATCGTAAAAGATTTACTATCAAGTAATAGATAATATTATTGTAAACCTAAAACGGTGATTTGAGAATCTCCCGTTAGCTCACACCGTTGATGCATTTTTTAAATTGGATATAAAGAACGGAGAGAATTTCATCAATAATTATAGAAAAATGAAAAGGAGATGGAAAATATACTTCAATGTAAAAATGATGAAATAAGGGCTGAAAATTTAAGAAAGCATATTCAAAAGGAGTACTGTTCTCACTTATATGAACATTTCCAAGCAGTAATATTCCTCCCAGTGAGCTTCGCCAGCTGTGAGAGAAGTTTTTCTGCCATGAGGCGGATAAAAATGTGGCTTAAAAACACAATGCTTCGAGAACGATTCTCTCATATGTCACTGCTGTAATTTGAAACTGACATTGTTAAAAAAAAATTTCAGCTGAAAAAGGGTCGGGCCGATTTGCAGAAAAAAAAACAGAAAACAAAGACTTATTTAATCGGATACCTACTGAAAGTAAAGGTTGAACACTGATAACTGGATTAAGAAATGATGAACAATTCGACGATTATTTTTCAAGGCATTGCAAGAGTTTGATATTGATGTTAACGTGAACGTGTAATTAAAGCAAGTTTCATATTTCATGTATGTTACATGATTTTCCACTATTATGTAAATTTTATTTAAAAAAAAAGATAATTGTTAGCGAAAACCAGTTCCTGTCAGGCCAGCCTCTGCTGCCCCCTGGAAAAAATGCTGCCCATGCCAATGCCATTAACACAGTTATGAATCTATCGAGCTGATATTGGATTGGTGCAAGTTGACAACAGAATGTCAGCTCGATTTGCGATTTTTGAGTTAAAGAACTTGAGTTAAATTTCCCGCATTCAAATACGTTTATTTCTCGAAAACGAAATACCGTGACTGAGCTAAACCTCAAAGTTGAGCTACTATTGGATGCAACTATTCTTAAGAAATAGTCTTCAGTATTAATCATCTTGACCCTTCTCAATGCCACGCGTCTCGTCATCATACCTGAGGAATGTTAGCGTTGATCTGTCGATTGAGAGCGTCTCGCTCCTTCTCGACCTCCTGTAGTCTCGACTCGGCTTCCTGCAGTCGTTCCTGGCTCTCGCGCAACGAGTCCATGAGTTTGTCGCGCTCATCTAACATCGAGACCATCAGCTGCTCGAAGTTCGCATCCTCGCCTGAGAATTGCGAACTTCTCTGGCTGATACTGTCCTCCGCGATGGTCGGCATTACGTCGCACATCATATTCCACATTTTTCTAATGGAGGCGAGCAGCTCGCGCCTCCGACGAACGCTCGCTAAGCGAAAACGATTCGCTTTAGAAAAGCTCTCGGCACGATCGGGCCTGCCACTTTCGAGAGAACTTGTAGCCTCTCGACTCGGTAGTTTGATCTCTCACGAAAATTCATTCATGAAAATTCATCGTTTGCGAGACTCGGCGTCCGTAACGAGAAAAAGAAACGGTTTCCGGGTTGGGACTGCGTTCCTTTCTTGACCCGGAACGTTCCGAATTCTTCTTCCTCCTTTTGCTCTCCGCTCTCGGCTTGTACTTCATTCGGCCTCCTCCGAGCTAACGTCGGATTTCCTTTTTCACTGTACGATGAAAAATTGGGGAAAAAAAAAAAAAATCCAAAGAAATGAGAAGCTTTCGACCCGAGCGTCCAAGGCACTTCCGAGTCCTGTGCGCGCTAACTCATTCGCCGCCTAATCATCATCGTTTCTATTCTCATGCCGCATCGACGACGGTGTCGCCATGCTCTGCTCCGAACTCTCTTTCCACCCAAAGATGTTCTACCCAGCAGGCGTCCATTCTTCGTTGTTAACGCGTTCGATCCACCAGACTGATGGGCTTTTCGATAGCTACTGGATTACTTTCCGCGATGCTGATTCAAACTGGAAGCGCGTGTGCTCGTCTTTGAGGTCCTTGGACTTGTCTCACCTGATGCAGACTTTCGTCTGCTCCGTAAGGCTCTTTGTCTCTTGAAAACTTCCAGCGAGGAATCGAAACCAGGAGGTAGGTCTGGAATTCAAATTTCGTAAAAAAAAAAATGGCAGGAAAACGAAAATAAAACGGCAACGTGATCGTTGTTTGGGTTTATCTGAGTTTTTCACCGTAGAGAGTGACGCTTGGAAAAAAGATAAGGGAAGAAAAGAGAGTCGTTTTGGTGAAAACGCGCGAAGCAAGCGACAAATCTTCGATTTTCACGAACAGAGATACGACACTGTTTAACTTCCGTGATAGGGATGCATCGCTCATCCGGACGGAACGATTTGTAATTTTCTCCTCCGTTCCGGCTTCATAATAATCTTGTAAAACGATCGCGTCTGTGAACCGGTAGTAATACGATCGGAGATTGTTCAACTAACGAACCTGTCACTGCACAACAAAGCTTTCTTTTTCTTTTTTTTTTTATCGCAGTGTATTATACGCGAAATCCGTCGCTCGTTGAATATTCGAATATCGAAAAGTCAAAGAGACAGGGAGACTACGTGCGAAAAACTCGCGCGAATTCCGAAAAATTGCGACTCAATTTCTTCTGTGTACACTGGGAAGAAAAAAATAGGATTGGGGGGGGGGGGGGGGGGGATTGGGTGAAGTTCGATCAACGACGAAGGAACGACACTCCTGACCACGCGACTGTCACACACGGCGAACACACGCGCGCAGAGTGGCAACACGCACACGTACCACAAAAGACGGACTTTATCGCACACACGAAAGCGCCGAAAACTTTTTTTTTTTTTTTTCGAACAAACGAAACCGGCACAGCCTCGGATTAATCCTGACGTCGAGGATACGCGCGAGCGGGGGCGAAAAAAAAAACGCTAACGACGGAGACGAGCAAGCGATAAGAGGATCTTCGGAGTGTGACACGTTCAGCGGTGGCAAACGGTGGTGAATCCGCTTCGCGACACACCTACGAACGGGCCACCTTTTGCACCCTACCGCCCAGTCTCTCTAAGCTACCTCCTCCGTTTCCCGATAGCGGCGGCCATCTTGCGTCCCAACGCTTCGGGCCTCTTCGGAAATTATCGGCTCTCGAGGATCCCGGGTTTGCTGACGCCGCCGCTGCCCCCTACCCCAAATCCATTCCACTTGCCATGCGTGCGAGCAGCGCCGAACACGCGCGGAAACACCCGAACGTCGATCAGTCTCGTTTACAACGAACTACTTACGCCGATCTCGAACAAGAGCAGCACTTCCGGTTCGCCGTAGCTGCAGGTAGATTCGCACCTGAATCGGAGAAAAATTCGCGCGGGTTTGATTAACGCGAGACCTGGCGATTGGCCAATGACCAAACAGTACGAGCAGTCCCAGCGGAATGTTCGATCCCCCTATTGGCCGATCGACAAATTGAATATTCAAATTCGAACGCCTCGATCTTGCCGATCGGTTATTAATCGGCAATTGAAAAATCCCCGTTGTTTCACACTAACAATTGATCATAGATTGAAATTAATTAATCAATCAACATATCTATTACAATACGATTTCCCATCGCTAATAATTAGGCAAAAAAAAAGAATTCTTAGCCAAGGGCGCGAGAAAAAAACGGCAAACAGAATAAACGTTCTGGCAAATTGGAAACAAGGCGTGCCAAATTAACAAAGGAATGTTTCGAGAAAAAATAGAGAGTGACTAACAGGAAAGCGCGAGTCTGTGGGTCCTCACGCGCCCGCCCGCGGAAGCTGCAAGATCAATACTCTCGTTTCATCTCCCGTTCCCGTATAGACCCCACGAATACGAGACAAAATCTCTCAGTCTCGTTTCATAAAGGAGAGATCAGCGTCATGAGTACGGCCACGCACACTTGCATACCCGAATCCACAGGCAAGTTTCGTTCAAAGCAAAACTCATTATTCATCCTCTTAATAACAACAAAAATTAGTGATAAGTGTTACAATAATGTTGTTGGACACTCGAGCCTGCGAAGCGAAAAAAATGATCGGAAGTTCTCAACGCTTGGAAACGAAAAACTTCGCGAGGAGCAAGTGCGTTGTGACAATAATAACAAAAATAATTAAGATAAAGAATAAATAATAGTAGTAACGGTTTCAATTAAATATTGTGAATTAAATGAAAATTCAATAGAATGCATAACCAATAAAGTACATTTAACTTGTAGGATAATTCAACCCCCTCCCCTCTCCCTTAAAAATAATTCACATCCCTCGTAATGATAATTGAAATCTCGTTTAAGGAAAATTGAAATCCCGCTCGAGGACAATATAAAATCTGCTCAAGGGCAATTAAAGATCCTCTGGAGAAAATTTAAGTCTCCCTCAATAACAATCAAAACTCCCTTATAGCTTACGGGATTAAAAAAGAATATAAAACACAAGTGTAATTTGAAGAATAATTGAAACACGTCTTAATAACTCTTGAATCTCTCTTTGAAGTTAAAATCCCTTTAAGGATAACTTTAATCAGTCTTAAAGATAATAAAAATCTTGAGGATAATAAAAATTTCCCTTAAAGTTTTTTTAACCCTCCTTAAATACCATATTAATCCCCCTTAAGACAGTATTGTTTCCTAGAGCGCTGTTTTGGAAGTAATTTTCCGAATGGAATAACTATTAAACTTTTCCAGATTTCACTCTCAAATGTTTTACACATGTTTATCGATCCTTGAAGAATATTTAGAAATTGAAATTAAAAAATATTGTCGTATACCTTTGTACGTTTGTTTACGACGGTGCGCGAAAAATGCCGCCAATTGGCGCCCAGTGTTGCGGACGTTATTCGAATGTGAAAAGGAAATAAAACCAAACATATTCTTAATCTGATAGGCCCCAGGCTTACCTTGAAGTTAACAACCATCGAAAAAGATAACTATTGGAAACACGATAACTTATAGGTAACTTCCAAGCGGACGTTTGGTATCAAATTAGACAATTTCTGGACAACTATCTGGAAATTGCTACCTGAGTGATACGAGATTCAGCCAAAAAATTAATACAAAACGGTAGCATGCCATGTCAACTTCGATTATCAATGTTCTCTACTTTTCTGACCATTGTACACGTTGTATAATAAAAAATCCACAGGTATTACACAAAGTGCACGTATTTCATGGCATTGAAAATGTAATCAAACTTTTCGGGTGATAAAAAAACGTACACGCAAATAATATGAGTTGCTCCTCTCTCTCTCTCTCTCTCTCTCTCTCTCTCTCTCTCTCTCTCTCTCTCTCTCTCTCTCTCACACACTCCCTAACTCTCTAACTCTCTCACTCTCTTCTCACATTCTCACTCTCTCACTCTCTTCTCACATTCTCTCTCGCGGCCTCATACACATTCTCACATTCTCGCTCTCTCACTATCCATCCATACATCAAACCCGAATGAACAAATAAACCCAACTTAAACCCAAACAAACCTCACTTAAACCCAATCAAGCAAACCTAACTTAAACCCAAACAAACCTAACTTAAACCCAAACAAAACTAACTTAAACCCAAACAAACCCAACTTAAACCTAAACAAACCCAACTTAAACCCAAACAAATCCAACTTAAACCCAAACAAACCCAACTTAAACCCACACAAACCTAAACAAACCCAACTTAAACCCAAACAACCCCAGACAAACAAACCCAACTTAAACCCAACTTAAACCTAAACAAACCCAACTTAAACCCACCAACATTGTAATGTACAACCAAAATTGAATTTTACAACTTGTAACCACAAATGACTCTACATGTAATGCAGCATTTTTCAACAAATCACAGGCGTTTAGCATGTCGCAGCTGCCCTCACCCTGCTACCAGACAGCGGCAGTGGAGCGGGGGCAGCGTTAGTTTCGTGTGACATCTCGCTAAATCAGACCCCCTATATACATCTTTAAAAGCATTTTCAATGCTACAAAACTATTTCGATTCAATTCTCCTACCAATCTGAAAAACAGTCTACTGAAAGTATATGTCAAATCTGTGCTAGGATTCTGTAACTCGATAGCGTCTTTTTTCATTGGCGAAAAATAGGAAGAGCCAATCGTATGGAGGATTACAGTAGAAGGGGCGCCGCTCATTGGCTGTCGGTAGCTAACGATAACGAAAATTGTCGCTAAAACGTTAGAGAATTCCGGCACAGACGTATTCAGAAACGTCTGTAGAATAATAATATAAAATGAAAAAAAAACGATTTTTTCCAATTTCTAGACTACAATACTGTCATAAGGATAGTCGAAACGATCCTTAATGTGGATTTGTCACATTGATTTTGTTTGTTCAACCGTTTGTTCGATTTGTCAAAATTAGTACTGAGGGATCTTCATGGCGAAGAGTCGATCGAGGATCTTTCGGAATCGGTGGACGAGTTGCGCGAAAAGTTGGCAAACATGAAGAGAATGATGGAGCAACGGAAGGGGAGCACCCTAGGCGATCTCAGCACAGCGAGGAAGAGAAAAGAAACGTCTGACATAATAGACGGTAATTTTTTATCCTGGATCTTCATATCGGCACTCATCGTTATACTGAGCGTCAGTTTCTACGCGTTTTACACTCTCTATCACGCCGTGCTCAAAAAATTCCCGTCGCATCATACAGAATTGTAAATAACACGTGGCGCATCTGTTGCGCTCACCGCAGCGAAAGTAAGATGCGAGAGTATTTAGAATTCGAGATAATGACAGACGAATGAAGTGTGAAATGTCCTTGGTCGTAGTGTACTCGCGACGAATGGCCAAAAAAGGAACACTATAATAAGAATAAAGATCAGTAAAAAACGTAGAATAACGAATTGTCGATTGAAGAAAAAAATGAACACGATAAGAATGAAGCCAATGTTTGATGAACGATTGGACATCATTGACGGTAATTCGCTCCTGCGTGCTGCGAATCTCAGATATTACGTTTACTGCGAACGCAACGAGTAATTATGATCTCATGTAAACACTGAAACTCGTATATGTTCATGTTCTATTACGCGTGCGCAAGAATATTTTAGAATTGAGACGAACCTCAACATCGGGCATCGTGGCAAAAACGTCTTCCTTCGAAATGTATATTTATCGATTTCGTTTCGTTCGAATCCCACGACAGAGACACTTTTAATATCAGCAAAAATAATCATGTAAAATAAATGAAATTTCAATATACAAAATGAACATTCGATCGTCTATATTCATTATCCTTTTCGCGAAGTAACCAAACGGAAATGTCGGAGAGAAAAATAAAATGATTATTAGCTGTGAAGCGTTGTATGAAAGTTTCAAAGAATATTCGAGTACGAAGTGCGCAGCGCGTTTCGCGCCGACGTTCGTAATTGGCGGGTTGTCTCGGCCAATCATGAGGCAGGAGGGATGAAGCGCGGCCGCGTCAGTTTGCCGGGTGGCGTCTCCGTAGGTCGAGTGCCGTTTTCGTAATCACTTTTTTTTTAGGTTATGTTGCTCATACTTTATCTTCGTTGTTTATAAATATACGTTAATGCTTTTTCCGTAATTATACTCATCGCTCGTTTTTCAATCATCCACGAGAAGCTCCGAGTACAGTGAGTACGTTTGAGTCGCTATTTTGCTTTTCTTTGTGCGAGAAATAAATGTCCGGTAATCAGTGAAAAACGAGTCACTACGATTGACTCCTTTTCCCCGTTGTATTTACGCTCTTTAGTATTTTTGAAAAGGAACACACTTTTTTAATGTTTTTTATTGCATTACCTTTTTTTTTTTACGGCCGCGATAAAATTTCGATTTTAACATCACGTGACGACGAAGCGTTCTTGGCTGCTGGCAGGCCGTATGTCTCTCAAATGACAACTGTGTCTGAACAACTTTGCAACGGACACACGATGGTTGCTGCCAAACGGAAATTCCCAATGTCGAGGAGTTACGAGCGTTTCAGTCACAAATGTTGAAGCATACCGATTATTTTTCTAACCATAAATACGCCGATGAAAATTCAATGGCAAAGTTTCAATAAGTTCGATAAGATGTGTGCGCGACAAAAAATCAGAACCTAAACAAACTAGCACAGTTTTCAATGAAAAGTCCATGTTCAGTGACGATAAAATTCCAGCTCGATATGCAATTTTTTATAAGAAACTGTGTTGAATTGTCCAGATTGATTTTTTTTTCTTCTGAACGATACAGCGGTACTTACCGGAATTTTAAATTTGAATTGGACTAAATCTAAAAAAACAGGATCCTTCAACAATCAGCAGTGATATGCTTGATTCTTCCCAAGTTAGGACATTTTTTGTTTTATTCTATTTAAATTCATAATTTGAAAGAATTTAGCGTCAGGAAAGAAATGGTCCATTCTTGAATAATTATTAATAGATTACACCTAGCTGGAAAAAAGGAGAATTTTCGTGAATTTTTTCTGGGAAAACATGTGTAGATTGAACATTTTTTTTTATATTAAAAAGTATGGTTTTAAGTATTTTTTACAATTTTTGTATTGAAGAATATTTTCAGATGTGGTAGATACCATTCTTCATACAGATGAGATTGACGTTTACTTCGTTGGAATACAATGGAAATCATTATTTTTCGATTCCTTGAATTTCTTTTGACAAACGTTCATTAGAAAAATCCCTCAATTATTTTTAAGTATCTTAATGAGAGACCTAGAATTCAAATTTGTAAAAAAAGATTTTGTAAAATAATAAAAATGGGAAAACAAAAATATAAAAAAAATTTTTTTGTTGCTTTCCAACGATGCAAACTTCAAGACCATTTATGCAGACTTACGTTTGAAAAACATCCTTTGCTGGAACCACTGCTGTTTGGGAACAAATTATCCAAAATAAAGAAATCAAGTGCAATTAGTTTTTGCACGAATTTATCTAGTGCTTGTACAAAGGATTTAAGGAGTTACGTCGTTTTCGAAGCGAAAAAAAAGCATATTTTCTCTATTTAAAAAAATATAATATATAAATTATTTTCTTCAAAATGTTAAGCACATAAAAGAGCAATATTTCAACAATACTTTAAAAAAAATTCATCCAAAAATTTGGGAAATTCAGCCGGTGGGACCTAGTTTCCAAAAACCCCTAAAAAAAAGTGTCCTCGTTGTGGTCAGGATAACTCATGATAGCAATATCTGAAATTGAAAAACCAAATTTTTTCTGTTAGTAGATAAGTATGGCTCGTGATTGAAAGAAGTATTTTTTTTTAAATTGAAATTTGAATTTTTGGCAGAGTTGTATGCAAAATAGTTTAATTTTTGGTACAATTAACACTATGTAGAGTCTTGTAAAATTAGTTGTAATCGAAAAAAAAAACCTTCGTTCAATCACTAGTCAATGCTATTTTGAAGAAGTATGCAAAATTTCAATAAGATCGGTGCATTCGTTTTTGAGAACTCGTATCCACCGAATTCAAAAATAGTGTTTTGAGAAAAATGTGTATAACTGCGTCGCTCCTGGCTGGTCTTTCTCAGCATGGGGAATTCCCAAAGGCTCTCTCTCTCCTCAACTTTTACTCCGATTGATTTAAAACTTTGGGAGAATATTCTAGACATATTGTACTATTAGATAATAAAATAAAAATAAAAATGGGTTTTTTGACATTTTCAAACCCACGTAACCCCTTAATAAAATATTGATTTTTGAAAAATGGCCACAGTCCATAGTGAAAGTATCGTTTAAAAAAAAAAAAAAAACGCTCTATTATCATTGATAACAAAAAACTATGCAACTAAAAAGAAATCCTTTGGTCAATGCACTGGTTTTTTATATGGGGAAGGAGCTTGTAAAATTTGCAGTCGATCGGTGCAGTGAATTTTGAGATATCGTGGTCATCGATTTTGCAAAAAGTCATTTTGAAAAAAAAAAAACACGTTCGAAGTTTGCTGAACCTACCTATAAACAGCCATAATTCCCCAAATTTTTAATGGATCGACTTGAAATGTCCAGACAATATTTTACAAATGTAACATCTTGAGAACCCGTCGGAAAATAAAAAACGATATTTTCAAAAATTTCAACTAGCTGTAAGCCCTTCATATTAATTTTTTTTATTAAACCTTCTGTTTTTTCCATGCAAGCAAGCAATAAAATTTGTCATTAAATCCGGAAGCACTTGCGTTATATTATTAAAACCAAAAATGTAGAAGCCGAGAGAGCGAAGTAATAATCCATCGAGATGTCGGGTGGGATGCTGTACGGCGGAGACGAGATCGGCGCGTTGGTCTTCGACCTCGGACATCACTCCCTTCGGGTCGGTTACGCCCAGGAGGACACGCCAAAGGCTGAAATTCCGGCGGTAGTCGGTATCGCAGAAGATGCCAATGGTACAGCCACCAAAATCGAGCCAATGGACATAGACGACAAAAAATCGGACAGTAACATAACTCAGTCGAAGAACAAGTATTACATCGACACGACGATACTTCACGTGCCGCGCCCTGGCATGGAAGTTGTCAGCTACATGAAGGAGGGAATGATCGAGGACTGGGACCATTTTGAAAAGGTGCCCGAACAATTTCTCCACTCGTTTGTCATCCTTGAGATAAGCATACGCTTGGAGGCTAAAAAACAGGTCGATTTTCAATTTTTCTTCTGCTGAGAGTATCGGGAAGACCAGGTCGGGATTTTACACACAATTGATACATAGTCTTGTCAAATTTGCGTTTCCTTTTTTCTTAAAAAAATATTGATAAACAACTGAGTTATCATTATTTCAACAAAATGCCACTGTTGCTGCACTGTCAATCGGTATAGGTGATTCCGGCAACTAGGTTCATCTGAAGTGAAAAATAAGAAAATGCCCTTTTAGTATGATAATAAAACTTTCGTATGACAGGATACTTTTTAGAACTTTTGACAATTACGAAAATGCCCAGCTGTAGAAGAAAAAGTTTGATTTTCGGCAAAAAAAATAGCTTTAACCATTTGTTATTAATAAATACATAAACATATGAAAACATTATTTGATAGAAAACGCTAAAAAATATTATGAACTATGCTGTGTCCGAATTTTGAGTGAATCGGACGAATAGATTTTGAGATACGACTTACACTATTTCGTAAGTAGTAGTTTCGAAAAAAAAACACAAAAGAAAAAAGGGTCATTCACAGTGGGGCGGATCAATGGGCGATCTGATCCTTCACAAAAATCGTCCTAAATCGGTAAATTTTTCCAAAATATTTATTACAAATTAAAGTTAAGACTCTGAGCTATAAAATTATGCAATAAAACTAGTATTTTTAAAACTTCAAGCTTCCGGAAATCTCTTAAACCCAAACAGACCCATATCTTTTCTATTATTCACCTCACACTTTTGCAGTTCACTATCTTTACGTCCTTAGGTACTCTCCCGAAGTGTTGCCCATACCTATTGCGCGTCCACCACGGTCATTCTTCAAATACTCCTAACTATTATCAATTTTCTTTGCACGATTGAAAAACAAATGTACAGGTTTTGGACTACACGTACTCGAAAGTGATCCAGTCGGACGCGGAATACCATCCGGTACTGTTTTCCGAATCGCCCTGGAACGTTCGTACGAAACGTGAGAAGCTCACCGAGCTCATGTTCGAAAAGTACAACGTGCCAGCTTACTTTCTCGTGAAGAACGCAGTTCTAGCAGCGTTCGCGAACGGCAGAGCAACGGGAATAGTCGTCGACAGCGGCGCCACTCACACCTCGGCCGTCCCGGTTCAAGATGGCTTCGTTCTCACTCAAGCAATCGTCAAGTCACCCCTCGGCGGTGATTACATCAGTATGCAGTGCAGACAATTCTTGCAGGTTGTCAGAGCCTTTATTTTCCTTCATCCCTGGCAATTCTGCCCCCAATCTTGTCACTTTACTATTTCCAGTTGCTCAGAAATTCCCCCAGTGTTTCCCACGGCCACTCTTTCCCCAATACATTATCGCATTTGCACGAGGACACAGGGAGACTGTGAAAAACCTACGTCGATAGAGGCGTGCAATCCACTGTGCGGCTAAGCGTTCACACATCCTATTGTCGGGCCAGGCTATCGTTTCTTAACATGGGAAAAGAAACATTTTGGAAAGAATCAAGCACAAAACATTAATACGATTTCTTTGGCGTCGACAGGACAATGACATCGATCTATCACCTTCCTACATGGTCGGTAGCAAGGAAGTCGTTAAGGATCACGAGAAGCCAAAGTGGATCAAGAAAAAGGGAATCCCCGAGGTGACGAAGTCCTGGCACAACTACATGGTGAAGAAGCTCGTGCAGGACTTTCAAGCGAGCACCTTACAAATATCGGAAACCCCTTACGACGAGAAAGTCGTTTCGTCAGTCCCGGCAGTACAGTACGAATTTCCGACGGGTTATCACCAAGTCAGTTGAGCTATTTTTTTACATTTTTTCATTTTCTTCTTTCCATTAAGGAGATAGGATTCGAGGAGTTTCGGGACAGCTTATCTTTGGGGGGGGGGGGGATTCTATTGTTCTCGAGTAGGACGCTAACTTCTACACACCAATATTTCGTTTGACAACGACACGATTACTTTAACAAATTTCGAGTACTGCATTTAAGATGATTATTTTTACATAAGCGTATACATAACGTGTTTTCAATCTTATATCAATGTGTTTTATATTTTTTTCGATTGTTTTACATGTTTAAAAATTTGATACATTTTGCGACAGCGCACTGCTTGCATTGCGAGTTTGTTTTTTTTACGGTTGGTGACAATTATTCTGTTATCGCGGGCATCAGCGAGCGCAGCAACTCACGCGGTTCATTGAAAGAAAAGAAAACATTTACATTTTCTTCTTGAACCGAATAAATTTTGAACGACAAATGTCGAGTGTCAAAAATAAATATATCACTTCTCTTTGAACGTACGCCGCGCCACGATGAGCAGTAATATTCAAATACGCGCGTCATTTAGCCCTGACGCAATGTTGCCACACTTCTCTACTTTTCGTCGGTGTGGGAAGAACTGATCGTTTTCATTGACGAAAATGTCAATAATTAATAAACGGTGTAGACAGATAATTTACTTTTAGGTGATATAATTGTCATAAGATACTGAGTAGTTTGACAGTTTTTCATAACATTCTTAACATTTTTTGTACTATTTTGTGCAGAAAAATGCCGATCAGCGATGAGTGTAGGCATCTCCCTATGTCAAAGTGTTTTTTTTTTCAATTGTAAATTGTATGAAAACGGTGTAGACGAACGATTTAAAATTTGGAGGGTGCATACAGTATATGACAGAGAATCTACTGTACAAATTTGAATCGAATGATAACGTTTCGTCACTTGTCCCGAAACTCCTTAAGAAGGTCGCTCAGTTATCGCGTAATAATGAGATTAAGCTGAAATTTATTGAGGATATTTGCAAACAGGTATTACGACTCCGTGCAAAATTTCAAGTCATTCGTCTGCATGATTGTTGAGCAATTAATTATTGAAGTTAGGCTCTTGTACACGGGCGACATAGCAAAAGCTGTACGATAATTCTGAGACGACTCTTGCACCACAATAAAAATTATGAAAATTGAATACAAATAGGCAGAAGATGTTCTTGACATATTTATGAATGATTTAAACGAAGAGTGAAGCGTTTTGGCTGCCTCGTTATCGAGATATTTTCGAAACAAAACAGAAAATTGTAGCGGAATTTCGTAAAACGATAAAGCGCGCTACGACACATGGCAACGTTGCTTGAATAGGCGCCACAATTTGAAACGCACAAATTATTGCGTTCTCGTTATAAATGTCTTACCACGGTTTCATAAAGATTATTATTATTCATAAAGAGCATATTTAAATATTTTTTATCACTATTGTTATTTTTGTTGCTTATGAGAACAACAAAGTTATTTTTCATGTCTTTCTTCATGTTCGATATTCTTCATCCATAACATCTCGTGACAGAAGCTGCAATGCATGTATTCTGACATAAACTTTAAACCAATTATGCGTCGTCCCTCGACTGCGAATTCATTTTCCCGCTCAACTACTACTTTTCTCGCTGTTTTCCATTCTGTACTTGCTTCAACCGTAGATTATACTGTTTTCACTTCGGATTTTTCCTTTCCATCTATTCATTTTCGTCGAACACAAAAGCTACATTCGCGAAGGAACTTTGCCAGATGAGCGCTCACTATGTGGCGTTCGTATCTGAGCTCAGTGCAACCAGTTATTGAGAACTAAATTACGCGTTTGCCGCATTCAACTTGGTTAACAACGTATTCGCGATGTCAACAAACAAAAAACGACTAACAACATTTCTAAACAGTCAGTTATATAGATTCCACATATTTGTCAGCTGAAATTTGTTTATTTTACGTGACCGAAAATTTGATCATTCGGGATTGGCAGCCGTTACAGGTACCCGTGTTTAAGCATAGGCGTTCCCCTCTTGCCGCCTGCCCTATAGAGATCCTGGGCACCCTCCTTAAGGCGGGCAACCACTTTAGGAGACCGAAAATTAAATGATTTTTTGGATTTTTTTATTGTAAAAAAAATGGAAATTTCCGCAACTCTGCCAATAATTTATTCATATTTTCATACATCTCTGGTAATTTTTTCAAGTTATTTCATGCATTAATTAAGGTGTAATCCGCTGTGTCCCTTGGCGTGTCCTCATCGTCGTGTTTGATTTGCGGGAATCGTGCAGCTCGCAATTCGCATCTTAAATAGTCCAACAAATTTTTATACATTCTTGAGATGTTTTTTAAGAACATGAACCTAAATTTTGAAAAAAAAATCGAGAATTGAATGTTGACACGTGTTTGAAAACAGAAGATCGATTTTTAGCATTTTTTTCCTCAGAATTTTGCAATAATAAATATGTTTTAAACAATCTTATCTTTCCAACTTTAGGTTCATGTTTTAATAAATTATATTATGTAAACGTGTTCCAAATTTGAAGATGATCCATTAATTAGTTTTTGAGTTATGATTCCCGCAAATTGAAAAAATGTTGTTTCGAGAAAAACACGTTTAAAGTTTCACAAACGAAAAACTCAAAATCAAATGTGTTTAATCGAATGATAAAGTGTCTTACCGATTAATCAGCGATTCCAGCACCATACAGCAGTCCTTTCTCTTCCTCATGCAACTCATTTGAAGCTTGCATTTCCTCTTTACGAGTTTTTCGAGCTTCTTTTGTCTCTAATAAACTTTTTCTATTTTTCCGAGCCACGCGCATCTGATCCATTCGCTCGGCATATCCGTAGCTCTGCCTGCCAACTACGATTTGTAATTCATTCATAACCATGAGTAGGGCTGAATTTCCTTCATTGAATAAAATAGCAGGAAGAAATTCCGCTACCTCCATTAGTTTGTACCCAGAATGGAGATGTTTTGGAGCTAATCGCCAAACGGTCGAGTTTGGCTTTGCTTGGGTTATAAAACCCAAACAAACTACCTAACTGAACGCTCGTAGATACCTGAGTGTGCTTGTGAGTTGAGCGGGGAGTCTTTATCATTTATATACATACCGTTAGAAGGAATCCGAATATCGTTTTGAAATGTTCAGGGTGTATTCTTAAGATATTGTCCTAACGATTTATGAAATAAAAAAAAAATGATTTTTTGAAGCATCTAAAGTGGTTGCTCGCCTTAATTGAAGCCAAAATTCATCAAATTACACTTAGATGTCGCCTCAATGGTGCATTATTAATTTTCCTTCGTCTCTGTGGTTGTGCTTTCTCAATGGGAAAAGCCTAGATATAGTCATTTCCAAAGTAAGATTTTGTGTTTTAATGGAGATACTATTTTCCCTCAGGATTTCGCGTCGGAAAGGTTTCGCATACCGGAAGCGCTTTTTGATCCCTCGATGGTTCAGATGCGCGGTGGCATGGTTGGAAACACGATGCTGGGCGTTGGTCACATCGTGACGACGAGCGTAGGAATGTGCGACGTCGACGTGAGGCCCGCACTTTACGGCAGTGTCGTCGTCACCGGTGGCAATTCTTTCATACAGGTATCTCTTTGTTACCTCCTCGACCAGAATTTCATCGCGGCAGTTCTGCACAGCGATAGTTCTTTTAAAATACGCAGACACGATGGCCTTCGCGATTTTATCGGTCTAGCCGTTTCTTTTTTTCGAGAACGAATGCTTCAACTCTTAGAATTTTTTTGCTGACAAAAATCGCCCGTCACTCCGGCTTGGACAATTTTTCATAACGAATATTTGCGCACTGCAGGGATTCCCGGAACGTTTGAACAGAGATTTGTCGATGAGAATACCGTCGAGCATGAGATTGAAGCTCATAAGCGCGAACGGCTGCGCGGAGAGACGTTTCGGCGCGTGGATCGGCGGCTCGATACTCGCCTCGATCGGTACCTTCCAACAGATGTGGATATCCAGCCAGGAATACGAGGAGAGTGGCAAGAGCCAGGTCGAACGGAAGTGCCCTTGATTTCCTCGTTCCGAGCTTTCTGAAGACGAAAGTTCCGTATTCACTTCGGGATCGAACGCCGGAAATCACGAAAAATACCCCGGCATCCCATACACGTCTTTTCGCTTGTACAATCGCGTGAAAAAAGTATCTTTTTTTTTTGTCGAAAAACACTTCCCCTCTGAGGTTCCGTCGAGAAATGTGGGGGCAAAAATGGTCACCTTGACGTGTACAATTGAGAAGACCAATTTTTTTTTTCATTTGAGAAACGAAGTATTTCTTTACGTAACGCTTCATGATATTCCCTTTCTCATTGCTCATCGTATCTTTCTTCTTCTCTTTGCTCAAATATCCCGGAACCCCCTTTTTCGGTTCATCGTGCACATTATGAATGCAAACAAGAGAAAAACATTCAACATCCGGTATCGAACAGTTTTTTTTCCTCCGTGTGGGTTTTGTGTACCGTTTGTTCGCAACAATAAATTATAAATATTCCAATGTACATATGTAACGTGGAAAGAACGGAAAAGGATGCTTTTCGTATTCGTTGCGATGCTCTGTACGAGGCATCACTTCCGGTCTATTCGAACGAGAAAATATACGACAAATATATTGTTGGTAGCCATGTTTGCGCATTCAGTTTATAAAAACAAATATCCACACGCGACTTTACCAACGAATAAAAATACGATAACGTGTTGTCATTTTTTTTCAAATGCACACTCGATCTGTACGAATAAGACTTTTTCGATCAATCGTTTGTTTTCAATTACATATTTTGTCCTTTCTATGGATATCCTATCGACGGAAATCACGAGTAAACTTTACGAATTTTAAATCGCGACGAGAAGCAACGAATTTCGGCTGAAAATGGCGGGCGGTGATTTTCGACGTACCATTTCCAAAGTTTCATTATTCTTTTTTTTTCTTACTCTCCGGTACTTTCTTTATTTGTTGTTTTTTTCGCGATTTTTCTATTCTCCCGAACTCGCGTGACTTTTTTTTGGAAAATGGCAGCAGGAAAGTCTTTATCGAGCCTACCCCTGTCCTGAGGAATATTCATAATCATACAATTAGCGGCCGAGATATGACCGATCAAAGTTTGGCAAAACCGGCAATGCGGACTCTCGAAAATACGTTTTTTCGCGTTTCAGCTTCTCCAGAATGGCCCTTTCGATCTAGGCACATCTGACTGGGCGCATTGTGCGCGGAATCGTTTTGTATTTCGAATGGATATCGACCCATCCAGCTAGGACCACTTCCCGATCCGCGGGATCACCCCAAAGTGAGCTTCCCGGATTTCGCCAATTTTTCTGAACCTATCCCTTTGGTTATGGATTTTCGAAAGGCTTTTTCGGATAGAAGGAAACGAGTTATAGTGATGGATCCAACGGAATACTCTACGTCTGTCAAAATTGTTTTCGGTTAAGTGGTTATGAATCCCGTACGTGCCGACTAGGAGATTCCGGTTTTGACCACAAGCGTCCCTTCTAACGACAGCGCATCAGCCTAAAGTACGTTATGTGTAATTGAATTGCATATAGAAATTAACCTCTTAATTTTTATATATTCATTAGATATGTTTATTAATTTGTTATAATAAAAAAAGCATACTTCGTCAATTTGTAAGAGTAGAATTAGCTCGATCAGTTTTGATATATTACGTAATTCTACTATCACGCGCTGTATTACTCGTACCGTTTTGTTTTATTTGTGTTGCTTTATAATCTAGATGATTCTAAGATTATCCATATTATCTCTCATTAACCTCGATTACGAGATAATCAAGATTATAGAGAGTATAATCGCTAGAGAATCCAGATGACATTTCTCATCAACGATTATCTAGTTTCCAGATAATTAAGGAAATCTAGACAATTGAGATATCTTGGTCATAGATCGTTGGTAAAAAAGAAAAGTTGCCGCTGAACGTGATACACGTGTCTCAATAGTTTTTCGTCGAACGACAATGGCCACTCTCGACGAACGGAGTCTCGGCAAGGCAAAAAAAGTGCACAAGCGCTGTAGAAAAAAATCCAATTGCCGTTAAAGAAATACAAAGTGAAACTTTGTAAATGACTAAAAGTGGGACGTCTCGATCCACGCAGAGTTGTATTGCACAAAAATTATTCGTGAATCTTGTGGCACTTTAAGTGACACTTGAAGTTATTTGCGATGTCCTTGATTTTGTCGAGATCATTCTCGAGTCCTTTGCGTGCTTTTTCTTTAGCCTCGTCGTCCGTAGAGCTCAAGAATTCCAGCACCAGATCTGTAAAATATTTTCACAATTTTGTTGTGTTCGAAGATTGGAAGGGAGGAATTTTCGTCACCATTACTCTAGGGTATCGTACGTGAATGTGTTCTTAATCCTAGAACTCATGATTGGGGTGCGTTCGCACCCCACGCGAACTTGGAACTATGCTTTGAGTTGGCGAGCGATATTACCGATTTCGGATCCGAACCATAATTCAATTCGAAAGCCTAAGAGTAGTAGCAGATCGGTCGCGGCTTCGCTTTATTGTTAGCAATCCGCAGTATACTTCTAGACTTTACGTGGAGTGTATATGCACCCCGGTCGTGAGTTGGCGTTCGACTTTCGTGGCGGTAAGCTAATTTTATATTTTATTTTAAAATTAGTATATTTAAAATGTTATGGCATAATTTGAGTATAATAGTCACAAATATTATTTACAGATCGAAAAAAAAATTTGTTCGTGTTCCGGATCAAAAGATTGCAAGAGCTATCCACATTGCGTTAAGGGTCGCCGAGTCATATGCGAAAAGCACAAACAGCGATTCTGCACAGATTGTGCCACAGTCGACGAAATTTCTCTCGGTTCTTCATTTGGTTCGAGTTTTTAGTAGGAAATAAAAATAAAAAGGTACTTCAAACTTTTCACGAATTTTTCCTTGACTTTTCACATTGCTAATTTTCGAATATTCGTCTTCTTCAATGGCCCAAATAAATAAAGTTTAACTAAACATAACGATAGTATTTTTTTCGGATAGTCTAATACGTTTTCTTCAAAACTCCGTTTGAAATTTGAAAATCGATTGAACGGTTGAAAAAATACAAATTTTTATTCAAAGAACGAGGTTTTCGCTAATTTGTTCCATTTTTCAATCTAAATGATTTTTTCACTAATCAAATGTTAATTGAAGCAGATGTGTCGCACACCATTCTTTTCTTTATGAAAAAACGAAGAAATTCATGTATGATAAAGTCCATTTATCTTCGTAAGACCGTTTTTATGATCAAGAAAAGCGTGGGGTGCATATACACCCAAGTCATGCGTTTGAAGGTAAAAAAACGAGTCATGAGTTCTAGGGTTAAGGTGGAAAGGATATTGGGTGTGAAAATGCCATACCGTGATACTGTGAGAGCATCGAGGCAGTCGAGTCTTCGAGATGCGCCTGCAGAAAGGAGAGAACTGATGACACGTGTCTGCCGGACATGTGAAGGGCGCACTGGGTCGCGGCGGTAAAGAGAATGCTCGTGACGAGATGCAGGGCCAACGCAGGATCCGAAGTTTCGCGCAATTGTTCCAAAAGTGCTTGACGATGGCCGAGCACGACGGGCCTCTCCTTCTTCTTGTCGAACTTTCGTAACACCAGACAACAGGCGGCCATAGCCGTTTCGATGCTGTTCAAAAACTCCTCGATTGAGTTGCCGACAGTGGCGCGATGCAAATTGCCCAACGATTCCTTAACATCGTTCGGAACTTCCAGGAGCATTTTGGTTCTCGCTTCGGTCGTCATGTTGCTCGGACACTGCAGTAGATTCTGTTGAGCCGCTAGCCGGAATATATCAGTAGCAAAATCGACCGCGAGTGTCTTCACGAGATACTTGGTGAGCGAGGATTGCGAAGTTTTATCCAAGAGCTTCACGCCCTTGTCGTATATACGTATATTCGTAGCGAGCATGTTGAGACGTTCCTCGACTTCCGTGAGATTGTTGTTGTTCTTGGTGCTTCGTGCCACGTTCTCAGCACACGACAATGCTAATTTGTTTAATTTCGGTTGCAAATAATGAGCCAGTTGTTCGACAAAGTTCTCGATGTCCGTGAGACTCTCATCCTCACCGAGTTTGTCCCTTATCTCCTCGAGGCTCACCAGCACAAGCTCCGTTTTCGCATTGTTGCGAACTTGCTGCTCATCCTCGCTGTCGTTCTCCTGATTCTTCGACGTTTGATTGTACCTCTTTTTGGTCGATCTTGTCTTCGTTTCGCGGCCCTGGCTACCTCCACCCGCCTTTCCACTGCTCGCTTTCTTGCGGCGCTCCTCTTTTTTGTCAACTTTACCATCGCCAACCACGCTCCCCGTTCGCGAGGCTAACATCTTCAATTTGTTCTCCGCTATCGACTGCAACCATCTGCCACTGTCCACCGCGTCCCGCGCATGCTTCTCGGCTATCGGCTCGAACGGCTTCGATAGCGTGTGCAAAAACGCCTCGGACACGACTACAGTGTTCGCGAATATGTGAAAACTCACGGACGATCTCTTTTGCGCAGCTTTCAAAAGATTCTCCACGTCCTCGGTGCTAAAGATCGTGGGCAACAACGGATAAATGTCGGTGAACGTACTCGTCGCTATCACCTCGTCCACGTTCGCGTCAACCTGGTCGATTATCGCTCCACCCACGGCTACCGAATCCAATAACGTCAACTTTTCGTTCGGAAAATGACGCTTCACGAAGTTCTGAGGATCCGTTATGCCCAACCGCGAGAGAGCGTCGTACTCTGCAAATGAGTCGGTGAGACACTGCTTTAATGTGGCGTAGACATTCCTCGGCTTAAAAAAAATCCATTTTTTCAAATGCTTTTTTTAAAAGAACAATGTTTCCGGATTGTCATCATCATTGGTCGTTATTTTAGGGGACCGCCGGGACAGGAACTCATTTTTTTTTTCATACGTACCTAAATATCCGTTTTGCTTGTAAAAATTGTCCACCCATTCGGTCTGGCTCTTGGAGTATATGGTAGGAACGTATATACTGTTGTGGCTTTGTTTTCCCGTCACGACTCCCGGCACTTGCATCATTTCTTGCAGATTCTCCAGAATCGCTTTAAAAAAAACGTCATATTTTTCTCATAAGCTCGGGTTACTGCTATTCACTTATAAACTACTGGAATTATAAGTTTCCAAAATATCAAAAATGGTGTGATACGATATGCATCGCGAGTGAAATTTGACCAAGTTGTTGAAAGCATCCGGTTTTAAAGCATCTGCGTAGACATTAAAAAAAAAATACGATTTTTCGTTGCATAGCTTTATAGCCGTGACCCTTATCTTTAACTTGCAACAAAGATTTTGTAAAGATTCAAAAAATTGCACATGTTACGACTCTTGTGAAGACTAATTTTTCTTTTGCCTTTTTCTCAAATATGTTTCATAAAAGGGTGTTAACCATATCTCAGAATCTATAACATTTTCTATTGTACGAACGGATGATTTTTAAATTTCATCCATTTTTTAATAACAAACGATTAAAGTTGTTTGTTTTACGTCGAAAATCAAACTTTTTTTTCCTACGTCTTGACATTTTCATAAGTCAGAAATTTCCAAAAAAGTATCATTATACTCACAGAAGAATATTCTCTCCGGAACTTTGCATTGTCCCAAAATGGCTACAACAGGCGTTGGTTTGGTAACAGCGGACAGTGCTCCTCTGATCTTTGCCCTGTTCCTGGCAATAAAACCTTCTGTATAAAATATTCTCGGATCTTGTTTGTCCTGTCTGCCCCTCACAATCTTTCCGAGCTCCTTCTCTATCGTCGACTGCAAAAAGTCTGCTGGCAAGTCGTACTGGAGTGTCAATTCAGCGACGTTGATGTAGCCATTCTGGCACAGTTTGTCGTTTATCTCGCCGACGATTCTCAGCATATAACTCTTGTCCAAGAGCTGTCCGAGTATGAGTTTAAGGCCCTTGTCGTGCCTTTCTACGTCGCTCACGACTTTGTTTACTTGGGAGAGATCGACATTGAGAATCTTGGCCAGTTCTACCAGATTTATACGACCGCCGTGGACGTACAGTTCGTCCTTGATCTCTCGGCTCAGGTGTTCCGGCGTGACGTACTCTTTGCCGTCAACGGTGAAGATTATGTCCAGAAGTTTGCTCGTTGTCAAAGTCGTCACTATTTCCACACAGTTTCTCTCCGATAATCTGGGAAATAACAGAACGAGAAAGAGTTAATCGTCTGCATTCTTGAGCCTCTTCTGTTTCGTGCCGTGTCGAGGAACAATCGATCGAACAACGAGAAAACAATGTAACAGATGGCCACATAGGAAAACTGTCAGGTCCACATAACCTCAAAATGGAAGGGAACGGAATAACAGTGAGAGACAAACTTTTGTAGCGTCGAGCTGAGTTGAGCTTTTTGGAAGTCAGCGGCAAGCCGCTTGACTTCGTCCCAATCGACGGCGGTCATCTCCCTTGTTAAGTAACGATTAAAACAATAATGCACGGGTCTTCTTCGCCGCGGAAGTAGAAGGAACGCACAGCTGACTCTGGTACGTTATACGAAGCACGATCTTCTACGTGTCTGCTCATTCCCAGCGCCCAATTCGGACGCTATGGTGCGCCAATGAAGCTAGTGGTGCTGCTTTCAGCTACGGCGCTGCAATCGGGTGGAGCCTGCCGCGAGAGAGACGAGCACAGAGTAGCTGAACATAATTAGATGTGTAATTTACATGAAGAATCGTATACGTGGTGGTGGAAAAACGTTGAAATTATGCATAGATCTTGGACCTCACCAAAGTTAGCCCCCCGACTTTAACTAAACGAACTTTTTTTTACCAATCATTTGGTGGTCGTTTGATAGAGTATGGTAGTCCATTCAAATTGTTTAGTAGTTTTCCATTTTTTGAAAAACCGCTAATCAAAATTCGAGCAGTAAGTTGGCCCCCCACTTTGACTAATCGAACTTTTTTTTTACGAATCGTTTGGTGGTCGTTCGTAGCATATGGTAGTGCATTTAAATCGTTTGGTGATTTTTCGTTTTTTCGGAAAATCAAAAATAAATTTCCGATCCTTGAAATGGTACCATGAGCAGCCGAAAATGGCTCGATAATCAACGCCATCTATCTCGAAATCGTTGACCGTCATATACTACCGCGACCAATCACATTCCATTTCGGGTACACGTAACTTCTATCGGTTCTAATTGATTGATCAACTACCAATCGTTCTGAACGGAATACCAAATGCAACCGGATGTTTCTCTTTCAATTAAGGCACATTAGAACGAAATCGGACAAAAAATTAAGAGTGAATTTGCGTTAAAAATCGTTCTGCAGCTGCGGCTTCTGGTGACCGATCACAGCTCTCCATTCCTGATACGCACGTATTTTGAGTTGGCGTAATTGATTAATCGACTCTACCAAACGAGCTGAATAGAATACCAAATGCAATCAGATGTTTTTCTATCGATTGATACACATTAGAACGAAATCGGACAAAAAATAACGAGTAAATCTGCGTTAATAAATACACTTCCATAAACTTAGCCGGACCAGTTCAACTTCTCATGGTTTTCATTTTTGTAATCGTTTGGTGGTGATTGGTAGCCCAATAAAAAGGTTTGGTGGTCGACCGTTTTCTTATAACTAAAAGATTTTTGTTTTCGTAAAGTTGACCGGGCTTTTTTTTACTTATCATGCAATCCATAAAATACGCGAGCTTAATCGATGCAGAATCGTTTGGTGGCCACAAATATATATGCTAATCCTGACGTTTGGTAGTTAATTCCTATGCAAGCCGCCTATGCAAGTCGCGGATTCCAGCGGTCGAAGGCACGACTTGTATACCCGCCTATGCAAGTCGCGGATTCGAGCGGTCGAAGGAACGACTTGTATTCCCGTGTATGCAAGTCGCGGATTCGAGCGATCGAAGACAGGACTTGCATACTCGGCCTATGCAAGTCGCGGATTCGAGTGATCGAAACATACGAATGCTACAATAAAAAAATAATTATGATTCGACTAAATTTAATAATGCAACAAAGAAATTAACATTTTATTTCAATGTATGCAATTCTTAACGTATATTTAGACCCGTGAACGGCGAAGGAAAATGAATGCGCACTTAACAAGGCGCAAGGCTGTTCCACTTCCACTGCTCCGTTGTCTCCCACCATGACGCTCAGTCTATCTTATAAGTCTATGCTATAGCCAAACAATTGTTACCATCGAACGAAGTGATTGCATCCTCATGCGCCCACCACTAGCTAATTTCAAGCCATCGCTTACAACAATCAGCGCCACGAAGTGGCGGTTTCGGGAACGCTTCGGTTCCTCGACTTTGTGATCACTTTCCTAATACACAGTTCGCATAATTATTTTTTTTTTATTATAAATTATAAATTACATACATTATAAATTACATAAAGCACTCAGACAAATCATATATTTTAGGATTCAATTTTTTTAAATTAAAAAACGTAACTCGAAATATTTTTTTAATTGCAGACATTACATTATAGGAATAGCGTGAAAGAACGATTTCAAATTTGGAAGATGTATTAAATATATGAAAAAAATGTTATAAATGTACGTTAAGAATTGCATACATTGAAATAAAATATTAATTTCTTTGTTATATTATTAAATTTAGTCGAATCATAATTATTTTTTTATTGTAGCATTCGTATTTTTCGACCACTCGAATCCGCGACTTGCATAGTCCGGGTATGCAAGTCGTGCCTCCGACCGCTCGAATCCGCGACTTGCATAGGCGGGTATACAAGTCGTGCCTTCGACCGCTCGGATCCGCGACTTGCATAGGCGGGTATACAAGTCGTGCCTTCGACCGCTCGAATCCGCGACTTGCATAGGCGGGTATACAAGTCGTGCCTTCGACCGTCTCCATAAGACGACGTGCTTCACTAGCTCAAAGTGCTCGACTTTGCAATTTTATTACGAAAAAACTGAACGATCAATATAGCTCAATTTTTCCAAAGGGTGCATACCGTATTCGTCAACATTATATAAAAATTTCAGGCCCGAAAGTTGGATTCGTCGTAACGCTCCAACCTCCTTAAGCACCGCAAAATTGTCACTTCTCAATTTTTTTTTAACCCTTTGTGTCACACATTTTTCCTTTAGTGCCTCTCAGGTGGCACTCTCAGAGTGTCACCATGGCACAAAGGGTTAAATAAAAATCTTCATGAATACATTGATTTATAATATGAATTATACATAAATATGATTGTTGATCTAGTGACGCCACGAGGTTATGCAGAATGTACTCGTAAACACAATATAAATAGATACTAGCGAGGTGGCAGAATTTGGAACCAACTGGCTTCGCTAAGGGTTACAAGATCTTCGCCAGGGTGCCCAGACCTGTTTATAAGACCGTGGAATGTGTATACGTCTCCCTAGATCCTAACAACCAGCGTGTCTAGGGCAGGGTACAGTGGCACAGCCCTACTGATGAGTCTGTCACTATACCCGAGACTTAAGGTCAAGTGTCACACCGGCCGAGCGGCCATGAGTGCGAGAGAGATAGCCGATTTGCAGATTCCCAATGATTTCTGAAACGGTTGATTTTTGGGAAAAAAGAAAAGAAACACGTTCCGCTCTGTTGAACGACGAACAACCGCTTTCTCTTCTTTTGCCCGAAATATGATCCGTCTAGGAGAAAACTTGGCAGTAGGATTTTTACCGACTGGACGTGTGAGCGGAACGTGCTTCTTTTCTTTTTTCCCAAAAATCAACCGTTTCAGAAATCATTGGGAATCTGCAAATCAGCTATCTCTCTCGCACTCATGGCCGCTCGGTCGGTGTGACACTTGGCCTTAATACTATTTCCTTTTCCTGCCTTCATCTCTTACTGATCCAACAACCTGGACAACGAACGATGACGCCGAGAACTCCGACAACCTACACCACTGGAATCTCTACAGGAATTCGCGTACCACTGCCATCTGTCGTCCAGACAAAGTAAGTAAACTTTCCGCTTCGCCTCTTTTCTCACCGGTCCACGAGATGACGCTGACCGCACTTTTCCACGACGGAAAAAACAAATACAAATAAGAATTAGAAGCTTCAATTGTTCGTTGTTTCAAACGTACGATTAAAAGCCTTGAGATTGCGCGTATACGCGGAAAATATTTGAATGTTTATCCGTGAAAAATCGCGAAGAATCCGTTCGATTCATCGCTCCGACTAAAACACCCACATTGCATGCTTTTCACCCTCGAGTGAAGAAGAAAAAACCCGCGCGCGCGAATCTAAATTTTCTTCCCTGATACATATCTTTGTCGCCACTAAGCGAGCGTAGAAAATTCATTATTCGAGGAAAATGTCTACGTCAACGACGGAAGATATTTGTCGCACTTGCTTGAGCACGGACGGAGAGTTGATCTCTCTTTTTTCCGGCACCGCCAATACCGCGCGATTGACGAGCAAAATAATGAACATCAGCGACGTTACGGTGAACAACGCTTCGCGTCTCGCCTCCGCTGCTTTTCGCTTTTCTTTTCGAATTCATCACTGCATCGCTTTTACTTTCGAATTACCTTCGCAGATAAACAGACGGGACGGCTTGCCCTTCATGATTTGCAAAAAGTGCATTTTTCTCGTCGAATCCTTCGACTGTTTCAAAAAGCAGATTCAATCGGCGAACAAAAAGATAAAAAAAGTTTGGCGCACGGATGACTCCGCTTACGAGGTACAGTACATCTCGGACGAGGTGAAAGAGGAGGTAGAGAAAGCCTTTAGAAGAAAAAAGGAAACCACGAGGCAGCGGGAACTTGCTGATATATGTACGACATTGAAAAAGATTAGAGATGCCACGCTCATTCCCATAGAAGATATAATCGACGGAAGTGCCCATTTCAATCGAGGAACAATCGGTGCCGAGGCTCTCGTGATTCCTTCCCACAGAGATGAGAAAGATGCAGTGACGAACGTTACGTGCTCGCTGTAAGCTTTCTAACAGACAGAACGAAAAATTACCGGCTAACCGAATTGTTCTCTTCTTTTCAGGTCTCCTCAGTTTGTCGGAGTGACAGAGCCTTCCCAGTACCAAGCCACAGAGACAAAATTGCATTGCGACTTGCCCGGGTCAAGGGCCATGTCGGAGAGTGGGAACACAAGCACGCAGGACATTTTTCAACCTGAGTATTCCGGTTGCAACGCGAGGTTGGTAATCGTGACTGAGGAGTCGGAAGACCAGGAGATTAAAGGATCAGGATCCGAAGGTGAGGAAGATAATTCCGTCGTGGAGGAGCTGCAGGAGCATCGGGCTCTCATACTCGACCGCTGCTCCGATCGGGAAGAAAATATAGGAGCCGACGAGGCGAGGAACATTCAGCGAAAAACTTTTGATTCTGGTGGCCACGTCCAGGCGAGCAACTGTTCTGACCCTGCAGCGACGAAGAAAAGTGGTTTTCCCGATGATGAGGCTGCGGCCATTTTAGAATCTGGAAAACGAAACATTGAGGAGATTGAAAGCTCGAAGTTTGAGAATTGCGCTTCTGCGGGAGAGACGATTCTACCAGGCAGCGCCAATTTTGACGACGTGACGAGTTTGCACGATAAAGTCAATCGACGAGAAACCGCAGGTATCGGAATCGAATTATCGGGTGAACAGACGCGTTACGGGGACGCGGAAGATCCCATGTCTATTGAGAATTCTCTCAGTATCGGAGAGGAAGTTGTGGAGAGTGAAAGATTCGACGAAAACGCGAACGAAGCATCGAAGACCGTATTCGGCAGGGACAAAGAAGAGCGAATGGACGTTCGCGATAATCTTAATCTTACCGACGCCAATCCTGAAATTCCTGATGACGTCAAGGATCATCGACTGGCGAATCGACACGCGATTCAGAGATCGTCTTTCGAAGCCACTGGAGAACGCTTTTTTGATTCGCACAGAGACGAAAAATTCGTCCAGCCAGCAAAACAACTGATAACCGTGAAGAAATGTTATGACAAAAAGTTCGACGACCGTTCGAGCACTCGCGAGCGAATCCCTGTGGAGAACGACATCACTTCCGGCGCGGAGACGAGAGTCATCGTAATATCGTCCGATAGCTCGGACGAGGAGAGACGCAAGAATCACGGGGGTACGAAACAACGCAAAGCGCGAAAAAAACTGTTCCAGTCACGCCTCCTGCCAGTGAGAAAAAGTCTTCAGGACACGAGAACGAGTAACAGGGACAGCATGAAAGAGCCGCCCACGAATCTTCAGCCGAATTTAGTCCAGCCGCAGAAATATTTCCAGTGCACCAGCTGCAACGTTAATCTCTATTCGGTCTCCGCCGTCCTTCATCATCACAACCAGATACACACGCCTTCTCAGGAACTCATGCATTGCATGATGTGCGACGTCAAATTTCCCACGAAAACAATACTTCGCGCCCACTTCGATCAGCACTCCGAGTCCCATCTGTTTCGATGCACCCATTGCACCTGCGAATTCGTCCTGAGGAGAAACTTGCACGCGCACATGAACGCCCACGCGGTCACGTCAAAAATTGAGGAACAACCCGAGACCAAGAGGCAAAGAATCGCGGAGGCGGAACTTCCGGCTCAGCGTGAGCTCGTGAGGAGCGACGAGATTCTTTTTGGTACGAATTCCAACGAGACTGACGAGCAGAGCGGCGATCGCACGTAAAACCCCCGAACGATCGAAAAAGTTCAGATGCGTTCGCGTGTTCCTTCAACAGTACAAATCGAGCGCTCTCTACTTCCGGTCGCCAAACGTTCTTGTAATTATGCTTCCTAGTTTTTTTTTTGTGGAGTATCAATCGATCATTGAACTCGGAGTATTAATCAGGTGTTGAATTATTTCGTTCTGTTGTGAGAAATTTTTTTTTTCTCTCTTTTGTCTTTTTCGTTTTCTGTCCGCACTCGCTCGGTGAGCAGTTCATTGGCGAACGTCTGAGGATGTTGATTTTTTTCTTTTCGCAGTTTCCGCGAGTTTGGCTCAGGTTTTGAGAGAAATAATATAAAAGTCATGACAGTTGATTCAGTTTCTTATGGACAATCGCGAAACCAGCTGGATTTTATTGCCAACAAATGCACGATTTTTTGCAAGAAGCTGTAATAATTTTTATTTTCATTTCTTATTTCTTTTTAAGAAAAAAAAACGATGCACTTATTGCAACTTTGGGCTTAAACTTTACTGGACGTACGTACGTCCAAAGAAGGGTCAATATCCTTTAGAATTCATCGGGATGACATTCGAATTTTCGCAAGCGGGGGACCGGAAGTAGAACGCTGAAAAAGGAATTATTACGGTTTTTCGTTTTATCTCCATTAAAACAAATTTTTTCGAAATCATCGAAATCAGTTTGTCGTTATTTTGGCATTTAGAGAATTGTTTACAATAATTCTTTTATTTTCAGAGCGAACGTTAAGTTTTTTCCGAGCCGATATTTTTTCACAGTATTTTTGTGACTATTGTAATTGTTTTCATTGGCAATGTTCCTCTTTCAAGAGCGAGAGAGGAAGAGAGAACTTCAACGGAAAATATTTTCATTCGTTTAAATGATCAATAGAAATGCACGATTAAAATTTGAAATTATCGAAATGCACGATTAAAATTTGAAATCATTCGTGCCTCGAACACGATCAAATTTCGAAAAAACCACGAATATAAAACCGCGAAAGTGACAGTAAAACGATTAAGGGCCAATCGTGTTGGCTCTTGAGCAAAGTTTCCCAATCGAGCGACAAAAATCGGCCAGATCGGAGAAAAAAAAATGGTATTGAGATCGATGGTCAGTGCGGAGCGTATTTTTGACGAGTGTTGTGCCAACCGAGTCGTCGATACTTCGCGCTATTCGCGAGAGCACGATCAGTGTGTAATCGGTAATGCGACGTTCGGCGAATTATTTTTGCTCGTGCACTCTCGTGTGATGGGGACAGTTGCTCGATGGAGCCCATGGCGAAGTGCCGGAACGGTTGGGCCCCGAGAAAAAATTGTCGTTTATTCTAAAATTCGAGAAGAAAAAGGAAACACATTGTTCGCTCTCCGTAATCGCACGAGTGAGTTGTATTTGATAAACATTATTCACGCGTAGCGAGCCAATGTGCATCGAAAAATACCTGCGTGATTCACGATAAAAAAAATACGGTAATTCAATTTTCCAAGCCCTCCGTTCGTACGCCCAATTTTTCTCGGTTCATTTTCATCTGGCGCTTTATTTTTGCGCTTAGCTTAAAAAATTGTTTGGGTTTGTCAGGACCCATTAAATAATTGCTCGGAACCTAAATCTCATCCACAGTTTATTTTTCAGTTGCACTTTTTTTCAATCGAAAATTTGACCAACGGAGAAAATGCTCTGAATCTTTTTCCGTTGGATGAAAATATTTCATGAATATATTTATTCATGAAATTTATTTATATGTATTTATTTTTATTTTTCATAAAAGCGTATGGAACATAAAAATAGATATATTCGTCCAACGGAAAAAAATTCGCAGCATTTGCTTCGTTGCTCAAATTCTTAATTGAAAAGAAGTACAACTGAAAAATTGGGATTGAGAGAATTTAATCGGGATTGAGAAACCTCAATCCCCATTAAATTTTCCTGAATTAACATTCACGCTGAAGAATTTATTTTCCGGACCTAAAGATTTTTGTCGGTGACCTAGCAGAGATGTTTTTTTTTTAGTTATCTTATATTCGCTTTTCCAAGTTTCTCACGTATTATAATCAGTGTGCTTTTAACTGGAAGGATTCCAGTTGCTCGAAGATGCTTTCCGACAATTTACACGTACTGCCGCTGAGCCTGTTCATCCTCATACCAGTCACATTTATCGTAACGTGAGTGAAGATCCCTTAAAATTTGTTAAATCAACTTGCTCGAGGTGTTTTTTTTTTAATGATAATTTGCGAACGTTAATTTTTTGCACGTCATAAGTGAGTTGTTCCGTTGTGCTCGCGAGCTTGAAATTGCACGAAGAGATGCTATTCGATACCTTTATATATATATATCGGTATGTGTACGTACTCGATATTGAGAGTAACAAAGGAACGGTAATATATCGATCGAATTGTTCGACTTTTCTATTTGGTTGTTACTTTATAATTTTTTATTCGCAGACAAAATGATTTGCTTACGAAAAAAACTCTAGCTTCTCTCTTTGTACTAAAATCACCATAATTTATATTGCCACACCGTGAAATACTGCTAAATAAAAAAATATATATATATATTTCCCTCTGCTCTTCGAACGAGGAGTAAAAGATTTTTACGTTTCTCTATTCGAAAAGGACGTAAATTTCTTTCAAATTAAAAAATCGAACGAGTCTTTTGGTTAGCAAATAAAATGAAGTATTAAAAAAAAAAGATATTATTTTTGGCTGATAATTAGTGTACTCAGCTTTGTCAGAGCTTTGTCCCGAACATACAGGTAAATCTCAGATAAAAAATAAGTAACGTGAACGATAAAAAAAAAAATTTCTTCGACATGTTCATTTTTCTCTTGTAAAGTAAAATTGAAAAAAAAAAAAACAATCGTTGCGACGTGAACTTTTTTCACTCGTGACTCTCCACGAAAAATTTGTAAAAACCGGTAACGGTAAAAGGCGATTGAAGAAGATAAAGAATAAAATGTCCACGAAAGACTGTGGTTCAAGTCGATTACAACAGCCGAGGTGCATGAGTGACCCGTGTGTTTGCGCGCGATAATGCGTCATGGAGGTTTATTAATCGATCGTATTACAGGTATACGATATCGGTGCAGTGGGACCACGTAGTGCCCGGATTTCCATACATATCCGAGACCGGAACTTTATCGCCGGAATCGTGCATATTCACGCAAGGTCTCAATATCGCCGCACTATTGCGTTAGTGGCCGTTCGTATTTCCTATCTTTCAAAACACTGAGAGCAAAAAATACAAGAAATCCGTCTGAAGAGAAAAAAATCCCAAAGAGAGGAGAGAATTGAAGAGAAGAGGAGCTTGTGGCATGATCGAATTTAAAAATTGCAGTCGGATGTTGCGTGTACATAAGGCATCGACAAGTCGAGCAATGGCGAAAAGAGCGAGGTCTCGAAGTCGTCGGTCGTCGTCTCATTCTGGTTACCGCATGGTTGGGCTCGCTTGCGTGCTTCGGCCTCGATATACTGGCGAACTTTCAAGAAGCTCGGGTCTTCGCTGCCCACATGATCGGCGCCATGACTTGCTTCACAGCGGGCACTCTCTACTTCTGTCTTCAGGTATGCGTCTACAAAGAGGAACGTCGCAACCGTTCTCCTGTTCAGATCTATTCAGCACATCATTTTCCAGTCAATCAATGCGAGTCGGAACTGTCTCAATATTTCACAGATTGTAAAACACGGAATCAGCCGATCTTGTGCTTTTTCATCGTTTTGTTATTCCCCTTTTTTTGTCGTCCGCTAAAAGCGTGGAAGAGAAAAGAAATTGAATTTTTTGAAATCACTGAAAATTTAATTGAATACACCCAAACAGACTCAATGAAAATTGAATGAATCTTTGCAAATATTCTGTTCGTCAATGTCGCAGACTTATCTGAGCTTCAAAATGCAGCCCGCTGTCAATGGATGGCTCGTCGCGGCGATTCGTGCGGCTCTTTCAGGTCTGACTTTCGTTCTTACAACAATGACTATTATTCCTGGCTACATATCGATGTCAGAATTTCGAGGCAAGTGTCCTCCGTAAAATTATATATATATATATATATATATATATATATATATATATATATATATATATATATATATATGTTTATATAAGCATCGCAAAAAAAAAAAATAATCGAATTTCCAATGAATGTAGGAAACGACTATAAGAAATGGTTACCGAGCGACGGTGGATGGGGATGGCACGTCGTTAGTGCCGTCTCCGAATGGATTCTCGCGATAGTTTACTGCATTTTTCTCCTGACGTTCGTTCCCGAATTTCGCCTTGTTCACTTCGAACCACGGGTCGTCACGGTAAACATTTTTACTTCGCATTTCAGGACGACAAAAATCAAGTTAAACTTACACATGAGAATGAAGCTTAAAGTATTTAAAAAAAAAGGTAGTAACAAAGATGACGATTTCCCTCCATTTTACATGGAAGAAAATTTTTCTTTCATATAATTTACATTTTTTCTTCCATACAAAGTTTCCGTTTTTTTTTGTATTTTCAGTTACTGTATCTGGATAAGAATCAAGATGGCGACAATCGGGAAACAGTCTCGCAGCAAGAAGCGTAATCATCAATTGACGTTCGGTGATCAGGCAAAGGCAGAGAGAAAGAGAAAGAAAGAGAGGGAGAGAGAAAAATATGGCGCTAATTTAATACCGTCAGCTAATGGACCGAACGTCGTTTCTCATGTGTGTGTGTGTGTGGGTGTGTGTGGATGTTCGTATTTTTCCGAGTACCGTATATACAATGATTTTTATTTCTCGAATTGCAACGGTACTAAAGAAAATAATTATAATAACGATGATATATGTTACAGTTAAAACTCGTGTTCTGACTGAACGCTTTTGATATAACTAGATTTTCCTAGTGAAAACGAATTTATGTTTCAAAGTCCAAACGAACCCAAACATACGCAAACAAACCCAAACAAACACAATCTAAACCAAACAAACCCGAATATGCGCAAACAAACCCAAACTTTCAGTCAGTTCAGTTAGAACGGGTTTTTACTAGGTAAAATGTGTTTAAACTGTAACATATATATATACAGGGTGGACCACGCAACGTGTGCACCGCGTTTACGACCAAAATATGCGTTGCACAAAAAAATGTTTTATACAAAAGTTACATGGTTTATAAGGCTACACTATGTGGTGCATTTATTTTTTTTATAGGTGGAGGCACTTCGAAGATTTGAAGGTCAACTTTATTTTTTCAAATGGAATGCTATATTTTTTATAGCGTAATATGATAGAGTATCGAATTCTGAGTAAAAACGTATAGACCTTTATTAGCCCTAGAGTTAATAGCTAACGAGTAATTTCACTTTATTACTTTAAAATTTTCTTCACGTAATATCAAGTTGGAGATTCAAATCTACTACAAATTTCTGAATGGCAGTGTTTACATCACAGTGTTTATCAATATGAACACATTTACCACATCACACACACTTATCATGATTCATAATCTTCTCAATGATTGTAATCCAGTATTACGTGAAGAAAATTTTAAAGTAATAAAGTGAAATTACTCGTTAGCTATTAACTCTAGGGCTAATAAAGGTCTATACTTTTTTACTCAGAATTCGATACTCTATCATATTACGCTATAAAAAATATAGCATTCCATTTGAAAAAATAAAGTTGACCTTCAAATCTTCGAAGTGCCTCCACCTATAAAAAAAATAAATGCACTACATAGTGTAGCCTTATAAACCATGTAACTTTTGTATAAAACATTTTTTTGTGCAACGCATATTTTGGTCGTAAAAGAGGTGCACACGTTGCGTGGTCCACCCTGGATATATATATATATATATATATATATATATATATCTACTAGTTTTTTGACGCCGCTCCGCTCGCGTCCAATACGGAAACTTGGTTTCTATGCATTATATACATATCTATATATATATATAGATATGTATATAATGCATAGAAACCAAGTTTTCGTATTGGACGCGAGCGGAGCGACGTCAAAAAGCTAGTAGATAAATAAACGGAAAAATACTTTGCGACGCAAGTGGTTCGTACCTTTATTACCGGGTGATCGTTCACAGGGTATTATATCGACACGTGCAACTGCTGGCTGCAATGTTCGATAACGTTGTTCCCTAGGCCACGACATGAAAGTCACGTTCTAGAGAAGACGTTGCAAACGAGGCCTATTCTCGACGTGAAAGAGAAAAGAAAAAAAAATTCAGAATGTTTGCGCGAAAATTAAACCCGAACAAAGCTAAACGAAGTTTGTTTTCAAATGTCATGCGTTACATGAAGTGATGTACACGGCGCAGAGGAAGTTCTCATCATTAAACAGTGACAATCGTGATTCGCAGAATCATGAAAAAAGAAAGAGGGCTCGAAACGTATTTCTGAAAAAAAATTGAACGAGCGTAAATGACTTTGACACGAAAAGATTGCGGAATAGTGTGAAAAATTGGTGTTGTTCGCGATGCCCCGAAACTTCCGGTACGGCATGGTTTTTTGTTCCGGACGTTGGGAAAATTACGCGAGAGTGTTTTTTCGTATTTTGCAAATTTAATTCGCGCAACCGCCGACGATACCTCCCGCCCTAAAAATCCCTCTTCCTCTCACTCTCCCTCTCTCTCTCGCGCGCTCTCCCTCCTGCTGGTATCCAGGGGTTGCTTTTCCATTGGGCAGCTTGGGAAATCGATTTAACCGGCCGTAACCTCGACTCCGTCTCGCGTTTGTCCCTGTCCGTCTGATCTTCAATCTGGGTTCTTTTCTATTTTTATTCGCTGCGAACGAATTTTTCTTCCTTTCAAAATTTTCGTGCGAAGTCCACTAACGAGAAGCGAAAAACGTTCAGCTCGCGATTTAATTGTTGCCTCCTTTTCTTTGAGCTCGTATGGCTCGCGACGTCATACGGTCGCACGTAAGTTGATGATTGCGTCGGGAGAGCTCCGGCAAACTCGAATTCTCGTCGCGCACCGTCGCCTCGCGATCCAAAAAATGTTTAAAGAGCCTCGGAATATTATTGTCGCGATATTACGAAACGCGGAAGTGCAAAAGTGAATAGATATATACATATATATATTTATAAATAAAATTAGTATCAAGCTTCCAAGATACGAAGGGAAGACGAAATCTTGACGAATGAAAATTGAGTGAAGTCGAATAAAAATTGAACGCAAATACATCCGTGCATTTTTTCGGCTAATAATACTGGTGCGTTTGTGTGGTGGGGTAGGTGTTCGTATCGATGATCCTACCTTTGTCTAATATCAATTATGGTTCATACGAATAATTGATGAACACACAGGTACACGTGATAAGATAATATTCGTTGCGAATAGACTGCGAGTGTGTGTGTATGTGTGTAAGCGAGAGAAAGAGATAGAGAGAGAGAGAGAGAGAGAGCAAGCAAGATAAAGAGACAGATAGAGAGAGTGCAAGATAAAGTGATAGACGAAGCTAAAGAGAGAGGGCACGTTAGAGACGATGAGCTTGAAAGAGAGAGATAGAGAGGGCGCAAGATAAAAAGAGAGAGAAAGAGAAAGATTGATTGATATTTTTTATTATGCCCTGGTTGCTAACTACGGGGCGAATTTCGAAAAGTGAAAACTTATGTTCTGTTCTCTCTAACATTGCTTATAGAAAACAGACTGAAAACGTAATCAATATAATGTAGATAATATTGAAGTCTTACACATTAAACTTAATCGTAGCATTCACAACAAAAATATATATATATAGGGTGAGGCACATAAAGTGTTACAGAGCAATAGCACTCAAACTATTGATCATATCCAAAAATGTTTCAGACAAAAGTTTCAGTATTCGAGAAGGCCGTCATACTGGACCACCCTATTTTTTATCGGTGGAGGCGCTGAATCTACGTTAAGGTCAACTCCACTTTTTTTAAAATGGAACCATGTATTTTTTTCGCCTGACATTATTACCGATTTTAAGACGAATTCAGCGACCTACAACACAAGGTCATTCTAGTCGTGCAAAGTATGAAAATAGTCGAAAAATCGAAAATTATGGGAATAATCACTTTCAAAGGATCCACTAACCTTGGTTTGGGTCTACCTACAGAAGATGCTCGAAGTGATGACCCTCGACTTGTAAACACTTGTAAACACGCCTGACCACGCCTGACGACATGAAAGAAGGAATACGCCCAGCATGTACCGAAATTACACCACAAATGTTGGCTGAAGTTAGACGGTCTTTTCATCAGCGAATTAACAAGTGCTTACAAGTCGAGGGTCATCACTTCGAGCATCTTCTGTAGGTAGACCCATACCAAGGTTAGTGGATCCTTTGAAAGTGATTATTCCGATATTTTTCGATTTTTCGACTATTTTCATACTTTGCGTCACTAGAATGACCTTGTGTTGTAGGTCGCTGAATTCGTCTTAAAATCGGTAATAATATCAGGCGAAAAAAAATACATGGTTCCATTTTAAAAAGTGGAGTTGACCTTGACGTAGCTTCAGCGCCTCCACCGATAAAAAAAACAGGGTGGTCCAGTATGACGGCCTTCTCGAACACTAAAACTTTTGTCTGAAACACTTTTGGATATGATCAATAGTTTGAGTGCTATTGCTCTGTAACACTTTATGTGCCTCACCCTGTATATAAACGAGAGCATTCAATCCAATGATTGTTACACACAAACATACAGCGCTTGACTCGGGTCACAATCAGTTTTGCCACGAAGATGAATATAGTAATAGTACAAATAATACTACCGCGATAGATCCTACGTCGCATCTAGTCGCAACAAAGTCATTAAAGAGACATTATTTAAAAGTAGGTAGGTAACGCAAAGCGATGATTTTAAGAGGCAGAGAATTCCATAAACGCCAAGAGATTATGATCAAGAAAGAGAAAGAGAGAGACATCAAGAGAGCAACAAAGCAAACAAGAGACCAAACTCTTCTCCAATAACGAACCTATCAATCCTCCTGTCCTAAAATCCTGAAAAACCTCTCTCGTTTTGGCTCACGGATAATTCACCAACATCCACATCTCGCCTTAGGTCTCCCTCTCCCCTCTCTCTCTCTCTCTCTCTCTCTCTCTCTCTCTCTCTCGCATTAATTAATTCGCTCATTTCTCCTTCACCTTTTCCCACTGTCCAAAACATCTCGCTCACATGGCGATAAAGGCGAGCGTCTTGCGTATTTTTTTTTTCCGAGCACGTAACATTCCAAGTAACACGTAAAAGAGAACCTCGATAGAGGAATTTTTTTTTCAACCTTTTCGTTTTTGCCCGGATCATAATTGGAATGCAGGAGCCTTTGCGTTCTTCGCAGACGGAAGGTCGGAGACGGAAGACCTTGTGCGAAGGCGCTCAACGATAAACCGGACGCTCTCGCGGTCTTTCCCGATTCGAAGCGCTCGAATAGCCGCTCATCTTATATACGATCTCGCGCGAAGGCCGGAAGAATAAGGTTATACATATATGTATTCTCATACGTAGAACATGGACAGAATATACGTATATGTGTTGATCAGAACGCAAACGATAATCGTCGATCCCTCGACAATCGCTTATATCCGAACAATTCTTGCCTCACAGATCGATCGCGCACGTCGCCCATGGAGGAACACATTTGCGGTATCAGTGACGATATATTGTCATGCTTTTGTTGATCTGACTTTTATTCGAAGCAACGATCATGGACAAAACGGAGATGCTGGAATATCTTCACTACATACCGATCACGATCTTCGTTGCTTTTCCAACAACCGTCATTTTTACGTGAGTCGAGGAATTTATTGTTAAGGTGTTACGAAATTATTGCAATTTATCGGATACGTGTAGATCATTTTTGGTGCCGAGACTTTACAGCGCCCTGACAAATTTATTCGAAGTTATTGCGGTGGAGTGTTGCACCATTGCGAATTTTTGAAATATTTATATTCATAATAATTATAATACTCATTTATTTCAATTTTATTTATAAATGTACAGATTTTTTTCATTTATAAATATTATTCATAATATTTATAATTAATATTGAAGAATACATTTAACGATACGTATCTATATAAATTATTATTAAATAATAAACGTAGCAACGAATCGCAGAAGCATTCAATTTAAAGAGGATGCTTGGGATCTTTCTTTTTCAACTCCTGGTGGATATTTTTGGCAGAAATCAATTAGAGTCTTTGGAAAAACAAAGCGAGACGATCAGTGGCTTGCAGGTTTAAAAAAAAGAATGGCTTTTGCTGCGATTGTGCATGGCAGAATTGACAGTAATGAACAATTATAATGAATTTTTCTTGCAACTGTTGCAGTTACGCGATAGCCGTGGTCCTTGGTCATGTGGACGGTGTTTTTCCGTACATCTCCGATACCACAACTTATCCACCCGAGAGTTGCATCTTCGCGCAGGCCATGAATATGATTGCGGTTCTCAGTGAGTATCGGTAGAAAGATTGATACACTCGGAGCTTATATCATTCAATTTCGAGCGGCACAATGATTTACGAAACTGGGAACGCTTGAAGAACAAGGATGAAAACATAACTGCGGAATTCCAGTAGTTCGCCGGCCAATATAAATTTGAAAAATACACATCGGATTCTCGAAATGGTTATGGACATTGACTTTGAATAGCAGCAATGCCAATGCGATTCAACAAAAAATGGACTAAATTCAGGCCTGTCGAAATTGTTATGAATATTGATTTTGAACCGCAACAATTTTACACGTGTATTAACGAATAGTTCAAACGAGCAATTGTTTAACAAATAATCAGTTCAACAAACTGTTGATTTTGCTAAATAGTTATGAATTTTTTGAGGAATTTTCTCCGAGGTTTGAATTTTATAAAGAAATTTTTCCATCGTTTAAAAATTTTGTACAGAATTTTCTCCTTCTTTACAATTTTCTTTCCGGAATTGTCGCAGTGTTTTCTATTTTTTTCCATAATTTTCTCCGTATTTTCAATTTATTTCGAATTTGTTCCGTGCTTTAAATTTGTTTAAAAAATCCCGAAAAATGGCTAAATGATCGCGACCATTTTATCCGTTTTTTCGGAAAGTTTCCTCATGGCTCTTAAGAATTTTCCAATTCATTGACGGAGTGCTTTTATAAGTACGAGTTAAAATAAAATGCAACCCTCAAATCGTTCACCTCTCTAAATTTTCAGTGTGCGTATTCGTTTACATACGATACGGTCAGATCAAAGAGTGCACGACGGAATTTCGTTCGAACGCATCCCTGCCGTACTGGAATCGCGCGGCCTTTTTCCTCGGCCTAATAACGAACCTGGGACTTTCAATCGTAGCCAATTTCCAAGAGACGTCGTCCCTAGTGGTCCACTTGATAGGCGCCTTCATGTGCTTCGGCGGTGGTACCCTGTACTTCTGGTCCCAGGTAAAAAAAAGGCATCAAGCTCATAATCGTTCATCAATTTTAATTGCGATTTGAATGCGTGATCAGAATAAAAAGTGACGATTTTTTAGGCCGTCTGCTCGTATTACCTTCAGCCAGTTGGATGTTCACTGAAATTGGCCCACGCGAGGTTGGCCCTGTCCGTGCTCGCCACGATCTGCTTCGTCGTTGGTCTAATTTGCGGAATTCTCAGCTTCCGGATACCCACAGGTAAATATATCGGATTTTTTCTCGTTCTTTTTTTCGTGCTTGACTTTCTCTGCCGATTTCATAGCGAACCGCTATTGACCGGATATTCGTCTTTATCAGGCAACCACGGGGAAAAGTCATCAGAGGAGGTCCGTTCGAGTTTGCACTTGGCGAGCACAGTAGCCGAGTGGTTGTGCGCGGTGACGTTTTGCTGCAACGTCTTGACGTTCATCGAGGAATTTCACACGACGCAATTGTCGTGTCCGAGGGTGACGTACAATCCGGGTGGAGCAATGACGATAAGCAACGAAATACTAAACGTTTGCCAGGAGGATGGTGTGACGAGGATCGAGCAGGGATCGCCGAACACGGGGAGAACGGCCAGTTGATCGGTAACAGGCCACGGTGGTCTTTACGTCAATCTCTTGTCGCACTCGCCCATCAACACACCCTGTCCCGACTATCGTACAAGGGATTACGATTTCATCGACGACGCCCTCGCGACCGAGAACGATAATTCGCGTAATTTCAATACCGAACGTACGATCGGTAAGGTCTCGTGCGAGGTTGAGATTCACGATCACACGGAATCGAGCAGAGACAATCACGAGGTGCGAAATCTTCTCGACTTTGACACCGACGACGAGAACATTTTGAGCAGTCTGAACGTTCTGGTGAGCGACGGTTCGAGTCTCGATATCACGCCACGAAGATTCGCTTATCCTGACGCCAATTCTCACAGTAATTACAAATTTTTTAACGAAGACACACCCCCGAGCTCGGATATTTCGCGTTCGCGAAATCTCGACGTGCCATTCGCCAACAGGAGGAACCGCAAAATTACGAACGAACGTAAAAAGCACGGTCACTATCGGGAGATCGGTAAGATTCTATCGTCCGAAAATTCTATCGTACCGCCGATCGGCTCTTGCGACGCTTCCTCATCTTATTCCGTTGCGAATAGTCATCTCGTTTACGGTATACTGTCCGAGGAGAGTGAAAAAACTTGCGAGAACGCGTCCAGGGAACGCCTCATATCGCTCGATCCGCCCAGCGATAATTACGAGATCGCGAATAGTCACAGTAATTATCAAGTACTCTACAATCGCAGCGATTTTATCGATTGGCGAACGTGCTTTGAGCACGCCACCAGAAACCACGAATTTCGTTTAAAAAATAACTGTACGACTTTGTTGACCGACGACGACGACGTCGACGACGACGACGATGATGACGAGGATGAGAAAGGCGAGAACGAGACACGTCCCGTCGAGACGGAATTTCAGAAGTTCGCGAGATCGAGAATGATGCAACTTCTAGATATGCCCCCGAGTGACCGTAACGCGGTGGTCAGCGATGAATCGACGAACGATGACAGCTCGAAGAGCACCGAGGAGACGAGCACGAGCCGCGATATCGAGGATTGCCTCATACAGATCGAAAAGAGCCTCATGAACATCGAGCAAAATCTTTTACATGTCCAGGAACTCGATATGCCCGAGCTGAAGAGCTTGCTATACGAGAGTCCCACTATCGTCGAGCGAAACGTTCCCGATCTCAAGGACCAATCGTCCACGGACAATCAAGCTTCGACGAAAAAAATGACTTTTGCGCAAGCTAAAAGATGCGAGATCGATGAGAAAACTGTTATCGATGATCGGGCGACGACGGGAGATCGACTCGTTATCGATCGTTACATTGCTGATAAGACTTTGGCCGATCAGTTTGACACCACAGAAAAATCTCTTACCGATCATCGAGACCTTAGCGATCATCGACTCTCTACCGATCACAATCCCATTTCCGACGAGCCACTAGCATGCGACGAGAAAAGTGCCAACAACAATGACGATGACGAGACCGACGACAATATCTTGCAATTCACGGACGAGTTTTCATCGGTGAGCGAAAACATCGAGTGTTATTCCGCGAGTTTACCGAGCAGTACACGGGACTCCCTCGTGGTTTATCCGAACGCCGATAAAAATGTCAACTTCATACCGAACAGTTTAGGCAAAGTCCCAACGAGATCGAGGTTCGCCGAGACACGGGAAAACATACCTGGCAACATTGGCAATAATAATAACGATAAGACGAAATCAGGCGGCCGATCTCTCGACAACGACATCGCCGATCTCATCAATTACAATCTCAACAATTTCACGAACGAAAACGAGCGATCGATCGAGCGTGAAAAAGGTTCGAGTCGAACGAATTCCCTCGACGAAAACTCCATATATCGTCGCTACGACGACAAATCCGACACCGAGGATCACGCTGAGCCGATCAGTAAAGCTTCCCTCGAATATTTTCGCGTCAATAAATTCCCCGCGAACAATCGTCTCGGCGTAATTTGCGCGAGAGCCCGATCGGAAAATGCGATCGGTAATTTGGCGGCTGCGTGTTGTCCGAAAGTGCCCGAAAAGTCGTCGTGTCATCGGATCGTCAAGAAAACCCGAGAAACAAGGATAGCCGAGGTCGAAGCGAAGGCCGAAGAATTTCGTCGCATGATCGAGACTATCGTCGCGAACAATCGTTGCCCAAACGGAAAAACGAGTTTCGACGGACTCAAAAGTTGCCCTAGGACAACGACGAAAAATAATTCCCATCGTTCCTCACCGAATAAATCTTGCTCGATCGGTAACGCTCGTAACAACGAGAAAAATACGGAATCTTTGCGTGACAACGGCCGAGAAAATAATTCACCATCTAATAACAAATCCTACACTTACGACAAACGCAAACGTAAGAAAGTTGTGAATCGCTCGCAAATCGCCGAAAATGCACTCGTACCGAGTAAAATAATATCGCTCTCGTTGTCGCTGCTTCTCGCGGCTCTTCTACAGGCCGTCAGATGCCTTGCCGATCTTGTCGAGGATGCCTTCAAATCCGTGAGCTTTGAGAAAAATGGTTTTCTCGAATAGAGAAAAAATACAGAGAACAAGCGAGATCGAGAACGAGAGAGAGAGAGAGAGAGAGAGAGAGAGAGACCGAGGTAAAAACAAAAATATATATACCGTCTACGTTGGTAGATCGCAAATTGAGACGTTATCAGAGCTGTGAACAAAATGACTACTATAATTATGAACGCAATCAGGCCTATAAAAAAACGTAATACAACGTTATATCTATTTGATCATAGTATTTTATAATATAATCATAACAATACAACAATAAGAAATATTCTTATGATATAATGATTTAATAGTAATTTATACCACAGTATCTTATTAAGATGTAATAATAACAATAATATATATATATATATATATATATATATATATATATAATATTATTAATGACGATGTTAATATTATGTAGAAATAATATAATGTTACAATATATAATATAATGATATTTTATTGTTGTATATTTATATTCTCATATATAACAATTTAAATTACATCAAATTAATATTCTTAATATGCTTATTAATATTATTATTCATTAATATTATATTAATGATATATTATAATATATATTATATTATATTATTCCTGTATAATATTTTCACCTTTAACGCTGCGTGTGTACACTGGGTCTTTGAAAGAACAGACGAAATTTCAAATTCGCCGGTTTTTTCACATTTTTCACTATACTTCCGGTTTTTTTTTAAATTAACAACGATGTTTAACTTTTGACTTTGGCAAATTTTAGGCCATGTAGTAGACACTTCGACAAGTAGCCCTGATTTTGTTTCAGATTTTTCTAAAGCCTAGAAAATTGAAAACTCGACTGTTCTCAATGAGACCCAATTCACACATCGTGTTTAAAAAAATATAGCGTACACACGGAGGGTTAACAATATTATATATTATTATTATGGTATATAATATATATTATTATTATTATTATTATTATTAAATAGGGATAATAATAATTATTATAATAATGCATTATTACTATTCAAAATACATGTGCGTACGTATTATAATAATATATTATTGTTACGTAATACGATTATATTATACAATAATATGAGGTAAAATTGCTATGTATATTTAATTGTACGAATGACGTATAACATTCTCACGCAATGTATGGTAATGTTTTTATTTTCTATTGACACGACAAACATTAAGCCGGTGCAGTATGAACTGTGATTAACGTGTTTAAAACTAACGATGTATATGCGTTGAAGAAAGAATGAAAAAAAAAGTAAGCGTACGAGCTTGAAGTTTTCTTCGTGCAACTTTGCCTCACTAGTTCTCCGAACATAAATTATATTTTGCACATTGTAAAGTCCAAATGTACGATATACTGTAAAATGAACATTGATGTAACTATATATATATATACAGTGGGTAAAAAAAGTATTTGCACACATCGAGTTTTTTAAATTATCCTGCAAAAAAAATTTAATACTTTAGCATTTTTTTTTTTCGAGAAAAATAAAATGTTCGAAAAAAAATTTCTAAAAAAGAATAAAATGCTAAAGCATATTATTTTTTTTCAGGTTCATTTAAAAAATACGAGATGTGCAAATACTTTTTTACCCATTGTATATATATATATATATATATATATATATATATATAGTGTTAGTATTTTTAGAAAATTGGCCTTTGTTAACTTTAGGAGAAGAGTGCGGAGGGAAAAATGCTAAGGATATATCGCACGAGACTTTAAACGGTGCTAAAAACTATACACTAAAGTCATAGGTGATGAATGATTTTTTTTTCTTTCGATATATTTGACGCGAGAATCGATAAAGAAAATTCGTGAGAATTTAAGGCTTGGATATCACGATAAAAGGGTATATCGCTTCCATAATAACAATAATAATAATTTCACGATAAAGCCGGCTCTGTTTAGAACGAGCGATCGATTGAGGTATATTTATCGCTCGAGTGCACGTATTCGACGGAATTCTTTACCCAAAATCTGATGAATTGGAAACCGGCTTGGCCATAAAACTGGCGAATAAAAGTTGGTAAGGATTTCAAAAGCCGATAAAAAAAAATTATTCGTCCAGGGATGAGCAGCGGCACAATTGATAAGAATAAATCGAAAAAAATCGGTAAGAGCTTAGCGAGTGAATATTTTTATGATTTGTTTTAAGTGCCTGAAATGCGAGCAGGCCAGAGGGAAAACGAGAGACGGGGGGGGGGGCGAGAGATATGAATAAATTTGTATATCATGCCGGTGTACATCGACACGGAAAATTATTTGAACACGCAAATGTTTGCATTGTTATTTACCCCTGGCACGTTTCGTCGCTATCGTATCGGCCCGGGTTCGCCGCAATTTCCCTGTGCCCTCGTGCAAATGCGATACAATACCGTGTGAATTGGGAAAGAGCAGCTGCGAGCAACACTCCAGTGGGCAGTCTCTGAGGAATCGGAAACGGTGAAGTGACGAGTATCGGATAAACGCGAAAGGGATCCGGAACGGAGAGTCGTCAGAAATTTAAAAAAACTATAATAGTTAAAAATATTAAAGGAACGATTTACCCAAGCAACTTTTGATGCTTTTCAATGATATCGTGAAAGCTCCCACACTGAGAAAAAAGTGTATAGTATTTACAAAAAACGCGCATGGTAAAAGAGAGTATAGTCGAATTCCCTATAGTTTATTGTCACCGCAATCATAATATGGTTAACACAACTATAAGCGAAAAGTATACGTAAACATGCGAGTTTGGTGGCGTGTTTGACTATCTGGTATCTCCGAAATTACTATACACTATTGTAAAAGGCTTTACAATATCGATATGGTTAATTCAGCTATATCAGAAAATCGGTGCACAAATACTAATGCTGCAATGAGAGCAAAGTACAAGGTATTTATGAAAGACGCCCACGGCAAAAGAGGGGATAGTAAAATCCCGTCTAGTTTATTGGCACCGTAATCATAATATGGTTAACACAACTATAAGTGAAAAGTATATCTAAATATGCAACTTTGGTGGCGTGCTCGACTATATATTATCCCCGCAATAGCTACTAACTATTGTAAAAATATTAACTGAATTAACTATATCGATATTGTAAAGCCTTTCACAGTAGTTAATAGTTATTTCGGGGATACTAGATAATCAAACACACTACCAAAATGGCATGATTCGATAGACGCTTATAGTTGTGTTAACCATATTATGATTGCGGTGTCAATAAACTATAGGGAATTTATCTATGCCCACTTTTACCATATGCGTTTTTTATAAATACTATGGACATTTTTCTCAGTGCAAGTTTGTACTATTTATATGGTTATCATTCACACTTGTTGAGCATAAATTGTTACATGATCTTGCGAAAAGTGACTATACGAACAAAATTATGGTAATCTTATAGTGAAGACGTAAATCATTTGTGGAACGTGTCAATAAAGTAGAGACAGCGGTAGCACGCTATGATCGATATAAATATATTAGCTCATTAATTTATCAGTTTTTAAAATTCGATATTTCGAAAACTATTGCGTTGCGCCAAAAATCCATTTAAGCAGTGACATATATCATCAAAAACACGATCTGTGCAAAATTCCACCTATATCGGAGGTAACAGCTATTCGGAATTGCAGCTGGAATTACTTTTATCTGTTATGCCTAATCTACGATCAAAATAACATAAGTACCCGGTAGCATAGTGGCAGCGTGCGTAGTATAGATAGTTAGGTCGTAGGTTCGAATGCATGTTCAGGTGAAATATTTTCTTCGATAGGAATCATTTCAGGAGGTCAGGAAAATGACAAATTATGATAAACAATCATACGGGTAGTACTCTCGATTGAGAATTTTTGAATTTATGAAATATTATATACATTTAGTAGACATACTATTCAATATGGTAAAAATCACTATTTTTTGATAGTGCAAGGTAATATCCATTTTATGAAAACCTACTATATTATATAGCATTGAACAATCAACGTATGCTCGTAAGATTGTTGGTTGCGATTAACATATGAGCATAGTTAACACAACTGCTAAAATATCATAAGCAGTACTATATTTTAGGCAGTAACCATGACTATAAAATATTGTTGTCCCCTCAGGGTAATATAAAATATGGTTAAAATATGGTTGAAGTTACCATACATTTCTCTCAGTGCAGTGTCGTTGACTTTCTCGAACTCGACCGTGAGAATTTCAAGTACCACACGAAAGATGCCGCGAAATTATCGAAGTACACGAAGTCCAGTCAATAATTCCGTTTATTCACTGCGATCAAGTGACCATTTTGAGTAAGTCGATTTTTTTACATTTGCATGAGGGTTAGCAAGAAATCTCCTTTTTGAAGGCTAAGGTGTATAAAAAAAAGATTTTTTTGCGAACCCTCCTTTAAATGTAAATAATCGACTTACTCGAAACAGTGACTCAAACGAAGTCAGTAATCAAAATGATTGACTGCTATTAATCCATACACAAGACTCATTCAGCCAGCACGGATTTTGAAGTGTACAAATTCCTCGTTGACCAAGACACTCGAAGTTTTAGAATGCAGAAAAAAATGCAACCACCCTCCGCATCAACGAACCGGAAACCGTATAACGATAAAACAGCGGCGTCGAAACGATCGAATGATAATAGTGAGAAATTGACGATCGTAATGATCGTAAATGCATCGCAACCTGCCAATTTCCCAGTGCTAATAACGCCAGTCCGAAATTATATGGAAAATTGTTATCGTGCCTGTACAATATCGCGCGAAAGGGAGCGAGAATCCTACACCGGGTGATACACTCATCAGAGAATTGTTTATTAATTCATCTCGTCCGATCCAGGAAAACATCGCGAGGCTCAAGCCATCGATTTGTGAATTTACCGTGGTCTGTACATTTTCTTCACTACCCAAAGGGTTACGTTTATCCCTTCGCCGCTATTACGCGCAAATTAGCATTCGTTATTTCACAATTGCTTCGCGGGGATGGAAGGGTGCAAACGGGGTATTGCGAAAAAAAAGATCTCGCATCAACTCAATCCAATCTTGACCAGCGTGGAAATAAGTTTGAACTGTTCGGTAATTTTGAAAAAAAAAGGAAGCATTCTCATACGGCGGTCTGCGTAAGCTCATGGGGCCTGAAGTACAGCTGGAATCAATATTTTGTTCTGACGAGAGTATCGGGATGACGAGATGGGGATTTCGAAAACAATTGATACGTAGTCCTGTCGAGATTGAGTTTTTTTTAATTGAAAAATAACTATAAACAATGAAGTTATTATAATTCAAAGAAAGTTCTGCCGTTGCTTCATGGCCAATTGGTGTAGATTTTTCTGGCAATTAGGCTTAACGAAAATGAAAAATATAAAAATGTACTTTCAGTAAAATAATCAAATTTTCTTATAACCGGATAGTTTTTTGAAATATTGGAAATTACGACAATGCCAAGCTGTCGAAAAAAAAACGCTCGATTTTCGGGGAGGAAAGAACTTTAATTATTTCGTATTAACAAATGGATAAACACGTAACGAAATCATCCGGTCATACGATGGAAAATGTTGTAAACTAGGCTCTGTCCGAATTTAAAGTGCGCAGTGGGCGAATTTTTACAACGATTTTGTAAAAATTCTAAATATACAAAGTTTACAAATTTTTTCACAGATTCTAAATATTGAGTGGAGTGTGATGATTTTTCGAATTTTTACAAAATCTTTGTTATAAATTAAAATTAACACCCTGTGCCCTAAAGGTATACAATAAATTCGTACACGGAGAGAATTAAATGTTAAAAATTACCGTGCAGTAACGGTAACCAGATGACAAGCCTGAAACTTCGCTTATTCTTACTGAGTAAAACACAGATTTTCACGAAAATAAAATAAAATTTCTTCTTCAGATAGAAAATTTTACCAGATCTTCTAGTAATTTTTGATGTGTAACAAAATACGCAAAACTTAAATTTAAAAAATATATAATATCAGCGAAATTTTACTGTGCATTTTATTATTTTATGCCTTTCAAAAATGTCTATAAAAAAGTATCGTCTTTATAACAGTTATTTTAAGATTTATTATAAAATTTAATGAGTGTTATATGAAAATGTAGTGTGCTCTCGGTAAAAATTATCGTGCGCGCTACCCTTCTTGTATAGTAAAATTTTAGCTACGTATTTGAAATTTTCTGTAACGTGAGTTAAAAAAAACTTGTCGCATACGAATTATTATGCTTTTCTCACTTGTCACCACATTGAAATATATCACGGTAATTTTTACCGTGAAATTCACGACAAAAATTACTTTTTAATTCTCTCCGTGTATTTTTATGAATTTGAAGCCCATAGAAACCCCTCTATACAATTAAACCTACGAAGACTATGATAGGACGACCGAAATGTAATTTTCATTTCGACATGCCGGTACACTTTCGTTCAACTGAAACTCGTCGTCGAAATTCTCTTCTTCACTTGTTCTTTTTTTTGTTTATTGACGAATGCAGATATCGTTTCTACAACGAGATTAAAATGAGTCTGGAGAGAGCTGTTAATTTCACAAAGTTGAGCGTCTGGCTAGGCTGCTGTTGGCCATTGAGTTCGAATTCGAGCAACTGGGAGAAAACGAAACACAATCTGGCGTGGCTCGGGTCACTCATAAGCGCCATTGGACTTTTCCTTCCTCTCACCTACTCGATTTATGAGTATCAAACGAATTCTCTCTTACTCACGAAATCGGTATGCTTTCTCGGTGCTGTGAGCGGCTTTATCGTTAAAATTATCGTCTGCAGGATTCATCGTTCGCGCATACGGGTAATTCGATTTTTTTTTTTTGGGTCTATGCATAATTCCGTAGCGAAAATCGAGTAAATTTCAAACGTAAAATATTTACCAAAAAAGCAATTTTAATCAGCTAAATATTTTCCATTCTGTTCAATAATATTCTGCCATCCGTCCACGAGCTTCATTATCCCTCTTTCATAGAAATCTTGAGATCTTCGGGCAAAGAAGTCGTCCAAGTGGTTTTTGAATACGTCCAGGGAACAGAAGGTTTTATTATTCAAACTCCAAACTATGTGGTGAGTGCACCAAAACATACCACCCAAGTCGCAATAACTTTTGCCGGGTTATCAGTGATCTAGTGTTGTCCAGGTGGAACACTACACCCTTTCTGTTTGCCAATTCGAGCTGCTGCTAATCGATTTCTCGCTTTAAGGGGCCAGTCCACTTTGAAAATTTCAAAAAATCGATTTTTTTAACTGTTTTCGAAAGTACATACATTCAGAAATATTGTGTCAAAATTTTATGAAAATCCGAGCTCTCTAAGTATTTTTTTTTTTTTACCTGAACGTCAGGACCTCATTTCGTCTACCTGAGCGTATAGCGCGCTCGGCCGACCCGTCGGCCACAAACATCCTCCTGCTCTTTCTGAGGAAGTACAGGAAATTTTAAAACCTATTTACGAGGATCTCACCAAAACAGAACTGCTCGAAAGGTGTTTAGGTGGCCATACGCAAAGCAATAATGAAAGTTTTAACAACTGCGTATGGAATATGGCACCTAAACACATGTTCAACGGCAAAAAAATCGTAGACATTGCCTGCAAAGTTTCCGCGTGTGTCTTTAATGAAGGATTTCGTCCAGTGCTTAAAATAATGGAAATAATGGGCGTCAAACTCGGCCCGATCGCCATCGGATTCGCCGACAATCGCGATGACGAGCGTGTTCGCTCTGCAAACCGCCGCAGTTCTGAGTGCTCAAAAGAGACCATAGAACCAAACGAAAGCAAGCAAGACTTGAAGAAATCGACGATGATGAGCAATCAGAAGGGATTTTGTACGGTGCAGGAATTGCCGATTGAGTTTAGGTAAGAGTTTTTCATAGTATAAACTTCAAACGCGTTTTTCTCGAAACAACGTTTTCAAAATCTAGCTCCATCGTATCTCTAAAACTAATAAACCGATTCTCTTGAAATTTGAACCACATATTGTAAACATGATTCGTAACAAGATGACCCTCGATGGTTTTAAAATTTTGATTTTTACTCTTTTTTTTGCGAAAAACTGCGAAAAAAACGCGTTTTTTTTTACTTTTTTCGTTTTTCATCTGCCATTTTTTTATTTTTTGATAAAACTTTATATCCGAGGGTCATTTTGTAGCTGGTGTCATACTGAATCTAATGGACTTTGATTTTTTTGTTTCAGACAAGCCGTTGCCGAGTTGTGATGGAGCTACCTAGCCCACGTATTTTTAAGGCGTTACGTTAAACTATAGTTTTTGTACTTAAAAATGAATAAAAATGAATTAAACATTTTTTTAAATGTATTTCAAGACTTTATTTATCAAGCCCAACAACTTTTATATTCATATCTTTTATAAAATCCTCAAAAAAAAATCGGGAAAATAGACTTTTTTTCGTGGCTCCAAAGTGGACTGGCCCCTTAATTTGGCAAATTGTGAGCAGTACTGCATCGAACAAATCATTTTGTTGGGTGGCAGCAGCTCATAATAAATGTTTCCTTTCCAATCCCTACCAGATACAGAGCATGACCTTCTTTGAGTGTAATCCAGTCTTTGCAACCGTCTGAGCAGCCTCCCCAAACTTCGACAATGATCTTTTTCGACTGATATTGTTGTAGACAATCCACTTTTCATCGCCAATAATAATTCGCTTTAAAAATGGTTCGTTTTGATGGCGTTAAAGCAACAAATCTCAAGCTGAAATTCGGTCAATTAAATTTTTTTCGCCCATTTCATACAGCACCCAAATATCAAGATTGTTTACCATCCCAAGCTTCTGTAAATGTCTCGAAACCACGATCTTACATACAGATCTGGAAACTCAATGAAATTTCGGTGGTGGAGGTGACTCGACTATTGATGGCGAATTTTTGGTGTCGCTAGTATCGATGGATGTTGTTTCGATAGTGAACACATAATCTGCGTATTGTATGATTCCACGTATATGGTTACCACGTAGTGCAGTCAGTCGAGTCCTAAAAAAAATATAATCAGCAATCGTTTCCGTGCGCTTATATTAAATGTGATGCCGAAGTCCTGCGTTGTACCAAAATGCAATACGGGCTACGAAAGCCTGAAAGTCAAACAGTCAGTAATCAAAAGGGCCAACAAATAGTGAACGGCTCGAAAAGTGGAAAGCCGCGGTTCCCGTCAAGAAATTAACGTGTTTGCATTGTGTTTGTGAGAAGCATTTTGAAGAACGATACATTCTTCGAAAGTACGTCAAACATGACGCGAATGGGAATGTTATTGCAGAGGTAAGTTTCAGTTTTCGTGATTTATACAGTGGGGTTAAATATTTTTTCGTTATTATATAGGTTAGGTTATAACGCGAATGAGTGGCTATTTTTGTCTCTGTCGCACACCCCTCGAGTGCAGCGACTCTAGCGTCGAGGTTCGCCAAAGGAGCCATATGTGAGCTAACGGAGTTTCCCAGACCTGTATGTAAGACCGTGCTACAAACAGTTGATTGGTCAATGTTGAGGTTATGTCCGATCTCTGTAGTCGTCAAATACCGATCAAAGTCTATTAAAGCCTTGATTTGATCGACATCAGTAGTGACTGGCCGATCCGAGCCCGAAGCATCTGGAAGATCAAAATCTCCACAGCGCAATTTCGCAAACCACTACCGATACACACTTTCGCTTACGGCATTCTCTCCGTATACGGCGCATATCTTTTTGTGAGTTTGCGACGCGTTTTTGCCTTTTCGGAAATAAAAAAGCGAAATGCATCGAAAATACACGGTTTTTCTTTTTATGTTCAAAATATAATTAAACTTCCTATACGTCACGGATCTCGATGGATAGCTTTTTTTTTATGTCGGCACACGTTTTCGCTTTCATTTAGGGTGCAGTCCGAATTCCGCTTACAGTGTACATAGCATGCTTACTGTCGATCTGATTATGGTCCGATGGTGCTTCTAATTGCGCTTTAAGGCGGGCAACCACTTTAGGAGACCGAAAATTAGATGATTTTTTGGATTTTTTTTATTGTGAAAAAAAACGGAACTTTCCGCAACTCTGACAATAATTTATTCATATTTTCATACATCTCTGGTAATTTTTTCAAGTTATTTCATGCATTATTTAACGTGTAATCCGCTGTGTCCCTTGGCGTGTTCCCATCGTCGTTGTCGATTTGCGGAAATTGTGCAGCTCGCAATTCGCATCTGAAATAGTCCAACAAATTTTTATACATTCTTGAGATGTTTTTTCAAGAACATGAACCTAAATTTTGAAGAAAAAAAATCGAGAATTGAATGTTGGAATGTGTTTGAAAAAAAATGATCGATTTTTAGCATTTTTTCCCCCGGCATTTTGCAATAATAAATATGTTAACAATCTAATCGTTCCAACTTTAGGTTCATGTTTTTATAAATTATATTAAGTAAATGTGTTCCAAATTTGAAGATGACCCATCAATTAATTTTTGAATTAGGATTCCCGCAAATTGAAAAAATGTCGTTTCGAGAAAAACACGTTTAAAGTTTCACAAACGAAAAACTCAAAGTCAAATGTGTTTAATCAAATGATAAAGTGTCCAATTAATCAGCGATTCCAGCACCATAAAGCAGTCCTTCCTCTTCCTCATGCAACTCATTTGAAGCTTGCATTTCCTCTTTACGAGCTTTTCGAGCTTCTTTTGTCTCTAATACATGTTTTCTATTTTGCCGAGCCACGCGCATCTAATCCATTTGCTCGGCATATCCGTAGCTCTGCCTGCCAACTACGATTTGTAGTTCATTCATAGCCATTAGTAGGGCTGAATTTCCTTCATTGAATAAAATAGCAGCAAGAAATGCCGCTACCTCGATTATGTTGTACCCAGAATGGAGATGTTTTGGAGCTAATCGCCAAACGGTCGAGTTTGGGTTAGTTTAGGTTATGAAAACCCAAACAAACCCAAAAAAACTACCTAACTGAGCGCTCCTGGATAAGTAAGCGCGCTTGGGAGTCGAGCGGAGAGTCTTTATCATTTATATACATACCGTTAGAAGTATGAATTTACGAATCCGCCTATCGTTTTGAAATGTTCAGGGTGTATTCTTAAGATATTTTGCTAACGATTTATTAAATTAAAAAAGAAAAAGATTTTTTGAAGCATCTAAAGTGGTTGCCCGCCTTCAGTGCTTACAGCGCAATTCAGAACGACCCCTTAATATAAACACTTCATATGGTTGACGGATGTGCGAGCGGAGAAACAACTGCGAAAGACATCTGTCAGAATTTCACTACGGAATTATGCATAGACCCAATACATTCGTATGGGGCTAAGCAAATTTGTTTTTCTTCTTTTATACATCTGTATATGTATATATATACAGGGTGAGGCACATAAAGTGTTACAGAGCAATAGCACTCAAACTATTAATCATATCCAAAAATGTTTCAGACAAAAGTTTCAGTGTTCGAGAAGGCCGTCATACTGGACCACCCTATTTTTTTATCGGTGGAGGCGCTGAAGCTACGTCAAGGTCAACTCCACTTTTTTAAAATGGAACCATGTCTTTTTTTTCGCCTGACATTATTACCGATTTTAAGACGAATTCAGCGACCTACAACACAAGGTCATTCTAGTCACGCAAAGTATGAAAATAGTCGAAAAATCGAAAAATATCGGAATAATCACTTTCAAAGGATCCACTAACCTTGGTTTGGATCTACCTACAGAAGATGCTCGAAGTGATGACCCTCAACGTGTAAACACTTGTAAACACGCCTGACCACGCCTGACGAAATGAAAGAAAGAATACGCCGAGCATGTACCGAAATTACACCACAAATGTTGGCTGAAGTTAGACGGTCTTTTCATCAGCGAATTAACAAGTGCTTACAAGTCGAGGGTCATCACTTCGAGTATCTTCTGTAGGTAGACCCAAACCAAGGTTAGTGGATCCTTTGAAAGTGATTATTCCGATATTTTTCGATTTTTCGACTATTTTCATACTTTGCGTCACTAGAATGACCTTGTGTTGTAGGTCGCTGAATTCGTCTTAAAATCGGTAATAATATCAGGCAAAAAAAAATACATGGTTCCATTTTAAAAAGTGGAGTTGACCTTGACGTAGCTTCAGCGCCTCCACCGATAAAAAAACAGGGTGGTCCAGTATGACGGCCTTCTCGAACACTAAAACTTTTGTCTGAAACACTTTTGGATATGATCAATAGTTTGAGTGCTATTGCTCTGTAACACTTGATGTGCCTCACCCTGTATATAAATATATGATCGACTTGGTGTACTTGGATAATTTCGAGGGAATTTTTCGCAGCGCTTGGTTTTCGAGATGGAGGAATTTTTGAAAAATTCAAAAGCTCACGAGCGCTCCGTACTCCGGAGCTATGTGAAGAAGTGCACGCTCCTTCATGCCTCGATAACAGTTGTAAATTACGCGACGACGATATTCGTGATTTGCGGACCACTTTTCATGCCGGACGAGCAAAAATTTCCTACTCCCGCGGTTTATCCGTTCGACGTCGATCACGGACCGATGACGTATCTCGTGTACGCGCATCAGAGCTTCGTGGGCGTTCAGTGCTCGGTCGGGGCCACGATCGACTGTCAGGTGGCTTTTTTCGTCTGGTACGTTGGCGCGAGAATCGAAATTCTCGCGGGCGATTTTGAGAAAATCAACGACACCGGGAGTTTTTACGAAATCATTGAAAAGCATCAAAAGTTGCTCAGGTAAATCGTTACTTCAATATTTTTACCTCGTTTTTTTTTCATTCCCGCGGATCCTTCTTCCCGTATCCCTTCAACTTTTATCCGATACTCGTCACTTCACCATTTTCGGTTCCTCCGATTCGAGTATCTTGACTAGCGTCGCTTGACCCGGAAAATTCACGGCATTGAACCTATTTTTTTTTTTTTGTTACATCTTCAGCTTAGCCGATGAAGCGAAACGTACGATGTCTTACATTGCACTGACGACAGTCACGACCAGTGGCATCGGCACCGTTTTCAGTTGCCTCCAACTCGTCGGTGTAAGTTCCTCTGACGCATAATTTTTCTTTCTTCAATATAAGTACGTGCTTTTCCATGTTTACCTATTATTTTCTCAATTATTTTCCTTCTTTGAGTAGAAGGATTTTCTTCCCAAAAAATTACGATGTCAAAGGACAAAGTCATTCCTGGTAAATTAAAAAACGATTTTCGTAATAAAAAAAAAGCATCTAGCAATTCAAATATTCGTGACTAGGAAAGAACTCGTGAAAAGTGTGGCAAATTTTCGACATAACGATCGTAACGAGCTCCACTGTGTCTAGGTATTTTCTCGAAAACTATTCAATCATTCGGTAATTTTTATCCAATTATTTGGTTACGGAAGACAATTATTTTCTCCGAAACGGGAATTTGAAAAAAAAATTCCTATGCCCCTAAAATTATTAGTGCCTATGTGGCATAAATGATATTTTCAATAATTTTTTTTTCTTCTATACGTTAAATGTTGGGTGAAGTAAAAAGTTCTGAGCGTTTTCCGCTAGATGTTTTTAGTGAGCCATATCTCACGATGTATACATCGCATCGTGTCATACTATACGGGGATTTAAAGGTGACATTACGTTTCAAAAAAAGTTCTTTGACAGTTTTGTGTTTGGTGAAGCCAGTTGTGTGTTACAGCGTTACAAAGTGGAGGTAAAAAAAGATAAAATTCGATACATTCTTCAGTAACACTACGACCAAGGTGAAAAGGCGGAGCAGGCGGCCAAAAAAATGTGTGTTGTTTATGAAGCCAATACAGTACCGAATGCAACAGCAAAGCGGTGGTTCCAACGATTTCGTTCTGCTAATATGGACGTCGAAGGTGAGGCACGCTCTGGTAGGCGAATCGTCAAAAATGTCGATAAAATCATGGAAATCGTCGAGTCGGACCGTCATGTGAGCACTTATTCCATTGCCCAGGAACTGAAGATTAGCCAGAAAACCGTTTGGAACCATTTGCGTAAGGCTGGTCTCAAGAAGAAGCTCGATGTATGGGTGCCACACGAATTGACGCAAAACAACCTTTTGGACCGAATTGATGCCTGCGATTCTTTGCTGAAACGTAACGAAATCGACCCATTTTTAAAGCGAATGGTGACTGGCGATGAAAAATGGGTCACATACGAGAACAACAGCCGAAAAAGATCGTGGTCCAATTGCGGTGAGCCGGCCCAAACGATCGCCAAGCCCGGATTAACGGCCAAGAAGGTTTTGCTGTGTGTTTGGTGGGATTGGAAGGGAATCATCCGCTATGAGCTGCTCCCGTCGGGCCAAACACTCAATTCGGACCTCGACTGTCAACAACAGACCAGATTGAAGGCGATCGACAAGAAGCGGCCAGAATTGGCCAATAGGAAGGGTGTTGTGTTCCATCAAGATATAGTCCAGACCTGGCACCAAACGATTATCACCTTTTCAAGCATTCGCAAAATTTCCTTGATGGTACAAAACTGGCCTCAAGAGAGGCTTGTGAAAATGAGCTGGTCAAGTTTTTTACCAATACGAGGACTTCTTCAATCGCGGAATTATGAAATTGCGTTCAAAATGGACAAAAGTTATCGAACAAAACGGCGCATATTTGATCTAAATCGGATAACCCTAACTATGTTAATTTCATCATCGAAATAACGCGAAAAAACGCTCAGAACTTTTTACTTCATCTAATATAATTTCATTAATTTATTCATTCCTGTTGTTTTAAATCTTTATTCATTTTGATTTTAAATATATATATTAATTTATTTCAAATTTGAGGTAACCTTATAAATAATTATATGATTTGATAATAATAATTATCAAATGATTTATTCTTTAAATAATTTATTTCGAAGAGTGATTTTTAATTGTGCATGATTAAATAGCATAATTAATAATTAATTTCTAATTCTGCTCGCTGTAAAAATTATATATATATATATATATATATATATATATATATATGTTTTACATATTTGTATAAATATTTGAATTTACATGTTTCAATAATAAACATAAAAGAATCAACCAATGGCCACCAAGATGCAATTTGGACCTGTAGCCCTGATATCGATAGTGTGTCTATTGGTTTGTGCCTGGCCTGCCGACAACCTCATAAATGTCGTGAGTACAACGATCAAGGGAAGATCAATTGTATTTTTGTTTTTTTCCCCTTTTAATTCACATTTGCACGAGGGAAAAGGGAAACTGCCGAAAACCTGTGCCGACAAAAGACGCAGCCATATTTTCATTGAATTCCAGTTAGGATCGATAGTCTTTTTTTTCTTTCTTTTTCGTTACACTATGCGACGATCTCTTAGGGCCGAATATGTATGTAGACCGGAAGTACGAGAAAAAAAATGATGTTTAGTGCGGTTTCGTAGGTATCGCAGCGTACAACTTACCTTGGACTCAAATGACTCCGGGAATGATGAGAAACGTTTCGATGATCATTCGACGATCCCAACGACCGGTAATCGCTTCCATCGGCGGCTTTCTTCCTGCTCTGTCTTTGCGATATTACGCATCGGTAATAAAGATGCATTGGGAGAATATATTTTTTATTTAAAAAAATGTATAAACGAACACCGGAATTGATACACGTTGTTGCGGTCGAAGGAAACCGATTTTTTTAAACGTAAATGTATCCAGTGAAAACCAAAATCCGATTTTTTGTAAGGTCCTCAACATTGTTATCTGAGAAAAAAATATATATATACACTAAAACTCGGGCAATTTTGGATTTTTCTTACGGAAAATTGGTAAAAATCGGCAACGTCGTGAAACTCCATCAAATTCCTCGGTTTCCGATACTTTTTTTTCTTCTCAAAAACAATACAGCGGACCTGACGAAAACTTCGAAATTAAAGTTGCTTTGGATATTGCGTCTGAAAAAAAAAATCTGCATCCTTCGACGTCGACCAGCGAAACGCTTGGCTCTCTTCAAAGGTGACCGGTAAATAATTTTTCTCTGTTATTCAGTTTCTCTCCGCAGCATTCTCGTACTTCACGACACTCCGGATCACCGTGAGCGACGACCATGAATAAACGTGCTATAAAAAAAGATATACGACTTTTTTACGACCCCACTCCGAATTACGGTGAATTTTAACGATTGATGCAAAAAAATGCTGTGTTCATACGAATAATGGTAGAACTCCGTCTGTAATTTCGAGGAGAGAGCGCATTTGTCTGGATGTTTTTTCTTATTTTTATTAGCTAGAAAAAATTGTACTTAAGTATTTTGAATTCGGTTGGCCATTTTATTATTTTGAGAAGACGAACGAACCAGAATACCGGAAATCGACGGATGAACTCGGCGATGTAAGAAGTCAATAGTCGAACTCGGAGATACCGGAAATCAAAAGTCGAGCTCAGCGATACCGGAAGTCGACAGTTTTTTGTCGAGTGTAACTCATCGCCCCATGAAATTCTTTTTTACCCGCCGAGACAGGAGCTCCGACTGTCGCATCATCAAAAACGCATCGCGAACCTTTTTACCGACCGAGCTTTCGTACATATTCATATTTGCATATAGTACGTATATATTCGTATATACCTTGCATCATTTCGAAATGCGGATCGCGTGCATACCGCGCACCGGCTCGACAAACTTTTACGCGAAGTAAAATGATATAATTTCGCAATCTAAACATCCTGGGCTCGTCGGCAACGGCTGAAATCCGTGGTGAGCAAACCGTCAATGCAATTTACCAATATTAAACCCGAGAATTCCATGGATCCTTGGCTCATCGATTCTAACCTATAATTGCCACAATCGACATGACTGCAGGGATTCGTGACTTTACTCATTCATTTGTCGTCTCACTCGTGAAATTTTGCGTATATTACAAGAAATAAAAATCCATTGTAATCGTTAAAAAATCCTGAATATCGCGGCAAGAGGGCGCGGAGCTGGTCCTCTCTTCCGAACAACGTAGATCACAACTCCTTTTTGACCTTTCTGCAACGAAAAAAAAGCTATGGTTTTTTTTATTTTATTTTATAACACTTTTGTATGGCACAGAGCAATATAGAATTTTTTAAAAACTGGTATATGGAAGTAAGAAAAAAGTTTTGTGGATCTCCACTCTTTCAATTTCGTTACACGAATTTTTCAAAAAGTAAAACACGGCTCTGTTCCTAACTGAGTAAAACAAAAATTATTTGATTGAGGGAAAAGTTTTTTTTTTTTATTTTTGGTAGCTCAAAAAGGAACTACGAGGTACAAAGCTCGGAGCTCTAAAAAATGTATTATGTTTTGTTTTTAATCATCTAAAAAGCAGCTAGGAGGCACAAAGTTCAGGGTCGAAAAAAAATCAGCTCGACAACACTTATGATGAATTTTTGATTATTCTGATTATTTTTCACTCTCCATGAAATATTTGAATTGGCAAAAAATTGAAAATTATCCAAATGTCGGATTCAAGATGTTTTTTTTTTTCAGTAAATTTGAATAAATTTTTTTGTTTCAATTTTGAATTAATTTTTTTTTAATTTGAAATAAGTATACATTGGTGTTGCGATTCATATCGCATACTTTTCCACTTCCCTGCTGTTTATTGTCGGTAGGCTCAGTCATGACCAAGATTGGCAAGACCTTTCCTTCCCTCTTATCAGCCTCAGTTGCTCATTAACCGACAAAAGTGTCTCGGTATTCCCTAGTAGAAGTCCCTGTGTCACGAAGCTCAGGGGAGCATTCATGATCGGCTTATTCCCTTGCAGTAACGATTCGAGAAGAGTCAGAAGCGGATCAGGATCTCGCGGAGAGGTGAGCAAAAAGAAAATTGATATAATTGAGGAGGAGTCAAAATGCTGCGTCGTTTCGAGTTGGCCAAGAGAGGCCTGTCGGGTCTGCGACGTTGTCAGAGCACGGCGAGCCGGGAGTCTGCGATCTCGAAGCTCGATTATCGGGTGGGCGATGTGATCCACGGCTTCAAGGTCGAAGAGTCGAGTCGCATAGAGGAGATGCACCTGAAGGCGGTGAGCCTGACTCACTCGTCGACGGGTGCGCGTTACCTGCATGTGGCGCGTGACGACAGCAACAACGTGTTTTCCATCAACTTCCGGACGATACCGCGCGACTCGTGTGGATTGCCGCACGTGCTCGAGCACACGGTGCTTTGCGGCTCGGAGCGTTATCCCTGTCGGGATCCGTTCTTCAAGATGTTGCGACGTTCGCTGGCGACCTTTCTCAATGCTATGACCGGTCCTGACTACACTCTCTATCCGCTGGCAACACAGAATCCAAAGGACTACTGTAATCTCCAGTCGGTCTATCTGGACACGGTATTTCGTCCGAGTCTGCGCGAGTTGGATTTTCGCCAGGAAGGTTGGCGGCTTGAGCACGCGGACGTGCAGGATCGCTCGTCACCGATTGTCTTCAAAGGTGTCGTGTACAACGAGATGAAGGGCGTGTTTAATGAGAATCAAGCAATATTCGCAGAGAAGCTTCTCAACACGATACTACCGAGCCACACGTACGGCTACTGTTCCGGTGGTGATCCTCTCGTCATACCGCAAATGACGCACGAGGCGCTCATTAATTTTCACGCGAAGCACTATCACCCGTCGAACGCGAGATTCTACTCTTATGGCAATTTTCCTCTTGAGCGCAATCTCGAGTACGTGAACGAGCATTATCTCCGCGGTGCGAAGAGAATCGACGTCTCGGATACGATCGTGCCGCCGGAGAAACGTTGGACGGCGCCCCGGAGAGCTCACGTCACTTGCAGACCCGACCACATGGCGGCTGACCCAGCTAGACAGTGCTCCATAGCGATCGGTCAACTCTGCAACGACATTCGCGACGTCGAGACCACCTTTGATCTCTACGTCGTCTCGCAGCTTTTGCTCAAAGGGCCGAACGCGATTTTCTACAAGAATCTCATCGAGACCGGTTTGGCGACCGGTTTCGGTGGTCTTACCGGCCTCGAGTCCCAGCTTCGCGATAGCCTCTTCGTCGTGAGCGTGCAAGGCGCGCGCTTCGAGGACTTGCCCAAAATCGAGGACGCCTACGAGAAGACACTGGAGACAATCGTCACCGAGGGTTTCGCCAGGGATGCGATCGACGCCGTGTTGCACGGTATCGAGCTTCAGGTTAAGCATCAGACGTCCAACTTCGGTTTGAATCTCCTCTTCAATCTGACAGCTCTGTGGAATCACGACGGCGACGTGATAAGATCGTTGCGGGTCAACGAATCGGTGAAACGTTTCGTCGACGCGATCGACGCCGATCCCAATTATCTCAGCAACATCGTCAAGACTTATTTACTCGACAACAGGCACAGACTCACGTTGACGATGTCACCGGACGAAAATTACGAGAATTTGCGCAGAGCAGCCGAGGAGGAGCTGTTGCGATCGAAACTCGAGACGCTAAGCGACGCCGAGTTGACGAAAATTTTCGAAGATGGTAAGAGGCTGCTGGAAGATCAGCAGAAGGAGGAACCCGAGGTATTGCCAACCTTGAAAATTGAGGATTTGAAGCCGGACGTGGAGCATTACGAGGCCGAGCATCGCCTCGTTTCCGGTGTTCCCGTACAAGTCTCCGTTCAACCGACCAATGGGATCTCCTACTATCGCGCGATCCTGAACAGCCGTGACCTCGACGAGCAATCGAAAAGAATCCTGCCGATATTCAACTGCGCAGTGGCCCGAATGGGCACCGCGCGAAACGACTACCGCAGCTTCGATCGGCTCTGCGAGCTCAAGACCGGCGGCTTGAACTTCGCCTGTCACGTGGTTGACGCGAAGAACAGCACCAACTGTTACGAGGAGGGCATCATGCTGCACTCCTACTGCCTCGACAAACACGCGAACGACATGTGGCACATCTGGGAGGAGTTGTTCAACGAGGTCAGCCTCGAGGATGTGAAACGCTTCGAGAACCTGGTGAAGGAAAGCGCCGGCGATCTGGTGAACGGTATCGCCGACTCGGGACACCATTACGCGATGAGCAGCGCCAAAAGCCTCGTCGCCGAGTCCTCGAAGCTCCGCGAGACTCTCTCGGGCCTCGAGCACGTCACGACCATGAAGCACATCGCCCGAGATCAAAACTTTCACGCTGTACTCGACCAAGTGCGCGCGATTCGTGAACGACTATTCTCCAAAAGTCATATGCGATCGGCTATCAATCTTTCGCCGGAAAATCACGAGAACGTTATCCAGGGTATGGGCGATTTTTACGGCGCGATCCAGGGCGAAGCCCACGGCGAATCTCCCCTCGTCACGACGAGGGAATATTCCTCGGGGACGAACAGCGAAGAACTTGCTGTTCATCATGTCATGCCATACACTGTGAACTACTCGTCCAAAGCCGTCCTCACCGTGCCCTACGAGCATCCCGAATATCCGGTATTACGCGTCTTGGCCAAATTGATCACCCATCTCTACCTCTTTCCGGAACTGCGTGAGAAGGGTGGCGCCTACGGAGCTGGCGCCAATCTCTCCCCCGAGGGTATCTTCACCTTCTTCTCCTACAGAGATCCCAACTCCACCAGGACCCTCGATCTCTACGACGGGACCTACGATTTCCTGAGGAAAGCCGAGTTCACCCAGAGGGACATCGACGAGGCAAAACTCGGCGTTTTTCAACAGATCGACGCCCCGATAGCGCCCGCTAATCGCGGAATGAGGAAATTCATCCATGGCCTTGAAGACGAGGATGTGCAGAACCAGAGACTCGGCCTAATGAGGGTGACGAGGGAGCAGCTGCTCGAGGTCGCCCGGAAGTATCTCGAACCTGGCAAGGGCCGGAGAATCGGCCGCGCTCTCATCGGACCCGCAAATCCCGAACTCGAGAGTAGAACCTCCCAAGGCTGGAACGTCCTCGAACAAGACGAGAAGAGTCAGGCTCGCGCTTGCTGAACGCGAACGGACGTTTTAGAAAAAAAAAATTGCATTCGCGAGTGCGCCGCTTTGAGATCGGAGCAAAATCTTTTTTTTTTATCACGCGGCTTGACATTTGTAAATATTTTTCTCGAATAAAAATCGTTAAGTGTAATTGATCGATTAGTTTTAATTACGCTTCCGGAAATCGTGTTTTTCTGGATCAATATTTTTGTTATACATTTAGATTTATATTAAAATTACAAAAAAATCTTCATCACGAATTCTTTGCTGAATTTTAGATACGATCGACAATGACGGCCGAAGAGAAGCGATATTTTTCCCAACTGTTGGATTTCCTTTACGAGACGCAGTGGCTCTATAGATTTCCGGTTACGGAATTGTTGGTCAGAGACTATCTGGATCAGTTTCCCGATGGATGGGCATCTGCGCTGAAGGACCTTGACAACGAAGAACTCAACCAGCTCGTCGTCAATAAAACGAGCAAGGTTCGTTGCAATTCTGACAACAAGAAAAAAAACTATAAAATTTACCGGAAGCGCCAATTATCAGGAGGAACGGGAGTAACTTGAAAATTGGCAGATTTTTTTGTTCACGGAAACTTTCTCCGAGAAAGTAAAGTAAGATTCTTGAATTCTGCTGCTACTCTTGCTCGAAGAGATCTTGGCCCGAGTCACTCTTGTCATTCGTCGAGAAGTGTCTTCACCTGGACAAACTGCCTCCGATCGTCGTCGCCCCGGCAGGGGACGCGGAAATTCTCCCGGAATGTTTTGCGAAGGGAATGAGCAAGAAGAAGCAGCACGAGATTTTGCGTTTGGCAAACTTGGTCAGATCGCAGTGTGAGAAAGATGGAATCAATACGATCGTCGATCTCGGCGCGGGTTTGGTAAGAAAAAAAAAAATTCCCGTGCGGTAAAATTGCTTCGAAATATTGTCAAATTTTGATTCAACGATTTCAGGGCTACGTTTGCCAGCTGTTGAATTTCCTCTATGACTATAGAGTTCTCGGATTGGAATCGAATCCCAAGAACGTCGAGGCCGCGAGGCAGAGGCAACGAGAATACTACCGATCTTCGATCGGTTTCGTGAGTTACGCGTGCGCGAAAATAACTCCCGACTCGGCGATGGAGATAAAAGATCTTTTGAAGTCTTCAGAGGATGACACCAACGAGGAATTTTGTCTGATTGGGCTCCACGCGTGTGCCGATCTCGGTGTGGACGCTTGCAGTTTATTCTCGAAAATTCCCACCGCGAGAATTCTCGTTCTGATGTCCTGCTGTTATCACAAGATGGAGATTACCCTTATGGAAAATACGAGGAACGAAAGATTTCGCAATTTTCCCGTATCTCGAACACTCCGAGATTACATGGAGACTCCGAAACATCGTGATTATTGGGAATTCTTGAAACGTCCTTTTTTTCGATTGGCCTGCCAGGAGCCCGCTGCTCGATGGACTGGAATGTCACGAGATGCGCATCGCGAGCACGCGTTTCACGTTCTCGCCAGGGCAGTTTTGGAATCGTTTGCTCAAAAAAGTACGCGCTTCTTGTGGATACAAAAGATTTTTTAAACATTCCTCATAACACGTCGTAAAATACGGGGCCAGTTGAACGTCGAATTTTTTCATAGAGTCTATATTCGGACCATTGCTACACACAAATGAATCTTCTACACGGACATAATCGTATCACTGAGTATTCTCCTGACTGACTAAATTTAATCTTTTTCGTGATTGTATTTCGGAAACAAAACAATCAATATTGTTGTTTTTTTTTCTTCACATCATCTGGACAATCGCCTTCTGCTCTCCGGTATTTTTTAATGAAAATACATCGAAGACTTTACTCGTAAATATTTAAAAAACGGAAAGTCGGCATTCGATACAGTTGCGCCCAACGATACGTGAAAAATTACGGACTTTGATACCAAATATTTCGAGTTAGAAACGTCAGAATTCCTCGAAATTCCACAGTGAGACATTACAGTCCTTCTCGCACACTAATAATTTCGATAAACTCCATCGAAAGTGGCTTTCGCGTCCTAACTTGTCCTCTCACTTAACCGATAAACCGCACAAAGATAACTCAGAAAAATAGCAAAGCGCTTTTGGACCATCAACCAGCCCAACGCATTAACTCCCCAATTTCCGTTTTTCTTCCCCAGATTCGTTGACGCTGAAGAAATGCGTGCGCAAAGCCACGAGGAAATCGCAGTGCGCGACTTTTCACACGTATCTCGAAGACGCCCTTTCACGTTACGAGTTCTCGAACAAAGACGAAGACTCGATCGACGCGACGCAACTACGAGAAGGTATATTGAGGCTCTGGAGCGAAAATTGCGAGAGACTCGACGAGACGGAAATCTACACGGGTCTTCAATTGATGCTGCAGAGTCCGGCCGAATCATTGGTATTGTATGACCGACGCTGTTGGCTCATTGAGATGGGCTACGATGCGGAAATTATTCCCGTCACGAGCAGATCTCTTTCGCCGCGGTCTCACGCCGTTGTATCGAGAAAACGAAATAAATGACTCGAAGCTCGAATCGTTGATAAATATTTTCTCAATAGTTCAAGATCTCTGTTGCGTTATAATACATTAAATCAATTTCGACGACTCTCTACCGTCCGTAAGGATGAATCTGTGACGCCGCCTTGATGTTGGTTTTTATCGCACTCGGTGCTTTGCCTATTTGGCCCACTGCGAAAAGAAAACGTGAGGGCGTCATTATCTGCACTACAAAGTGCTCTCCATGTTGGACGAATGAAATTAGAGCTTATTCCAACAAGCTTTCACGATCAAAATAAGAAAAAGTGCCGCCGTGGCAGATAGATCGCTTGATCGAGGCATTTCTTTTTTACTTAAATTTTATAATTCGCTTTGCCCAGCTTCGATTGAAAGAAAAAAGAATCCTATGGCCGAGCAAACTATTGCAAAGTAATCGAAACATTCGCTCCGAAAATAATCGAATCTTTCCTTCGTTTCTTTTTCAGGCTAAAATTAAGCGGGAAGGGTTAGGGCCATTATCCACCAAAACGGAGATCAGCAGAGCTAGGAAAAAGCAACCAATCAACCGCTGACTTCAATGCCCATCGAAACTGAGCGGGGAAATTCTATTGGCTGTTTCCTAACTCCGCTCATCTCTGCTTTCGTGGTTGATAGCCCTAAAATTACGACGCCAACACGATAGCTATAAGTTTTGGAAAGGTTGTCTGTCCGAGCGCAGTTGGTGTGAAAAAGGCTGAAGCTTTTTTCCCGAAGCGCTTTGGTATGTGCAACTAAATGGTTGCAGAATTTTCCTGCACTTTACCATCATTCAGATCCGCGTTAAGGGGACCCCAAAGAAATGCGATTTTTCTTTTTAAAGGACAGTGGCTGATCAGCCTTCAGCATTAACGTGGATCGCTTCAATAAATATTCAATGTAACACTGTTTCCCTAGCCTTGATCATTGTCTGACGCAATTTTTCGCGGAAAAAGATAGTTTGGATGAACTCACTTGGGGGATTTCCAAGAGGTCCTTGACCACCCGCGCCCGGCTGGCTCCCCGGTCTCCCAACCATCATTCCCGCCGGTACGGGACTCACGCCAGATTGGGCCATTTGTACAGCATCTGACTGAAATTCAAGCACGTCAACGAGTTAGCCACGTTTTGCATAAAAAGATAAGAAATCCGACCGCACACACAAGGTTGAAGAAGAAATCTTGTGCCTACTTTCAAGCCACTGCCCATTCCCACCGCGGCCACAAGGACATTTGTGTCCGTTGTGCTGCTTGTCTGAGCCTGAGTCGTTCTCGAGCCGGCCTCGCTTTCCCATTCCTCACGAGCTTTGTTCGCTATGTCCCACACGTGATTTATCACTTTTGTGTATTGGGCGACTTGTTTCTGCAATGACGAAAGAGTAACGAAAAAGGAAGAAAGGAAAGAAAAAAAGATACGACGATTATTGACAAGATTGGAGCTGATAATTGGTAACTCGCTGAAGCACGAACGAACGACAACCCAAGATGCGCCGAGGCGCGTTGTCTATTTTTCAAAAAACACACCTCTGCAGATTTTCCCTACACCCTTCCCAACAATTATTACAAATTTATCCTCGAGCTTCAATCGCACCATTTTTTTGAAAAAATACATTTTACCCAAGATCGTCGCTTTTATTTTCGCCAACCTGAGGGCGACGATCTTCTTTCATTTGTAATTCGCCACAAATGCGTATTTTCATTTTGAATTTGTAGAAAAATCGGAACGCCAGATTCTACTTAACAAAAATGAAAATAGTACAATGTGAAAACATCATAGGTGCAAAAGTTGTTAATATTGTGCAGAGTTTTGCGGAAAGAAGAAATTCAGTGGACAAAAAAAAACCCGTCCATTTTTCGAAGTGCATACTTGAGGCAACTTATGGAAAATTGCAGATGTTCTTTAAACACATAGACGTACGCCCGACACCCTTAACCCCCTCACGTACAGGGTTCGCACCAACGAACGGTAAGTCGCTGTTTCTTCCGATAAAAAATTATCATCTCAAGAATTTGATATATTTTATAAGAATTAAAAAAATGTTTTACAACCTTTGGCACATCAAATATATTTGCCCATTTTATGATATTTGCTTTAGAATTACAATTACACGTTAAAGTATTTTTAAAAACGGCAACAAGAATAGAATCGTTGAACTCACAAAAAATCCCCCCCCCCCCCAGAAGTTCCCCCTTAATCACCTTCCAGAAGGGACAAAAGGAACCTCCGTACTTCCGATATTTTTCAAAGCGCCAAAAAAGCACGGGCTTTTTCACGAGGATCCTGTACGTGAGGGGTCATTATTCGCGGAGCTTGCAGGAGCCGAAACGTTAAATTAATTCAGCTTACATTGCAGTCCTAGTAGTTGCGGTTGCAGTTAGCAGCAACAACAGGATAAATATGAGATTTTACTCGCAGATCTATGTATACATATATGTATTACATATACACAGGGTGGCCAATTGGAATTGTTACACTCCAATCATCTCAGACTGTACGCGTTGCAATGAAAAAACGTTTTGAAAGTTGCTCGTTTCTCAATAAATATTTGGCCTTAAATTTCGAACTCAATCTCCGCATAGTCCTGACGGCTGTGCCCAAAATCAAATTCCCAGTCCTACCGCCTGTCGTCCTTGGAACCAAAAACCGTTTATTCGAAAGACTCTTCGTTATAACACGCATTTTTCCAGCCAAAAAATTGCAACGCTTCAAATGGGCTACCCTGCACGTATACATATAATACTGTTCAACCATGTAAATTCGAATCACTCGTTCGAAGTCACGACTCGACGATCTAAGAGGCCGAAAAGCGTTCTCTTACGTGCGATGCGTCGTAGCTCAAATTGGCCGCTTTTATTTCCAGCTGAACCATTTTCTGTTCAGCCTGCGGTTCAGGCTTTGTTCTCAGGTAATCAGGCACGAGATCATGAGCAAATGTAGATATTCTACCCTCGGTCATTCTGACAAGATCCTCGTCTTTCTCGGGGCTCAGCAACAGCGGCAATACCGTTAGACTTCTCAGATTGGGCGCTTTGTCATGGGCCAAAATCTTCGAAAGGCTCGTCACCTGTTCGACAAAACAGCCAAAATCAAACACTCGACTTGATCCAATTACTTGCTGATTAACTCAAACAAGATCCAACGCATCTACCAAACTCGAACAAACCCAAACAAGTTTAAGCCTGAACAAACTTGGACAACCCCAAACCAATCTAAAGAAAAAATGTAACAAACCCAAACAGACTATACAAATTCAGGCAAACCCAAACAAACAAACGGACACAAACCTAAACAAAACAAACACGAAAGTATTCGACGAATTTTGTCGAGCACTGTCCTGTTGTGCATTCACTTTTTTGTCTTATGATATAAATTTTTTTTTTTTAATTTCAATGAGAGCTTACTCACATGACCGGCGATCAGGGCAAAATTATCGAGAAAGCTTGGCCAGTTCAACATCTCGTATTCGTGCTCCAGCTTAAATATCATCGATGCGATCGACGATTTAAGATCATTCACGCGCATTATTATCGCCTCAAGGGCGGAATCCAGTTGCTTCTCTTCTCGTTGCATTCTTGTGACTGATCGGGCGGACGATTCAATTGTGTGCGATATTTTTCTTGAGAATTAAAAGAAAAACAGCTTTGATGCGGGAAACAAGTATCGTCGCTCCCACACTCGTTTACTGATTGTTTCGAACTGTGTTTGTTATCTAACCAATTTACATATTATTTGCCAGACGCGGCGCGTGCGTAAGACGCAGTCTCTACGGCAAACGCTGCTACGGGTGGTAGTGCCCCTCGCGGCCGAGAGGTGAAGTAATCGCAACTTGGCAATCGGCGATGGGCAAATTACAGTGAAATATTTCCTCAGTGACGAAAATAGGCGGGATTCATTATGGAGCAAAACTGTAGCAAAATGTTTAGCGGTAATGGAAACCAATGGAATTTATGTAAAATAAAAATTATTTACGTTAATGTCCCACGAGTGTAAGGACGATCGAGTAAATGTATCGTTTTGAGAGAAAGTTTCGTAAATAAGAAAAATATTTAAAAAAAAACGAATTCAAGTTGTCACTCAGTCGGTAAAACATCTCGAATGGTGACATGCAACGTTAGGGCAAGTTTCCACAGCCCGATCATCTCGACTACTACGTAATACCTCAATACACAAGCTCAAAGAAATCTAAACAAGTATAATTTTCAATTTTTGCCGATTATCAATTACACTCTAACCGTTCAATCGATTTCTTTCGCTCCTACAAGGAGATCGCGTTGGCGGACTCTCGAAAAACGTTTGACGCGACGGTGGGGGAAGCGAGCGCAAGCCGGGAGTACGAGCGTCCGAGCGCTAGAGGGTGCCAGCTGTCCCCAATTTGAAGGAGCTTTGAGGAATTCTTACCGCGGTAGCGGCGGCGAAGTTAGATCGCGGTGTGGTGCTTCGAGGCAACGGGCGGTATTCGCATCAAAAAACGCCAAAACTTGTGCTCTTCGCGTGTGTTTTACGTGCTTCAGCGTAATATTGTGTCTTTCGCGCGATCGTGAACAATTTCGAGAGAGAAAACGGGACAACAGTGAGTCGGAAGTAGCGGTTGTAAAGAGCTGGGCGCTTGAGTGGCGCGTATTGAAATACGGTATAACGTGTACACACTCGCCGCGTACGCACACACATCGGATACATACACATATAGGTATAGAGTCGAGGGCTGAGCTCTGTGGTAAACAGCGAAAGAGTGTGACCGTGGACGACAGCCGCGCGCCGGTGAGTGTGTCTTCTCTCGAGTGCGTTGCCGCGAGAAAAGCATGGCTTCACCCAACAAAAAGATCAAAAAGCTCGAGGAACGGGGCGACGGGATCGACGGTCGCGATTACGATCTTGAGATACAAAAGACCCTCGAGGAAATCGACGGTTGTCAGAATCAAATCGACGGCCTTAACGAGAAAGCGAGCGACGAGATACTCGAGGTCGAGAAGAAGTACAACAAATTGCGCAAACCGTACTTTCAGAAACGCAACGACATCATCAAGAGGATACCAAACTTTTGGGTCACGGCAGTATCCTTTTGTTTTGTTTTGTTTGCCCCCCCCCCCCCCCCCCTCGTCATCACACGCGCCACGTCTCTCCTATCGGTCTCTCGTTCCGTGCGTGGCTTCTTTTTTGTTACGATATGATTTTGACACTTGCCGAAGAATGCCGGCGTCCGCCGGTCCGTACCGCCATCTTGCCCCCGCTCTACCCCCTCCCACTAACTCGGAACCCCCTCCACTCTTACCGATACCCTCGCGTGCATATTGCGACGGTGTTGACGATGCTCGAATCTCGTGCGTTGTTTGCGCTTTTTTTGGGCCTCTTCTTTTTTACGCCCTTTTTTCCCACAAATTTCGGGCTTTTTTTTTGCAAATGAGAGCAAAGACGCTCGAACGGAGCATGGCAATGCGTAAGTGCATGTGCACCGATGCTATGAAAAATTGAGCCTGATTATGATCGAAGCTAATGAAACTATTTTACATTGAGTATTCATGGAAGAGCTTCCGCGTGAATGCTCAAGGCTGTTTAGCCACCGTCTTTTGAAAAGGAATATCGCCTTTTTTCAGGGTCTCATTTATGGTGACGGGGATGTAACAAAGCACAGGCAAATTCTGGAAGCTTTTATTTACACATACCAAAACGCTTTGGGGAAAAAAGCTCCAATTGTTTTCAGGCCAACGTCTCTCAGATATTTCCAAAGACTTCAGAAAATCATAGATATCGTCTCGGCGTTGTAATATAACCCTTCCTGCGTAATTGCAGCCTTAAACAAATCAATGAACCGATACTACGATTTTATGGTATTAGTAAGACTTGGTTATTTTCCGTCCAAATGTTTCGATTACCTTGTATTAGTTTGCTCGGCTATGTGCTTCTTTTTTCTTTCATTCGAAGCTAGGCAAAGCGAATGATAGAATTGAAGAAAAAGAAACTCGTGGAATCGGCAAGTGAATAATCTTTCTGCCAAAGCTATACTAGATTTCATTTTGATGGCAAAATTTTGTTGAAACAAGCTCTCATTTTATTTTACCAAGGTGACGTGCATATAGGAGCGTGGATGATGACGCACCCATGACTACTTTGCTATTACTAGGACAGACAAAATATCCAAAAACAATCTCTACGCGTATTCTTACAATTTTTTGCCGCTAACTGTAACGCTTATTCCGTAAGTTCCTTGACGAATTTCTTTCAGTTTGTAAACAATAAGAAAATAGCGGAAATACTGGAAGAAGAAGAGGAGGACGCGCTGCGGTACCTCAACAAATTGGAGGTTGAGGAATTCGAAGACATCAAATCCGGCTACAGAATCAATTTTTACTTCGACGAGAATCCCTACTTCGAGAATAACGTGCTAACAAAAGAATTTCATCTCGGTTCGTCCGGTGAGTCGTTTTCATGAAAGTTCACAGTGCGGAAATATTCCACGAAAAGGCAGGCGCGCGCGGGTGCATCGGCGCCGCGGTGACGTCATATGCGGCTTTAATGAAACTCCTGCATTATCGCAGGAGATCCAGCATCCCAGAGCACGCCGATACGCTGGAAGGATGGCGCCGATCTCATCAAAAGGCTAAAGGGCAAGGGACAGCTGAAAGGGCGCAAAAGGCCACTCGGACACAGATCATTCTTCGATTGGTTCACGGATCACGGCGATCCGAGCTCCGATGAGATAGCTGAATTAATCAAGGACGATATGTGGCCGAATCCATTGCAGGTATATTTTTTTTTATAATAAAATATTTTTTCCTCATGAGAATATTGGGATAACGAGGTCAGGATTTTGAGCACAATTAATACATAGTTTTGCCAAATTTGGGATGAAAATAGAATGCGTTTTCAACAGGCTGCCAACATCTAGCGAATCAAATTTCATGGAAAAATAAATGATTATTGGGCAATTTCAAACTCTTAATAGTGTTGAAAAATGTTGTCAGCTCGGGGAAATACTATTAATAGATATCATTTTTGTAATTAAATATAAATGTTACAATTTTATTGAAGAAAAAATAACCGTTAGATTTGACAACAACGGCAGTTGTTAGTCGTGCCATTGGCACGACTAACTATCGCTAAAGTGTCGTCGGTTCTAGATTATTTACATGGCGAATAACGTTCAACGTTCGAGATTTTATAAAGCGTTTTTTTATTCGACAAAGTCGAGAAAACCTTAATAATGTCGAACGGCCAAATAAATACATTTTACTATAAAGTTCAAATGCTGTAATACTATGCACGTTTTAAACACCTATCGATTTTTAAATACCCGCCAGTTAGTGCTTGACTGTGAGTAGCTCACTGGACAGAGCTAATTAACGTGGTGTCACTAGGTTTAAGCTACAAGTTTCGTTAATGTCCGAAAACAAACCGTTCGAGCTCAAATTCTTTTTTTCGAGCATTATCAATGAACGAAGTAGAGAAACTACTTGATTGTTTGAAACGATATTCCTAACATTATAATCCTGGTTTGCTCAGCTTTTTTTCTTAATCTTCGTTTTTTATGTCCCTATATTTTTGTTCCCACAGCCCTACAACAGGTATTTATGCGGTTTCATGTGTATTGTCAAAATGAATAAAGGTTTAATTTGAACATTAAAAATCTCCGAAACTATGTTTTGAAACTGACTGATTTTTTGACAGTTAATGCACCATAAATTAATCTTTCAGTGATATAAATTTCAATCGTCCACAAGCATTTCGATTATAGTGTCGATAATCCTTCAAAAAAATGTACGTTTAGTAAAATAATAAAACTTTTGTCTGATCCAAAAGAATAGTATTTTTTTAAATTACCAGCTTATGCAAACCGCTTAATTCGAAGAATAATGTGGCACAAAACCGCTTTTATCTAAGAAGAGTATGTGAGAAAAAAAACATTTTGTTCCCATTGACCTAGCTGAGGGCGAGTTCACGAGGTCCTTGCGTATACCAATAAATCTAACAAGCTTTTTTTTCCCACAGTACTATCTCGCGCCAGACATGGACGTCGAGAACGGAATCGAAGTGGACGGCGAGGAAATCGACAGCGAGGAGGACGAGGAGGATGAAGAGGTGGCCTCGGGTGACGGTGGTGGAGAGGACGTTGAGGGCGAGGAGGGAGTCGAGGGCGAAGACATAGACGACAGTATAGTCGTGGTCGAGGACGACGTGGACGAAGAAGACGATGAAGAGGAGGCTGTGAACGACGACGAGGATGCGGTTAACGAGGAGGATGATCTCTTGGTCGACGAGGAGGTCGATCGCGAAGGTAAAAGCTCTTTTTTTCATCCTCTGACTCCCTCTGCTTTCTTTAACGTCGTTCTCGTGCTAAAAGATCGTTAAAAAAATGTCCCTCTCAACGATTCGAAAAAATGCGCAGACAATTGAACGTTTCATTTTTTATTGAGTTTTGATAGAGTTCCGAGTGTTGGGAACGTTATAACTACAGCGAATTCTTGAAACGTCAGTTTTCAAAATTGGCCTGCTAAGAGCCCGCTGCTCGCTGGACTCCAATGCCACGAGATGCGCATCGCGGGGCTCGCCTTTCACGTTCTCGCTGGGGCAATTTTGGAATCTTTCGCTCAAAAAAGTACATGAGATTGAAGTATGCATCGTTGGAATGCAATGAAAATGATTCTTATTCAATTGCTGGAATTTCTTTTGGCAAATTTTCGTTACTAAAGTACTTCAATAATTTTTTGAGTCGCTTATTTAGATATCTAGAATTTTGATCTGCAAAAAAAAATTCCATTATAATAATGAGGCAATAAAAATATAACAAAAAATTTTCGTTGCACTTCGACGATGCAAACTTCAAAACCATAAAAGTACGCACTCCTTATGTATACAATAATGTAAAAAATCGTTTTCCTTGCAACACGTCGTAAATTGTGGGGACAGGTGAACGGTGAATTTTTTATTTATTGAGTTTATACCCGCATCGTTGCGACACACGAGAAAATCCTCTGGTAATCTTTTCATGAAAATATATCGAATAGTTTCCTCGTAATATTAAAAGAACGGGACTGTCTTCGGCATTTGATACAGTTGCTACAGGCGATGCGTGAGAACACGCCGACTGTGATAGTTAAACATTACAACTCTTCTAGCTAACTATAAATTTCGATAAATCCCGCGCGAAAGTAGCACTCGCCCGGGAACAACATCGATCCAACACAATATCATGAAAAAAATCACTTCTCGTTTGCAGATGCCGACGGCGAAGAACCTGAAGCCGAAAGAACTCGATACTGAGAAAAACGTAGATTTCTATGTGCCACCCCCGCCCCTCCTCAACCCCCGTCAGCTCGAACGACGTGATCGCCGCGATGTCTGATCTTGGGCATAAAAACGGAAAAGAAGAAACAATACAATAAAGAGTCATCGATCAAGTCTGTCACGATTAAAAAGAGGCGAAAAAAAAAGATTTAATCGAGTCCTCGGGAGCTTGAAAAGCGAGACACGAACATCATCTTCCCGTCTGTGGGACTGTTGAACGGTATACAATTATTATATTGATTAATACGATAGGATGTAAGGATAAGTGACGATAAACAAAAGAAACAAAAAGGAATAATAATAAAAAATAAAATTAAAAAAAAAACACTGGTCCGCAAAACAGTTCGAGTAGTGCGTAGAAAAAGGCGCGCTTTTTTCAATGTGAAACGTCACACGATAATTGTTTCCATGATGATAATAAGAATAACAAAGATATTCGGATGTCACGCCAGAACGTTCGAGCTCACAAATAAAGTTCTCCATCAGACGCAAGATCAAGGGATGGAAAATTCAGAGCGTAATTTTGTTTTATTGTCTTACTGTTTTGCGCGACATCTGATTATCGGAAAATGCGCGAATGGATTTATACTTGGCGTTACGCCTCGTTGCCTCTCCTCTCTCACATTCTATCCTCGACATGTCCTTTTACGAGGGTACATGGAAAACAAATTTCTGAGAAAACGGACGAAGGGTTGAATGAGATTTCTTGCACAAAAGAGACAGACTCAATATACGTACAGGGTGATTTACAACTATTGGGCTCTTCTTGGTGAGCGTAGAGGATGTGTCATTGTGAGCAAAACGATTTTTCTTTCAAATGTCGTGCGACAAAAATTGGTCGAGATATTCACGTTGAAAGTGCGACGCTGAGTAAACAATGGCACGGTAGTTGCTCACGTGCAATTTTGTTTTTCTTAAAATATTAAATAATAAACGAAAATTATTGAATCGTATTATCGAATTGCAAAGAGAGTGTTCGTGTCCGTTATTTGTTAGCGAAAAAAAAATGTCATCCGAAGGTGGATTCGAACCCGCGCCCGATGCGGCTTGCACGTCTGCGCGTGAGCGACTATTGTGCCATTGTTTACTACTTGGACTTTCAACCACGGTCTTAAGGCCCCTCTACACTACTCGCGAAGTTAATCGAGGTTGGGCGAGGACGAGAGTGTAGAGAGGAACTTTGTGCTTCTTCGCCTCGCTTTGCTTCGGCTTCGGGCGACTTCCGATCGGTGTCGGTATTTTGGTCCGAGTCAAAGGAACGAAGTCGCGAGCACGAGTTCTCGCAAAGTTAAGCGAATAGTGTGGTGACGCTCCTCGTACTCGGCTAGCTTCGGCGAGTACTTCGGCGAGGAACTTCGAACGAGTAGTGTAGAGGGGCCTTTACATACAGGTCTGGAAACGCCAGTGGTGGGGGTATGTTTGCTTAACGTGATTTTTTCGTTTTGATCTATGGCCTCGAGGTGTGTGACGATAGATCGGTACGATATGCAACGAAAACAGAGCACGGGACAGTAGCATTCTGTCTCTTTTTCTACCACATGTAACACATGCGCTGTAGACCGTAACTCCATTACTCTCATTTATTCCGTGTTTCGTAAACAATATTTAATTTACGGACGAAGGAAGTACAATTACACGTTCTACACGATCAAAGATAACTAATTAATTAGCGCTTCAGCGGATTTACGTGAAAAAGTAAAGTGAACACATGCAAAATTGAGGTGATTCTGATGAGAATTAATGACATTTCGTTATCGCTGTCACAAAGGTGATTTGGCCAATTGGATTCGTTCCGCGCTTACGCTCATAGTATTTTGGGTTCCATTCCCTAATCGGTGTTTGTATTGTTCAATATTGTTCAATGTTTTTTTGACACTGAAAAGCGAGCACTTTTCTTTCATCGATTTATATCCTGTTTTGCACTTCGGTACCGCACGTACTCTACCCATGTTGACGATAATCTATGATTTAAATGGGACAAAAATAATATTTAACACCTTTTCTTCGCATAATAAACAAAATGCATAAAAAATATTATTATTAAAAGTGTAGAAGAAAACTACGAACAAACCATGTTAATATTTTTTCGATGTAGTACTGCGATGTAGATCTATATCAACGACGCGCAGTGGCGTTGAGGCGAATGAAAAACTTGCTCAATAAGGGTACTAATTCCTCACCACTGAAATTCGCCCTCGTTTCCGGACCTGTATATAAGACCGTGCTTTCGACGCGAATATCCTGGCCATTTTTTGTCGCACGACATTAAAAAAAAAGCATTTTGCTCGATGACACCCTATATCCTCACAAGCCCTAGTAGTTGTGAATCACCCTGTATATAGTGTTTAGCGAATTACAAATTAGAGATACGTACTATCGATACCGTATTATTTTTTTTCTCACTAATTCGACGCGTGATTCTGTTATGCGCTCGAACGCCAATACATATTGGAATAAAATTGTCACTTTGAATCAATTTGAATTTCCGTTATTTATTTCGCTGTCGCGCGATTCGTTTCGGGTAGTGACACAAGTATAATCTATATATACCGAGGAGTCCACATTTAAAGCGCAGTGTCACAGCGGCCATGAGTACGAGAGAGATAACTTATCCTTAAGGCCAAGTGTCACACCGACCGAGCGACCATGAGTGCGAGAGAGATAGCTGATTTGCAGATTCCCAATGATTTCTGAAACGGTTGATTTTTGGAAAAAAAGAAAAGAAACACGTTCCGCTCTGTTGAACGACGAACAATGACTTTCTCTTCTTTTGCCCGAAATATGATCCGTCTAGGAGAAAACTTGGCAGTAGGATTTTTACCGACTGAACGTGTGACACATGGCCTTAAGGACATTGCTCACGCGTCTGGTCGGTAAAAACTCCTACGGCCAAGTTCTCTTTTCGGCGAATCATATTTCGGGCAAACAAAGGGAAAGACGTTGTTCGTCGTTCATCAGAGCGCAAGTTCTTCCTTTTCTTTTTTTCCGAAATATCCATTGTTTCGGAGGCCACTGGAAATCTGAAAATCATCTATCTCTCTCGCACTCATGGCCGCTCGATTGGTCCCACGCATGGCCTTAAGGCCATGTGTCACACGTCCAGTCGGTAAAAATCCTACTGCCAAGTTTTCTTCTAGACGGATCACATTTCGGGCAAAAGAAGAGAAAGCGGTTGTTCGTCATTCAACAGAGCGGAACGTGTTTCTTTTCTTTTTTCCCAAAAATCAACCGTTTCAGAAATTATTCGGAATCTGCAAATCAGCTATCTCTCTCGCACTCATGGCCGCTCGATCGGTGTGACACTTGGCCTTAAGGCCATGTGTCACACGTCCAGTCGGTAAAAATCCTACTGCCAAGTTTTCTCCTAGACGGATCATATTTTGGGTAAAATAAGAGAAAGCGGTTGTTCGTCGTTCAACAGAGCGGAACGTGTTTCTTTTCTTTTTTCCCAAAAATCAACCGTTTCAGAAATCATTGGGAATCTGCAAATCAGCTATCTCTCTCGCACTCATGGCCGCTCGGTCGGTGTGGGACTTGGCCTTAAGGGCAATTGTTCGTGTTCGAATTTGCCGTCGGTCGGCAGTATCTCGAAGTACCAACAGAAGGCGTCACCGACCGTTTTCTCCGTCCATCGGCGATTACGCGAAATACCAACAGATAGCGCCACCGAATGGCTGCAGAACGAGCGTGCATCCGTGATTAGAACTTTTGAAAGCGTATATAGTAGCGTCGTATCGAGAAAAGTTTCGACGTGCCGATTGGAGCAGCTATGATTTCTCTATTGAACGGGTTTTTTTTTACTAAGAAATATTAATCGAATAAAAAAAAGGTCACTTGATTTTGTGGATATCGAGAAGCATCGCGGGCCATTCATTTTACTTTGAAGTCTCCTTTTGCTAACATGTTGCCACCAAGTAACACAATTCGCCTATTTCACACAAGTTACTAACTAGAAAAAAAAAATCATTTCCATACTCCACTGTAAATAAACGACAAAAAAAGAAAGAAAAACAAATCCTCCACTCGTATTCGTGAAAACGAAGAGTCATGAAAGAAAATAGACGTGCGCAAAGTATATGTGTCATTGGTTGTTGCGCGTGTTGGAGAAAAAAGAAGAAAAAAAAAAGAGAGACAATAAATCCGAGAAAAGTTTGCTCTGAGATTCGTGACGGGGGATTAAGGCCCGTGTGAGACTCGCTCCGAGGACGCGGAGAGCGCCGCGATAACGCTGCGTCTCCCTTGTCCCCGTGTCCCACATCACTTTCATACGATATGTATCTCGCGCACCGTGTAATTACATCTCTTCGCGGAGCGGCCGCGTCCGAGTTCCACGAGGGATTTCTAAGACGAAAAAACGACAGCAGACACGCAGAGCAGAGCGCGCCTCGCTATTATGTATCCACGAATCTTGATCACGAGGAAAGAGGCGAAAATAAAACAAGCAAAAAAACACTAACTCGGAGTGCTCGATTTTTTACTGCGAGAAATTAAATTGAAGGAGCGCGTTGAGTGTGTGTGTATATATATATATATATATATATAATATGTTTAATAGCTAAAGTGGCGGACATTTTCGGTAGTCTCGCAAGTTTATTATACCTCTTCGTCTTACTGTTCTTTTCACAATTTAATAAGTTAACTGTACAACCTGAAATTGACAATACATCTTTATCATTCTTATTGTTGCTGTTCATATTATTATTGTTGTTTGGGTTTGTTTGGCTATTATTTTTTAGCTATTATTATTTATCTATTATTGTCATTATTATTGTTGTTGTTATTGTTTTTATGGTGATGAAAATTATTATCATTATTATTGGTACTATTATTCTGTTTATTTTTATTGTGGTTGCCATTATTATTATTGTTGTTGTTGTTATCATTATTATGATCATCATTATTGTTATTTGTCATCATAATTATTGTTATTATTATTATTGTTGCCATAGTAACTCTGACGGTAGATATTGGTATTATCATTATCATTGCTAGTAACATCATCATCATCTTCATTATTATTATTATTATGATTGTTATTGTGATCATCATGCTTATTGAATACGCTGGGAATTATTCGTTGGGGTTTGCGCGCAACGAATACACGTTACATGTGCACGAGAGTGGTCGCGTGGGATGCAATTATAGCTGGTTGCCCTCTCGCACGGGGGAGAGGTCAGAGTTTACGGCAAACTCGAAGGTCATGGCCAAATTTTTCTTTCTCGTCCCGGCGCTCTCGCGGCCGATCCACGACCCGACTCTTTTCTTTTCTCTCTTTTTTGTTTCTTCTCATCTTGTTCGTGCACTCAAGCGCCGGAATTCGCGCATATATAGGTGTGTGTGTGTGTGCGCGCGCGCGCGCAAGAAAATCCGTATCCACGATAATTCGCAGTCTCCAGTGGATGAGGAAAAAAAGAGCGGGAGAAAGAAAGGGATTTAGAATAAATTTTGGGCCTGCGATGACAAGATGATTTTTTTCGGTTTCTTCGAGCTACTTCTTTATTAGTAAAATTAATTGCGGCGTGCTCTGAAGTTGGTGCTGATAATTTATGTTGACAAATGCGGCGCAACATCGCGTGGAGGATCGTCGAAATTTCAACGCGTGAATAGAGGCTCAATCTAGGATTGGTGGGTATCTTGTAAGATGAGCAGTACACTTTCGGAATAACAGCAGTCGTGCCTTCTTTTCCGGAAAGCTGAATACAGCGCCGCCCTCGGCGAATTTGCAACGCGGTCGAGCTCAACCCTGAGAGGGAGGGAGGAAAAAAGGAAGAGAGAGAGTGAGAGAGAGAAAGAGAGAGAGAGAGAGAGAGAGAGAGAGAGAGAGAGAGAGAGAGAAAGAGATTCTCACTATTCATCGATTCCCACGATCGCTAGCTATAAAAAACTTTTGATTTTCGATCACGCGAGCAGGCAAGGCACACGATCCTCCCGACAACCTCCTTTATTCGCCAATCTCGCTCTTTCTCGCTCTGCGTCTCTGGAAGCGAGCACACGTTACCAGGCAAAAACGTAAAACCAAAAGAACATCGCGGTGCAGGTGAGAAAAGAATTCATCGCGAGCATTAGCGAAAATCTTTGCACTTGCCAGTATCGCAAAAATCCGAATGAATATTTCTACTCGAATAATTAAGGAGCTACGACTACTCCCTCAGGATCCACAAAGAAACTAAATTTAACCCCACGGGTGTTCTGATTTATGTTAACTTATGTTGAATATTCGTATTGTAGATCGCAAAGTGCCAAATTTGTGGTCAATATTTTTTTTTTATTGCATATTTACTAATAAAAACTGAAAAATTAGATCCTCAATGACTCTGGAATCTTCACGACGATATCCAAGCATTAGCGAGATTCTGTAACTCGGTAGTGACCGCTTTCGTTATCGTTAGCTAGCAACAGCCAATAAGAGGTTGCTTTCTTCCGATCGTGCATGCGATTGGCTGTTGCTAGCCAGTGACAACGAAAACTGTCGCGATCGAGTTACAGAATCTCGCTACAGAGCTAGGTTATGCTCGCCAAACGAATCAGCTGTTACGCCCGACGTTGGCAAGTCTATGGGTACTATTTCGTCATTATGATAATATTCAACCGGAAGTTGAAACCGTTTTATAATGTAGTTCTTGAACTACACGGTGAAGTTCGATTTATACAATATCTGTTATGTCTAATTTATCAAATTCCAGTTTTTCAACGACCTTAGTTGCATATGTGAGCAGCAAAACCGTGATCACCGCACTTCCGGTCGGCCGTCTCCGTAAGACGACGTGCTTCACTAGCTCAATGTCCCCGACTTTGCAATTTTATTACGAAAAAACAGAACGCTCAATATAGCTCAAATTTTTCCAAAGGGTGCATAACGTATTCGTCAACATCATATAAAAATTTCAGGTCCGGAAGTTGGATTCGTCCCCATGATCGTACCTCCTTAAGAAAAAAAAAATATACTTGCGATCCGACTCGATTCTGGTACGTTGTGGAAAAGAAGTGTTTCATTTAGGCGGCGCTGATATAAATCGCGCCCGATATATTGTATATATGCGTATGTTATTCTGACAGAAACGTAACCTCAATTTGCTTTCGATATTAATCGAAGAGTGTAGCAAAATGTTTACCTATTAATATGTTTTTAGCGAAAATTAAAATCATGCGTATGCAATGCAATACGTAGAATACAAAATAATTGACCATTTTGAAAAATATCAGTCTCAACCCTAATTGCTTACATTCGCGTATGATTTTCTTTGCTTTTCAAATACTTCCGATTTTCGTTCCCCCGTTTCCGGTATTACAGGAATTACATCACGAAAAACGTTTTCAGGATCATTTTCACACATAAATTAGGTCCATTAAGGCGAAGTAGAATCTGTACCACGTGACATATGAGCTAGAGAGAGAGAAAGAGAGCTAAAACTGTCGAACAGACATTTCTTAGAGATGAATATAATATTTAGAACAAAAGAAAATCGTCAAGCTCTGCTTCAGGAAATTCTCCAGAGGCTGTTGCTTTGTTTTTCCTTAAAAAACTTAAACATCTATGAGAAAACTGGGTTGGAACTTTTGAGAGGTTATGTTGACCTTGTACACGCCCTTAATCGCTTCTTTACAATTTTTACTTTTTTTACGGTTAATTGTCTTGTCGCGTCTGCTTCCACTCAGTGCTCTGGCTATTACTATATTGCTCGGTCACTCCTCACCGGCGCGACTCTAGTGGCAACATTTTGCACCTGAACTCTCCACATTTTCGCGAACGCTTTACCTACCGCTTCCCCTATGTCGTTTGGTCTCCCGTGCTATAATCTCCATAATTCGTTGCATCGTAGTATCGTTTCAGAGGTTATCACGATCGTTACTTTTTCTTCGGTTCAACGGTGCCTACATATATGGTTTGTTAGTAGCACGGCGCAGAACGCGTCGCAACGAGCGGTTCTCGCATTGGCGGTAATTAGTATTCAAAGCTTTGCCAATATATATATATATATATATATATATATATATATATATATATATGTAGTCGTACACTCAACAAGGGCTTGGCTCGCGCGCATGATCGACAGGAAAATTTACCTCTCGCATTAATATATGCATACGTAAAAACACCCACACTCACATACACAATGAAACAACTTTATTGCACCAACACGCACTCTCGTACTTGTTACGATCTCGTACTCGTGTCCGAAAGAAAAATTCCGCATACTCGTGTGCGTGTACATTTTATAATACGCGTTGTATAAATTCTCGTGAATGATCGCTCGTCTCTTCGTGCGCACGCCATATGTCCACACAGACAAGGAGGTATACACTATCGCCGAAACGTATGATTACACGTTTCGAATGTTTACTCGAGACCAAAGCATCCAAAAATCTATCGGTCTATGAAATAATTACGTAGCTTTTTTTTGCCGGCAACGGAACGTCACAGCGTGCCTCCAAGGTGCCCTCATCTTGCCAGCAGCGGAACGTCACAGCGTGCCTCCAATGTGCTCTCACCTTGCCGGCAATGGAACGTCACAGCGTGCGTTCTATGTGCTCACTGACATATATAAGGGTGGGTTAGGGGGTCCGGACCCCCCTCAGCCAAACCCAGCGCCGCAATGTACCAGGAAAAACTGCCGAAATATATTACCGTCGAAATGTATTTTACCCTTTTATTGAACATGTGATTACAGAACTCGATGCTCGCTTTAAACCACATAAACAAACGATCGAAGCGATGCAAATGCTTCTGCCTGAAAAAACCAGTGATGACTCTAGGACAAAAGAAAGTCTTAAAAAGATAGCACAAACATTTCTGGGTGAAAATGAAAACACGATTTCATTTTCATCAATGTTGGTACAAAACTGGCCTCAAGAGAGGCTTGTGAAAATGAGCTGGTCAAGTTTTTTTACCAATAGGGACGAGGACTCCTTCAATCGCGGAATTATGAAATTGCCTTCAAAATAGACAAAAGTTATTGAACAAAACGGCGCATATTTGATCTAAATCGGATAATCCCAACTATGTTAATTTCATCGTCGAAATAAAGCGAAAAAACGCTCAGAAATTTTTACTTCATCTAATATATTGACAGGAGCAATAAAAAACCTGAAAAAGTGTCCCAATGTTACCCCGGTTTACGGTAACTTAAGTTACAGCTAAACGCCAAAGCGTCGCAAACTGAATGATCCTTAATTAAAATATAAGCAAAAAATAATATAATAATACCATTTTATAAAAATATAAGCAAAGAATAATATAATAATGTTGTGTTATGTATAATTTAATAATCCATAATTATCTACAGTTTAAGCTTTGTTACTTTTGTCATAAATAAATACCTTAATATCTACATTACATATATTTCATTTAAAGGTACTTAGATAAACTAACGTTCGCCTGCAGCTTTACTTGCGTGTGATATAGATTTTAACATGTTTACGTGATTTTTAATTTCCAATGGATTGATTTTATTAGGGTTAACAGCTCTGCCTTTTTATGACGTAAACGGAGTTACGGGCAAAAGCTAGTTCACCTTTGGAAGGTGCAGTGTTGGACCCCCCCCCCTCAAGTAAAAGCTATAGCTACGTCCTCACCTAGTCGGCAACGGAACGTCACCACGTGTTTCCAATGTGTCCTCACCCTGCCGCAACAACGTGTTCCAAATTTTCTGTCTCAATGCTGCGATAACCTGCCTCATTTGTACAGGCAACGGAGCGTCACAGCGTGTCCCCAATGTGCCTGCAACTTACCGAAACGACGTATTCCAAATACTCTGTCCCAATGCTGCGATAACCTCTCTCGTTTGCCCTGGCAATGGAGCACCACAACGAACACCAACTGTACCCCCAATATTCTGCATTTTTGTACTGCAATATTAACACTAGCATTGGCGCGAGAACACATAATAGTGTGTTGCTAGAACATAGCTTAATGCGGTTGCAAAAGATGCCTCTTTGCCGTCACAATTTGCTCTCGCATGGCGTAATGTTTTCAACGCGTTGTCGACAAATGTCTATCTGGGTTGTTGCAGCTCTACTTATGTCACGTCCCGTGATATAAGTAGGGCTTGAAAAATTGTAACGAAAGCAAATAAATAACATCATCGTGGTGCCGTTTCAGACTCGTGAAATAACAAAAGCAGGCACTTCCGGTATCTCTGTCGCGCAGCGATGTCAAAAAATCATTCGAATTGAGCACCCGGGAGCTGGCCACCTCGAGGCAATACTTTTTACCGACCTCCGTTTAATTCGCTTAGCTCGTAATGCTAAGTTATGTTTCTCTTGGCCCTCTGCAGCTACGAAGGAAAAAAAGCAAAAAAGATGAAGAACGAGAAGAGCTTCCTTTTTTTGTTCCTTCCTACTCCATGCCACGTTTATCTTAGTTGCCACCCTTGAGCACGTTTGCCCTTAAAAAGTAAATGGAGTTCAAATATAAAGTTAAAAAATTTCGTTTCCATGACCACTTGTAGTCACTCGAACCGGAAGTTTTTCCAAACTTTTCGCCGTTATTGTACGCCTACACTCGCGCACTACCATATCCCTTTTTGCACGTATTTCTGCAATAATGATCCGCGCTTAGAAAAAGTTTCGCACATGCGCATAAACATGGAAAAAAAAGCAGTATAACAGCGGAGCTCGTGAGTTAACGCTTCGCGCACGCGCGTGTTATTCAACGAGTGTTACGGGTTCTCCGGAGAATAATATCCGCGATATACATATTATTATTACCGATGCTTCGTCCTTACGTATACCGCTGCACCAACCATTCCATATACTTGTACAAACGGTATTACGATTGCGTGCGTTTAATTAATCTCGTGCATAGTGTAACGTAGTGAAAGAACGAGGAAAACGTAGAAAAATAATAACATCGAAAACGTCTCGCCTGCCTTCCCGTGCATTTTTGTCTAACTGTCAAGATCGTCGGTACAATGCTCTAATCGTTCGTCAAAATTTTAGGCCTGGGGAATAGATCCAGCCGCCGGCTCCTCCACCGCTGCCTCGCTGAGTTAACCCCACCCTATTACCCGTATACGTCTCAAGCGCAAGAAAGAACTGTTATCTTGCACAGAGTGTTTATGCTTCCGCGTGAGTCTGAAGGCTGGTCGCGCGTCACTGTCTTTTTTTAAAAATCGCATTTTCTCGGGTTCTGGTTGATGGCCGAAAAGACGAGACTATAGACAGGCCATTTTGTTATATTAGTAATGTATGTATGTACATATATATATATATATATATATAAGCATTTTTCGCGGCAGCGGGGTATAAAATTACCGCGCGACCATCTCGCACGAGACAGGCCGTTCTGGGCCTGGGCACTGGCTCTCTGTTCTTCCGCGCTCCTCGCTCGTTTCACGGTCTTTCTCTCTCCCCCCCCTCTCACTCTCTCTCTTTCTCTCTCTCTCTTTTTCTCGGGGTAGCGGGATATTTGAGATGACGTTCCCGTCACGCGACCTCGAGTATGAGCATTAAATTACCACAATATAATACACTGTACACATGCATGCCTCCGTGATTACATTATTTTCACCCCGCGCGCATTGTGAAAATCAACTTTATATGCATTGAGCATCGCTCCTCATCTCGCTATAAATATCTATCCGTACACACGTGTATACGTTTAATTAAAACGGCTAATCCATTTTATGTCATTTTTCACAAAGACACTTTTCACAATGACATTCGCTATCAATATTTTTTTAGATCAATGAGTCAGACATTTCGGCAAAATAACCAATATTACAAAAATAGAATGGTCATAATAATATATTGGGAGTACAAATTAATTCGGTCTGTTTTTTTGTGGTGAAAAATCCATTTATTTCAAACTAAAAGGTATGAATAGATTAATGAAAGTATTGTCCATCGCTGGCTACTACTTTTTCCCACCTCTCAGGCAATTTTCGAATTCCATCTCGAAAAAAAGTCTCGTTTTTTGAGGCGATCCAAGTTTTGAGTCAATTTTCAATTTCTGCGAAAGAAGTGAACCGGTGACCTGCTAAATCCTGCTGCATCCGTCGGAACAACCAGTAATCAGAAGGAGCAATGTTCGGAGCAGGGGCTGTTCACTCTGGCCCCCCACCATGCCGAATTTTGTCAGAGCGCGAGAACAAGCAAGTGATAACTTAACGGAATAAAAATCTCGATAACCTGATAGCCCAAGTGTGGCAGCACTGGAAATAATAATAAGTCCGTCCCTCTGCCGCATTCTTGCAACTGCTTGCAACCATTTTTACTGCGATCACGTGTAGAAAATACGTTATTTCTTGAATCGTCCTTTTATTTTATCATTCTGCAATTTTTTAATACTTCTTTAAAGTTTATTTCCTTTCTTGCTTTCTGTTGTCTTCTTTAATTCATATTACAGAGTAATTGTGATTACTGGTAATGGTTTTTTTTTAACAATGTCAAGTTGCAGTGTTTCCACTTGTCTACACAGCAAAAGAAAAAGCAAGTGTAAATTCCATCGTTTTCCAATAAATGAAGAACTGTAAGTACAGATATATTAAAATCTTATTTAATATAAAATTTGTATCCTGAACCTAAATAAAAAATACTGATTTTGATACCTACTAAAGTTGTCGAATGAAAAGTTATTTAAATATAAATATTACTTTTTAGATGTAAACAGTGGGTCCGTGTCATCGGAGATGAAGACTTCTTACATTTGGACATTCAAACACTGCATGACAGAAAACATGTTTGCGGTTGTCATTTTACGGATGCAGATTATAAGAGATTATCTGATCCTTTAAAAAAAGAGCTCATTACAGCTGTAAAATTTTACAACGAAAATTATAAACATAAATTACATGAGACCAATATTTTAGGGCAAGTAACTGACTTCTTAAACATGTTATTCTCAACAACTTGGAATACTTGTGTGGCACTCGCTTCCACCTTAAACAAGGAAATTGTCAAGAGATTAACAACAGTCTTGATTCGTCAAGATTGCGATATACTGAATAGAGCAATAGAATCTAAGGAACGTCCATCGGCAAATGCTGCTAAAGTATCCGAATTAAGCGGCAAAGGAAAATGGTATGTAATATTTTTATTTATTCTGATAACATCGAAGCAACAAATAATTTATATATATTTTTAATATTATACATTTTATTCCCAGAAATCGACGTAAAGAAGAGGAAAATCATTTATGAATCTGCCACAATCATCCTTTCAGCAAAGCCAAATTATTCGTCATCGAATTGGTAAATAATTTTTTATTAAAATTTATATCATTTTTTGTTCCTTTGTTCTTTCAAATTTTGGCGCTGTTTCTCATAGACATTAGTCAAGAGAGAGCGCCACTAGTAGCCCAGGTCATTGCTTTACTGCCATAGTAAAACGAAATTACTATAGAAATCTGGAAACTATAGACTTCGGGTAATTATGTTGGTATTGATTATGTTCTCGGGATGACAAAATTCGGCCCTATCTAAAAGCATTGAGTGAACAGCCCCTGGTTCGGAGAATACGGCGGATGCGGTAAAATATCCCATTTGAGCGCTTCCAAATATTTTTTTACGACTTTTGCGACACGAGGCCGAGCGTTGTCATGCAGAAGAATAATTTTGTCGTGTCTTTGCTCGTATTCCGGCCGTTTTTCTCGTAATGCACGGCTCAAACGAATCAATTGTAGTCTATACCGATCGCCCGTAATGGAATCGCCAGGTTGTGGCAGCTCATTGGCTCATTTGGCTGTCCAGGGCGAGGCTTGTCTTCAACGCTGAAATCACCGTTCTTAAAGCGTCGAAACCATTCCCTACATGATTTATCAGTTGGAGCATCATAACCATAAACTTCAACAAGCATTCGATGCGCTTCAGCTGCACTTTTCTTCCAATTAAAGCAGAAAAGTAAAACTTCCCGCAAATGCTGCTTAGTTAACACAAAATTTGACATATTCAACACAGTAAAAAACAAGGTTTTTAATGGAACTCAAAGCGATATAAACTGAATGTCATTGACAGATGTCTAACCTCTCTGAAACCACCGAAATCAGCTGTCACTATGAAACATTCATAACAGCCAGAGCCATCTCTTGAAAACGGACCGAATTAATTTGTACTCCCAATAATATAAATAAAGTTATGATAATATTCATCACTGGCATATTATAATTAATAACAGTAATACTTGATATTTAATAATAATAATAATTTTATACTAACACAACAACTCTCGACTCAATTTTTTACCTCCAAACGCATGACTCGGGTCCATATGCACCCTACAATTTTCTTGGTCATAAAACCGGTTGTACGAGGATAAACGGACTTCAGCATACATGAATTTCTTCGTTTTTTTTTCATAAGGAAGAGAATGGGGTGTGAGACATCCGATTTAATTATCATTAAATTTGCAAAAAATAAATTTAAATACTGAAAATCGAAAAAAAATCAGCAAAAATCTCATTCTTAAAGTGAATAGAGTGGTGCGGACGGAACCCAGTCATGAGTTCTAGGGTTGATAATAGCAATGATGATAATAATAATAAAGCAAACAATAAGAATGCATATTTGCGTCAATGATAAAATAATAATAACAAATAATAATGATAATAACAATAATGAATAATGACACTCGGCACGCACGAGGGGCCATCCGATACTGTTTACGAAACAATATACGCGAATAAGTAATTAGATACGTGTACATCGGGCGTTCCGTCTCAATCGAGAAAACTTCTTACGAGCTTATTGCCGATTTACTCAGCGCATAGATCCTCACAGTGATAATGTTCGTAGAAAATAAATCGTTCAAACGTATAAAACAAAAATCAAACGCTTTAACTCCAAAGTAATATAGATTAAAAAAAATGTTTCCGCTCGTCGAGGCTTCAAGGACAAAAATCTACAGATATTACACAAAGTGCAACTATTTCATGGCATTGTGAATGTAATCCGAGAATTTTATCACCCGAAAAGACTTTTCGGGTGATAAAAAAGGTACATGCAAATAATATGAGTTGCTCTCTCTCTCTCATTCTCTCGCTCTCTTCTCACATTCTCACTCACATACACATTCTTACTCTCTCACTACCCGTCCACCGAGCCATCAAACCCAAACGAACAAACCCAAACTTAAACCCAAACAAACAAACTTAAACCCAAATAAACTTGAACCCAAAAAAACTTGAACCCAAACAAATTTGAACCCAAACAAACTTGAACCCAAACAAACTTGCACCCAAACAAACTTGAACCCAAACAAACTTGAACCCAAACAAACCTGAACCCAAACAAACTTGAACCCAAACAAACTTGAACCCAAACAAACTTGCACCCAAACAAACTTCAACCCAAACAAACTTCAACCCAAACAAACTTCAACCCAAACAAACTTCAACCCAAACAAACTTCAACCCAAACAAACTTCAACCCAAACTAACTTCAACCCAAACTAACTTGAACCCAAACAAACTTGCACTCAAACAAACTTGAACCCAAACAAACTTGAATCCAAACAAACTTGAACCCAAACTAACTTGAACCCTAACTAACTTGAACCCAAACTAACTTGAACCCAAACAAACTTGAACCCGAACAAACTTGAACCCAAACAAACTTGAACCCAAACAAACTTAAACGCAAACAAACTTAAACGCAAACAAACTTAAACCCAAACAAACTTAAACCCAAGCAAACTCAAACTTAAACCCAAACCCAAAAACAGACCCCAACCCAATCCCACCCATGCACACACCAAAATTGTAACTTATAATCTGTAACCACAAATGACTCTACATATAATGCAGCATTTTTCAACAAATTACAGGCATTTAGCATTTCGCAGCTCCTCCTGCCCTGCTACAACACAGCGTCAGTGGAGTGGGGGTAGCGTTAGTTTCGTGTGTCATCCGCTAAATCAGACCCCCTATATACATCTGTTTCAATGCTAAATTTTCAACGCTAAAAAAATATATCCAGAGAGATTTGGGAGAAAAATTGGGGACAAGAGTCAGGGAGTGCTTTTCGTTGTGCGGGGGTGGCACTGAAAAAAATTGGGATGGCATCGCGAGGCTGGAAGTTTGGATTTAAAAAAAATTGTAATGGAATATCCTATATATGTATTGGATACATCTGGGGGACAATGTCACTCGCCGAGAGTTGACACGTAAGCGGAGATTTAAGTCATATAGCTATAGATGTAAAAAGTACGGGGCGACTCGAGAATCCGCGCGCCCACGATCGACGTATAAGATGACACGCGCTCGCTCGACATCTGGGAGGTGTGCGCGACCAGTCTCGTATCTCACAGGTCACCTCGTATATTATGCTCATAGCGAGCGAAAAAAATGCGAGTGACGAAAAAAAAAAGAATACTTCGAAATCCCCTGCGTCGCCAGGTTCGTTGGTAAAGTTCAAGGACGTGCGTGTATATACCGCGCGTACAAATTCGCGTATTATTTCGGTCTCGAGAGGACGGTAGACGTTATGATCTTACAATTACCGGAAATCGAAGTTATTATTGAGAGAAAGTGTCGCAGTTGCTGGATGGCCAATCATCGTAGGTGCTTCTTACAACTAGGCTCGACGCGAATGGAAAATAAACAAAATATACTTTAGGTTTAATAATCATACTTTCGTATGGCTGGATAGTTTGTCAAAATTTCAAAAATTACGTAAACGCTAAATGTACGAAGTGATATATTTTATTTGTAACACTTGACATTTATCGTTCAGAATTAATTCGGTTTAATGAAGAAATGTAAATGTTTTTTTTTTTTCAAAGGAATACGCTTGCTGATGCTCGCGGTAACAGAATGTGTCGCCAACCGTGAAAAAATATACCCGCAATACAAGCAGTGCGCTGTCGCTAAATTTATCAATTTTTTTTTTTTAATATAAAATAATCGAAAAATATGCATTGATATAACATTTTAAACACGTTATTAAAGCACTTGTGTAAAAATAATAATAATCTTGAATGCAGGAGTCGAAATTTATTACAGTATCGTGTGGTTTTCGAATGAAATATTGGTGTGTAGAAGTTGGCGCCCTGCTCAAGAACAATAGAATCCCCCTCCCCCTGATTCCCCCTAAAGCTGTCACAAAACTCCTTAAAGTTGCGATCATACATTAAGGCCAAGTGTCACACCGACTGCGCGGCCATGAGTGCGAGAGAGATAGCTGATTTGCAGATTCCCAATGATTTCTGAAACGGTTGATTTTTGGGAAAAAAGAAAAGAAACACGTTCCGCTCTGTTGAACGACGAACAATGGCTTTCTCTTCTTTTGCCCGAAATATGTTCCGTCTAGGAGAAAACTCGGCAGTAGGATTTTTACCGACTGGACCTGTGACACATGGCCTTAAAAGTATGCAAAAAATCGTATTAAAAAAATGTCACGCTTATAACCCCTTTAACTATTTACTTCTGCTGAATTAACGCTATTTTGCAAGAAACCCTGCTAAATTGAATTGCCTAAATTTTCATTTTTTTTCCCGATGCCCAACAACTTACGTAAACTTCAAAGTTCCACTTTCACTAAACACGCGTAATAAAACCGCATTAGCAAAGCTGCATCCCTCAACATTCGTGTGAAATGCTCGACCCACGTCAATTCACCGGAACAACTGAATTTTCGTATTTTTGGATATGCTCATCGTGTACAATTTTATACACTATTCTACCTAACACACGCACGCACGCACACACACACACGCACACACACACACACACACACACACACATAATACATATATATGACTCTCATATTATTCCGTCATAGGCGCGTTGACCGACGGCGTATTTACGATGTCGTTTGGAAACTCATCGCGGCTCTTCGCGACGGCAGCGCCCTTTGCGCCGCGCCGCTGTACTCGTCCTCTCTCTCTCTCTCTCTCTCTCTCTCTGTCTCTCGCCGTTTCTTAGTTGCTATAATAAACGCGAGGTGGTCGCTCGGGTATGTGCAATCGCGTCGTCAACGCCTCGCGGCCTAACGCACCGTATAAATGACATCGCAACGGCCGTTATCGGATACATTAAATCGACGCTAGTTGGCCACAATCGCAGGGCATAACGATCAGCGGTAGCGTCTCGTTGCCCGCGCGACGCTAGCGCGCTGCGTGCGAGCTGTCGAAATTATTGCGTTTGTAGCTTCGCGCCGCTCATCGGTACATTCCTCGCGAATATATATATATATATATATATATGTATCAGTAGCAAAAACGGAAAGAAGTCCACCGCGTAACGGAATATATCCAGCTGATATTTATTAATGTGCCGTCGTGTCTCCTGGCACTATATTTGACCGGTATTTTCGTAGGCCCCGAAGTATTTTTTTCGAGAATACAAAGAAAAAAAAGATATTGACGGAGACAGTTGACTAATCGAGAGTTTTTTTTTTACGCACTCGAGTAACATGTTTATTGGCATATGTCACTTATCCCGGTTGCGTTCGGTATATATATGTACAGGGTGATTCACAACTAGCGAGGTTTCTAGATCAACCAGTGAGCGAACGGCCAATACTTCTGATGCCTTGGTGTAGAAATTGCGTAAAAGTATGCGCACTGTGGGGCTGTGGGCGCAACGGAAGTTAGGTTAGATTAGCGAAATGCGGATAGGGAGTCATAGGAAAAGTTCAATGGGAAAGGCTAATATACGACGTAGAAACCCACAAGGGTATACGCTGGAACACAGAAAAATGATAAATCAAAGAATATGAGCCGTCGATAAAAACTCGGGTAAATATGCAGAAGTGGAGCTTCAGCTGAAAATCGGTAGAAGATTTTATGATATCGATACGGCTGATATCGAGATGGATAATGTGTAAATCCCAAATTTAAGGTAGGGGAAGGCTTGTATTGACAAGAAAAGATTAGGTTCGCTTGTTTATAGGAATTAGTTTTATGGATTTTTTTGGATTCTGCAGTTTTTTTTTGCGCAGATGTGCAGTATACTGGTAGGAGCGCGAGGCATCTCGGACGTGCGTGCGATACCGGTGTGGGCGCACCCACATCAGTATCGCACGCATCCCACGATTCCACACGCACATCCGAGGTGGCCTGCGCCCACACCAGTATTCCACGCGCCGCATGTATTCAACCCCTGGCTTAAATTAGGTCTTTTCACATTCACCATCTAGATATTAACCGTAAAAAAATGTCGACCGATTTCTGGAGCCTCACTTCTACACATTTCCCAAAACACGGATCATTTTAATGTAGGAAAAAAATAACAGGTGTCGTTAGGACCAATTTCTTAGATTAATATCGAATTATCACGCCACATGAAATTTTTCTAGTTTGTGGTAATTGCACACCGCGCAACTTACCATTAGTTACGACACGGCTGTTCACAGTTGGTGTTCTAAAGGCGAAAACAAAAGTTTTTATGAGTTTTGAGGATAAGAATTACTTTTTTTTAAATTTAAGATAGAATGGATCTGTGATTTTTCCAAATATAAATTGTCAAATATATTCGTAATAAAAGGTCAAAATTAGACATGTTTATTCACTGGTGCTGTACTCTAATCACTTTTCAGTAAATGGACATTTACCCAAACTTTGGGTTTTGTTCTGATAATTCTCAAAGCAGACTGCGAAAATTGCAGAATTAATTACTGTCAAGAATTGACAACGTACATTATATCAAATATTGTCATAAAATGATTTCTTTCGTTTGTTTAATTTTGACAAAATTTAATTTTCTGTTTCTTCGTCGGAACAAACATTGGTAGTTTTTTGATAATGTCACGTTAAGATGCAAAAGAATATAAGTATATTACAATTTTTGTGCAACACAGTGACCTCGAAATCTAGCATTTAATAAAAATGAATAATAAATCGTTGTCCCCCACAGCGTTTATCTACACTACACATCCATTTACTGGCGTTCGAGTATCCATTTATTGGCAATTTAGTCATTTCGTTACTTATTTATCAATTCCTCCAATATTATTCGTTGCAATTACTTCGAATATTTTTTTTCTTCTATCGGTGTAATATCCTTCGTTAGCTATATCAAATGAAAAATTTGTTTTGATAATATTTTCATTTTACAGTCCATGTGAATCCTACAGTGTCGTTATTCGTCCATTCACTGGTCGGTTTACCTTGCTTGGACTTGGAACAGGAATATCTCGGCCAATTTTTGTCGTGCTACATTTAACAAAAAAAAGCGTTTGTCCCAATGACACACCCTGCATGCTCACAAAGGAAACCCCGTTACTTGTGAATCATCCTGTATATATATATATATATATATATATATATATATATGTATATATTCGTGCTCGATGAGCCTCGCCGCTCTTTTCGTTATATATCGCATAGAATTCGACTCGGTGGATTCCACCGACGTCGCGCGGACGGAAATAGAGGGGCCACGCATCGAGAATACCGCATCACTGCGGGGACCCTGCGTACGCGTGCCATCTACACCGGAGTTACAACGCTATGCGCTAGCCTACATTATATATGAGCCACTCCGCGACAATTCGACCGCAATAACGCTCTTCTTCGTTGTTGGTGTCGCGGGAATCCGCGACCGCTCTGCCGTCTTTTCATCCGTCCGTGAAAATAAGGGCGGAACAAGGGTTCTGGCCGAGCGGCGCTGTTGTACATTTGATCCAAGCACACTTCGATATGCCCATCCATTGTTTCTCGAAACAGCTGATTCTCTTAACCTCGATTAATCGCGATTACGAAAAGACAGTGGTGAAGTATCTTTCAATTGTGTCGGAACACTCGTATTGTGAGCGGAGAAGTTGCTACCACGAATCAGGAGACTCATGAGCGAGAAATGTAGACAATTTTTTGTAGCTATCAATCGCCAGAGGATCTTATTTAACTAGAAAGCGCAGAGAATGCGATGAAGATCGAGCCTCGAGTAACATTCGCGTAAGTACATTCGCGAGTGTTTAACGTGAAATTACGAGCAGCCGTAGCTTTTGCCGAAAAATTTCAATCATATCTGAAACATTAACGAACGAAGTGTCGAGATTATAAACGACGGGGCGAATCGTCTCCGTGACAACGCGATCCTCGCTTTCACCGAGTCCACTGCTTTGTTACTGTATCGATAGGATCGTTCCAATCGGTGCGAACCTAGTGGCGAAATTCGGCATCACCAAGTCACCTCGACAGTGTGCATACGCAATCTTATTAAGCGCTTTTGTTTTACAAGGAAATCTAGAAACATTTATCGGACATATTCCGCCAAGAAAACTCTCGGGCGTCCGCGGAATTGAGGCAAAAATAATAATAAACCAAATTGCCCTAGGTCAGGGAAAAAGTGCGGAGCCAGCTGTCGTGAAATTCCTCATACACACATATATATATACACTTATCTTCCTCTCTCTCTCTCTCTCTCCGACTGCGTTCGAGATTTGCTGACCGGGCCGGCTCCCGCGGGCACTCAATTAACCGTGCATGCATCAGTGCAGCTTGCACGCATCCATTACAGATTTACGCTCAATATACCGGACCGCGTATAACACTCCTTCACATCCCTCTATCCCTAAGTGACAATGTCGTAATTCGTGATATTTATATGCGGATAAAAGGCCCGACCAAAATGAATTTGACCCCATACGCCATCTGTGAGGAAAACGTTTTAGGCTTCACTTGATTTCCGCTATTTTCCCAACGCGATCGCTTTCGTCGATGTTTTTATACATTGTTTATGCAAATATCGGGAGAAGATCGGTTCAAAATTGGTCAAAATCAGTAGACAACAGTCTCGCGACAAATCAAGTATACGATTTTACGCAAGTGCTCGCAAATCCCGACGTTTGCCACGACGCGAACATAACCTGAAAATCTTTTCTCGAACGTACAAAGCTTTCGTAAGCGTAACGAAAAAAAAGCATCTGGAGTGCACTAATGCACATAATATATCGTGGATCAGAGTTGTATATTACAGTGGGAGCGCGTACAAATGTGTATATATATATATATATAAATAAATATATGTATGTAAGATATAGAGTACATATGTGCGGACGCGAAACTGAGAGACCGATGGCCGAGCTGTCGCGAGTTAGCTCGCATAACTCGCGGGGTTTTACTTGTATTGCTCGATATGCTCGGCTGGTATAATATACTATGGCCCGGGAGAGAACGAGAGGGATGCACCACCGGTAACATGAATACGAGAATTAAGGAGAGAAGCGCGCGGGCTGGGTTGCGAGGGGGCGAGAGAGAGAGAGGGCGCGCGATCCCTTGCACTCGGCCTTAAATCGCCAAGCGACAATTTATGGTTCCACGCTGTCGCGCCGTTTCTATTTATATGATTGGCCCGCGCGCGGCGCGAGTCGTTGTCTGTACCGCTCCCCCCCTTCCGCCCTGTCGGCCGCCGTCGCGAGGCTTACATTTACATCCTCGCGGCGGTTGAGGTAGACTCTGCTTTTCCTCGCGATTCCTAATAACCGATATTGCGACTCTCGCGTGTTCGCCGACAGATGGCGCGACCTCGAGCTCACGTGGTGGGCGCGAGATGTCTAAGCTCATGGAGCCTAGATGTACCTAACCTTCATTCATGTTTAAGTGTCAGAGTTATAATAAAATTTAAGACGAAGTGATACGGTGATTGATACGCATACAGTGCAGATGAAGCATAATTGTTTCAATCGAGACAACTTTGAGGCTATTTTCTGGTTGGGTTCAAACCATTCCAGGGCGGTTTCTAAAAAGTTGAGTGCTTCGCTGTGAGTCGGTTTATTATGCGCTTGTAAGTAAGATAAATCGCCATCATCATCATCATAGTTATTGTCATCCTCTTGAACTCTTTGCACTAAAGATATAATCTCATGGTCATCCAAAATATGAAAGCCAGGATCAAACTGCTGGAAGACGTTGCTGACGCTCGTACATACAATGTTTCTCGTATATTACATTCAACGTATATACGATCGGATGCATGAAGTTACATATAGACAATAATGTATTTTGAAAACATCTCGAAGTGTTAGGAAACAGCTTTATTAGAAAAAAAAAGGGGGATACCTTAGGGCGATACTTTAACTGAAAAAAAAGACCATCATTGAGTTCGGATAAGGCGCCGAAGCGTTCGGATAACCGAAAATTCGGATAATCGAGGTTCTACTGTATAGGGCTCCGCGACACCGCAGCGCCATTACTGCTCGTCACATTTTCGGGTACGCTTTTATCAGTGTCTTTGCATTGGAGTTTAGTCTCCTGGTATCTAGGCTCCTTGGTTCAAACTCTGTAGTCGAAAGCGTCAGCAAAATTTTATAAATAAGGGTTCCAGTAAAGCAGCGCTGGTGTAATTCGCGTCTGATATGTTTTATATATGCGGATGTTATTTTCTGTTACTCCGTCGAATCAAACTTTGCTAGTTTTATTAAGAACGTCGCGTTTCGATGCAACGAAGCTTTGTGTATTTTCTACGAAATCGTAATAACAAATAAAATACTGATATGTAATAAGAATGTAACTTTTGTGCAATATAGTGATCTCGAAATCTAGCATTTAATAAAAATAAATAATCAATCTTTATATACTTTACAGCGTTCATCTACACTACACATCCATTTACTGGTGGTCGAGTGTCCATTTAGTGGTAATTTCGTTCATTCACTGGCGATTTAGTCATTTCGATACTTATTTATCAATTCCTCCAATATTGTACGTTGCAGTTACTTTGAATAATTTTTTCTACTATCGGAATAATATATTTTGTTAGGTCTATAGCAATTTAAAAAATTGTTCTGATAATATTTTCATTTCGCAGTTCATCCGAATCCTATAGTGTCGTTATTCGTCCATTCACTGGCCGACGAATACAAAATACCTTGAGCCTACAATACAAAATAATTGATAATTTTGAAAAGTACCAATTTCCTTTGTTTTTCAAATACTTCTGATTTTTGCTCTTCTGTTTTCAATATTACAGCAATTACGTTACGAAAAACGTTTTCAGGATTATTTTCACAGCTGGATTAGTCCTTTTATCGTTTCTTTTCCATTTTTTTACTTTTATAGTTTTAATCATCGTGTCGTGGTCACTTTCACTCAGTGCTTCGGCTATTACTATACTGCTCGGCCACTCGTTGCCTCAACGACGCTAGTGGCAACATTTTTTACCGTACTCTTACCATTTTCGCGGACACTTTTTTCACCGCTTACCCTATATCGTTTTCGGGCTACCGTACTCTAACCTCCATATCCGAATAGAAGATCGTCATCCCTCTATTCCGCGTAATAGAAAACGGAATGTGAGGTTAGGTCGTACATGCGAAAAAAGCGAATGAGAATTCATGCCTCGTGATCGTTCGGACATTCTTGAGACGTGGAATTCCGACCGATCGCGCACGGGACGCGTAACAGTCATGCAAATTACCGAAGACTACGATGCGATAAAGCACCTTGACATTTTGGATTCCAGGGTGAAAGTAAATATTTGCTCGTATTCGTCGGCCATTCGAGCTCCCTCCAGCAGAGTTTTGCATGCGATACACGCGCGCCAGCGAAATAAAGTACGAGGCACACTCGACTCGACTCCTACATAACAAATATATATATATATATATATATATATACACTATACAGGTTTCTTTAAAAGCGAGATCTGGTCTAAAAACGAATTTTCCAATTTACTCACGCCGCGCACACGTTCTCGCGATTATTACCGTTGTACACCAAAGCGTATAACAATGGAGAAAGTAGGGGGTCGTCATGATATATACACACACATATATATATATATATATATATATATATATGTATATGTGAAACAAGCTAGAATGCAAGCTAAGCGCTAAAAAGTGTGCGTAAGCGGTTTTACGCCGAGAAACGAACGCCACAATATGGAAATAAAGTGAATAAGAGGTATATAAGAAAATAAATATAATTTATATATGTCAGTCGAGTCAGTAGCTGTATATTCCTAATACACTTTTTTCTACATTCCACACACGTCACATACACGTGAAATGTATAAGAATATGTAGCGAGTTACAAACTTATCGATGCCCAGAAGTATAAAAAAAATATGGTGGAAAACTGAGTACTCGTGGCAATACATTAGTTCTGTGATTACCTAATTACGGTGGTTTATTCACTTTTTACGATTATTTCATCTTTTCTAGGAAAAAATAACGATTTTTTCTCTAATGCGCATTTCTGCATTTTCTCTTTCCTCAATAACAGGCACTTTTCATAATCGGTGTTTCGTGTGTGTGTGTGTGTGTGTTGCGAGGTAGTGGACGTCTCTCTAGAGACTGCATACGCGCGTATCTCGGAGATCTTCAGACCAAAATGTGATATGCAATGCTTTGACGTCTCTCGCCATAATTATCATCTCGTAATTAAACGGGAAAGAGGCGGCATTGTGTTTTTTTTTTTTTCGAGGATATATAGAAACGTGGAGAAGTGAAAAGAGCTGATGTATGCAAGCTCCGTGCGCACTGCGAGCTATAGGAGAACCTCGATTCAGTGTAGGCAAAAGCGCGGTTACGCTGCCGCTGGGCGAAGCGAAGTTACGGCGCGTGGTGGGGTTAACGTAGCTACGCTCTCGCTGGGCGTGGCTAAGACACGGAGTGGGGCTCAGCGTGGCGTGGGGCTCAGCGTGGCGTGGGGCTCAGCGTGGCGTGGAGTTAAGCGAAGCGACGCTGCCGCTGGGTGGTGCGACGGTCTTTTATACAGGCGACTCGATAGAATTTCAATGGTGGGGGTGACTCGAGTATTGAAGGCGTTTTGGTGTCGCTAGTATCGAGGGATCCTGTTCCGATAGTGAACACATTACCTGCGTATTCTGTGATTCCAAAAACGGTTTACTCGAATTCGGCTAGATCATCTGTCATTTCTAAATTTGTGGATATGAAGTCCCGTGGCGGGTTGATCCGTGCTAATTTAAAATTGTTTTATCTTATACGCCACGTTGAATCGTCTTTTGCGAAGTATGCTTCAAGTTTTAATGCGTTTAATTTAACACTCGATGACGTATTAGCGACCCATAGTTTTACTTTTCCATGTGAAGATGGCTCGGATATTTTATCCTACGCAATTGTTTATTACATGAAATTGCGCATGAGGTAAAATGCACTTCAGGAAAATATGAAATTGAAAATGGTCAAAATGGACAAACCGAAAGAATTTTGGTTATTTCGCTACATTGAACGCATTTGTCTTCGATTATTTTGTACCTGCACAACAGCGCTTAACCCTTCGATTGCACACTGGGTCGTATTGACCCCATTTCTTTTTCGTGCAAGGACGTATTTTTCAACGCATCTTCCACTTCGAATGAATGTTTGGGCACTCGATTTTTCTTTTTCTTAAAAAATAAATTTTGGACCATAAAATAAGGATCATTGCCTACAAAAAAAAGTCTCTACAAAAAAAATGCATATTTACTGAACTAGAGCGATCTGAAAAACATTGGGGGTCCAGTCGACCCCGCTTGCAGTCCGAGGTTCGTGGCGGAAGTGTGCAGTCGAACGGTTGATAAAAATCTTTTATTTTGCCACTACGATGAATTTCAAGGGATGAATAATTGTTTTTATAGGATTTGTCCACTCGAAATTATTTTTGCGTGCAAAATATAAGGTGCTATTTCTATATTTATTGTTAGCAAAAATAACAGTCGATGAATCTCTGTACGTGAAAATACTTTCGAGCATAGTAACCTCAATTATTCGTGTAGTTTACAATTTATTAAAATTTTCGTCCTTTTTCTGCAACTATATATGCATTAAAGAAGAAAATGCAGTGCACGGATATTAACCCGAAGATAACAAAGTTCTCAACCAGGCATCAAGCCAATCAGCTAGAATGTATTTTATACATAGAAGAAGAAGAAAGAAAATTGATTTATCCTTATTAGACTCACTTGGATTTCGATGGTAGAATTTATGGACAATTCGTCAATTAATTACTGGATAGATTTTTTGTATTTACGAGTTTATGTATATCTATTTGCCTAGGAACATCGTTAGTAAAAAAATAACTTATGGAAAAATTAGATTCTTAGGTTGGGCTATAACGCGAATGCGTGGCAATTGTTGTCCCTGTCGCGCAGAACATTCCTCGATTACAGCAACTCTAGCGTCAAGCTTCGTCAAGAGAACAACTCGAACCATAAAGCTAGAACTACACTGGGCCGACGTGGGCCACGTACGCCGATCTGGACACGTCGGAGCCCATATATTTTATGTGGCGACGAGTTGTTGTAGAGCTACATTGGATCCACGCCACGCGACGCGACGCTACGTTAGCAACGCCGACCCAGCTATCCCAGATTTTCGTTGGACGGTGGAATGGGTAACTCACGCGTCTGACGGCGTGGGCATAGTGTAGCTCTGTTCTCAGACGTCGGACGCGTCATTTCACGAGCGCCGATAGGCGAGTTTAGTTGCCGAGTGCGAGCTTGGCTAGACCATAGGTAGACCGGTCTACTTACCGCAAACAAATTGCCAATTTTTCCTTCATACTAATTGATTGTTGAAATGTTGAATGATTTTTTTTTTATCTTGTTCTATCAAGTCTTGAATTTCTTTGAATTGTGCTTTTGACATGCTAAAATACATGAAAAAGTGAGCTTCATCTGCTTCTAAATCTTTTACAAGAGTATGGTATTCACCAACTTCCTCTCTTCTTAAGTTTATGCCGGGAACCCAGAGTTTTCTTTCCGTAATTTCCCCCCTTATTGCTCTGAAGCGATTTAAAGCCATCAAGAAAATTAAATCTTCTTCAAAATCACTGTCCGTTTCGTACATTTTTATCCCACTGATCACAGACCCCTCACTTGATCGACAACCAGCGTGAAATGCGCGACACGTGTTAAACCCACGTCGGTTGAGTGTGCACACCAACCCTATATGCGTGAGACGTGTGAGACGTGTGCGTCGGCCCAGTGTAGTTCTAGCTTTAAGTGTGCACAGCAACCCTACACGTGTCAGACGTGTCAGACGTGTGCGTTGGCCCAATGTAGTTCTAGCTTAAGCGTTGCAAGACCTGTACGTAAGACCGTAGGCGGGGCCAAGTCGTAGCGTGTAGTGGGGAGGTAAAACGCTGCTACACTCCCGTTAGGCAGTTCCCGCGCTGCGCAGTTGCGCGTGTGTGAGCTCTGCGCAGCCGTCGCGAAACCCGCGTTTGGGCGATAACGCACTCGGTTTGACGTACGCTTTTCGCAATCGAACGAAGTTCAGATGTACGATCTCGAACCCCGTACGCTCCTGTTCCCAGAATCGCTTGTACTAAGGTCTGCATATTTTTCTCTCGCTACCTCGTAATCGTGATAAACAAAAAGAAACCTCCGAGTACGTAGATGTCGTTTCGCGACTACGTGCTTCTGTTTTTCTCTTTTTCAATCCTCCTTTTTTTTTCTTCCTCCATGTGTATACGCACGCAGGTACAAATTAGTACGTATACGCGGGGAGGTGTAATAAAATTCCGTGAGTATTGCGAGCGACAAAGGATTCTCCCGTCGTCGTGGCGGGGCTACGCTCGCAAGACATTATAATACTCTCGCGGTTCACACAAAACTTTCACGACACGACAATTACATTGTACACACGTATATACAGCGTCGTCATTCTCACCATAGCTACGCGTACGTCGCAGCTCTCCAGTCGAGGCTTGCGCTTTTATTATTTGTTTTGTTTTCTCGTCGCCGCGGTTGAGCAATACGAGTAGTTTCATACCCGATTGATGATAGACGAGTACGCAAACCGAAACGGGGCCGAGAGAGGAGGAGGCGCGAGAGTGCGCAAACGCTCGAACGGACCGAGAACAGCAGGACCGGAAGTTGCGCGTCGACAGGTAGGTAGGCCAAGGGAAAGTCATAATACACGAAGCGAACAACGCGCGGCACTCTTCGAATGCAGACTTTGACTGTATTGCCTATATACCGCCCCCCCCCCTTCCGATACACACGTCCAATACGAATGATAGGAAATTGAGTAGTCATAAAAATTATACTTTTCTCCGTTGAAAATAAAAATAAATAAAAAAATAGTTTTGACAGCTCGACGAATGGTTGCGCCACTGTATTCAGGCGCCAGTTTTTCGGCTAATTGGGTGTGCGCTCGGGATGACCGATAGGCGGATATGTGTTATTGCGGCCCATCGAGCGACCCGAGGCATGCATACGTGCGCGGAACCCGTGGCTCGTTACACGCCGGATTCTTGGCAATGCTATAACATCTGCCGAGAGTGCGCTGAGTGAAATAATTGAACACGAGTGTATATGTGTATATGTGTATATATATATATATAACGACGAAATATTAAGTTATACGCACTGTGTGCGATTTCCTATGCGGTTATCACACGCGCGCACGTACCTTATAAGTAGAGACGGAAATATTCATATAATCGGCGATAAAAAATACACATAATATATTGTTCGTCATTGAAGGGTCTGCGAAGATTGGAAATTTAATAAATACGATTTTTTTTATTGCACTAGGGTCTCAATTTTAATTTGCAACCAAGATTTTGTAAAAATTCCAAAAACCAACCGATTCGGGACGACTTTTGTAAAAGGTTATCCTTTTGTGAAGGTTTATTCTTATTTCTTTCGCCTTTTTCTGGAACACTATGCTTTATGAAACGGTGCAAGTCGTATCTCAAAATCTATTCGTCCGATTCACTTCAAATTCCGGCAGAGCATAGTTTATAACATTTTCTATCGCACGACCTGATGATTTTTTCATATGTTTATCCATTTGTTAATAACAAATGATTAAAGTAGTTTGTTTTTCGTCGGAAATCGACTTTTTTCTACAGCTTGGCATTTTCGTAGTTTTCAACATTTTGAAAAAATATCCGGTCATACGAAAGTTTGAAATGTATTAAAAATACATTTAAAGAATTTTTCATCTGAAATGGGCCTAGTTGACAGAAGTACCTACATCGATTCGTCGTGCAGCAACGGTAAAACTTTGAATAACAAGAATTTTATTGATTATCAATATTTTTCAATAAAAAAAACTTTTATTTTCAATAAAAAAAAATGCTGAACTCACCACGCGAATTCTCTCATAAAAAAGAAAATTAAAAACCGACGTGTTTTTTGGGCCACGAGCTTGTGCAGACCCGTTAAGAAAATGTATTTCTTAAGAATAAAAAATAAAAAGTACATTTGGTGGTTTTTGATTAATTAATTATTTGTTATATTTAGTTATATATATAAGTGTACACGTATTCGAGCACTATATTAGGTACATACAGTCGATACAAGTGTATCGGGTAGCTCGCGAGTAAGAGTCTTTTGGCACAGAAGAGTGATCGCGGCCAAACGACGAGGAGGAGGCTGACCCCTCGTGTTATGCAACTTTCGCCGTTGCTCGGAAGCACGTGCGGTAAGAAGAGAGGTACGGGAGCGATCGTTATTTCGGGAAGGGATTTTCATGCGAAGAGCAACGGTGAGCTCTGCGAATGTCGGGAGGACGCTTTTAGCGAGCGAACAAATTCGGCAGGGAGGAAGATATATATATATATATATATATATATATATATATATATATATATATATATATTGGGTGAAGTAAAAAGTTCTGAGCGTTTTCCGCATGATGTCTTTAGTGAGCCATATCTCACAATGTATACATCGCATCGGGTCATACTATACGGCGATTTAAAAGTGACATTACGCTTCACAAAAAGTTCTTTGACAGTTTTGTGTTTGGTGAAGCCAGTTGTGTGTTACAGCGTTCCAAAATGGAGGTTAAAAATGAGAAAATTCGATACATTATTCAGTACCACTACGACCAAGGTGAAATGGCGGAGCAGGCGGCCAAAAAAATTTGTGCTGTTTATGGACCCAATACAGTATCGAATGCAACAGCAAAGCGGTGGTTCCAACGATTCCGTTCTGGTAATATGGACGTCGGGAATGAGTCACGCTCACGTAGGCCAATCGTCAAAAATGTCGATAAAAGCATGGAAATCGTCGAGTCCGACCGGCATGTGAGCACTTATTCCATTGCCCAGGAACTGAAGATTAGCCAGAAAACCGTTTGGAACCATTTGCATAAGGCTGGTCTCAAGAAGAAGCTCGATGTATGGGTGCCACACGAATTGACGCAAAAGAACCTTTTGGACCAAATTGATGTCTGCGATTCTTTGCTGAAACGTAACAAAATCGACCCATTTTTGAAGCGGATGGTGACTGGCGATGAAAAATGGGTCACATACGAGAACAACAGCCGAAAAAGATCGTGGTCCAATCGCGGTGAACCGGCCCAAACGATCGCCAAGCCCGGATTAACGGCCAAGAAGGTTTTGCTGTGTGTTTGGTGGGTTCGGAAGGGAATCATTCACTATGAGCTGCTCCCATCGGGCCAAACACTCAATTCGGTCCTCTAGTGTCAACAACTGACCAGATTGAAGCAGGCGATCGACCAGAAGTGACCAGAATTGGCCAATAGGAAGGGTGTTGTGTTCCATCAAGACAACGTCAGGCCGCACACATCTTTAACGACGCGCCAGAAGCTCCAAGAGCTTGGATGGGAGGTTCTATCACACCCGCCCTATAGTCCACACCTGGCACCAAGCGATTGTCACCTTTTCAAGCATTTGCAAAATTTTCTTGATGGTACAAAACTGGCCTCAAGAGAGGCTTGTGAAAATGAGCTGGTCAAGTTTTTTTACCAATAGGGACGAGGACTTCTTCAATCGCGGAATTATGAAATTGCCTTCAAAATGGACAAAAGTTATTGAACAAAACGGCGCATATTTGATCTAAATCGGATAATCCTAACTATCTTAATTTCATCGTCGAAATAAAGCGAAAAAACGCTCAGAACTTTTTACTTTATCTAATATATATGTATATATGAATTACAGGACGTGCTTCTCTAGAAATATGCACATTACTGTGATAGTCCTGCCTCATGAGCTGCGGAAGTGCCATCTGCTTTTCTTTATAGGTTATAATTCGCATCATGGTTGAGTACGAGATGAAGAGTTGGCCCAGAAATGGTAAAGTTCGGGAAATTGTTATATTCGGTAGTGCCAAATTTCGCCACTAGGGTCACGCCGTAACTAATGATCCTATCGACAGGATTCACGAACCCCAAAAGTTTTCGCGCTGCTCGTAACATAAGGCGGAAGCTTTACTAGTATAGCAAACATTGTGACAATACATTGATCACAATTAACAAAATAAAAATAAAACGAAGAATTACTCGAGGTTCTGCTGTGTTCCAGGGTGCAAGATAGATAATAGAAGTAAATTGTCGTTCCACAAGTCACCTTAAGATAAAGTTTTTTTTTCAAGTGGCTCTGAAAATGACTGATTTACACGGAGAGAATTAAAAAGTAATTTTTGTCGTGAATTTCACGGTAAAAATTACCGTGATATATTTCAATGTGGTGACAAGTGAGAAAAGCATAATAATTCGTATGCGACAAGTTTTTTTTAACTCACGTTACAGAAAATTTCAAATACGTAGCTAAAATTTTACTATACAAGGGTAGCGCGCACGATAATTTTTACCGAGAGCACAATACATTTTCCTATAACACTCATTAAATTTTATAATAAATCTTAAAATAACTGTTATAAAGACGATACTTTTTTATAGATATTTTTGAAAGGCATAACATAATAAAATGCACAGTAAAATTTCGCTGATATTATATATTTTTTAAATTTAAGTTTTGCGTATTTTGTTACACATCAAAATTTACTAGAAAATCTGGTAAAATGTTCTATCTGAAGAAGAAATTTTATTTTATTTTCGTGAAAATCTGTGTTTTACTCAGTAATAATAAGCGAAGTTTCAGGGTTGTCATCTGGTTACCGTGACTGCACGGTAATTTTTAACATTTAATTCTCTCCGTATAGGCTTTCGATACGAGTGTGTCATCACTTCCCACCACGAGATTTTTTCTTTTCAAGTTTGTATCTTTATAAATAATGGATCGAGCAATATTAAAAGTTATTTCTGCTATATGCAATGTAATAATGTAATTTCAGACGTCACTTGTAAAAAGTATGCTCTATAACTCGAGATTCTGTAACTCGCTAGCGACAGTTTTCGTTGTCGCTGGCTAGCGACAGCCAATCGCATGTACGATCAGAAGAAAGGGAGCCTCTTATTGGCTATTGCTAGATAACAATAACGAAAAAAGTCGCTACCGAGTTACAGAATCTCGGTACTGCTTGGAAATCGTCGTGAAGACTCCAGAATCGTTGAGAATATAATTTTTCACATTTCATTAGTAAATATGCAATAAATAAAATATTTACCACAAATTTGGCAATTTGGAATCGACAATAGGAATATATTCAACATAAGTTAACATAAATCAGAACACCCGTGGGGTGACATAAATTTAGTCTCTTTGATGACCCTGAGGGAGTAGTCGTACCTCTTTAAGGAAACATATACGAGTGTTACCCCCCTGGATACGATCGAAGAATACTCCGCCGTTGTCTTTTCGTAATCGCGCTAAATCGAGGTTAGGAGCATCCACTGTCTTCTAGATTCTACGCTTGCGTGTGAGGACGACAGCAGCGCCTACTCGAATTCCCATTTCACATTTTTTGCCAGTTAACACGCGGAAAAAAAACGTTCGCGAGAATGAGTTTTTGTTGTTGTGTCGTATGGGGCGTGTTCGCTTTTCGTGCCGCACGAGGGCAAAAAAAAATACTCGCGGTTGAACCTCGCTCCCCGCGGTCAAACTAGAAAGCCTAACGCGGCAGGCGCAACGCTCGGCATACTGATCAACGATGATAGCCCACGTTTCTCGTCAATAAGCACGATCGATACTCCTCCCCGGTCTTCGTCGCTCCACTCGTCCACCGCGCTACGCGAGATGCTAACTAGGCGTACGCGGCGAATTGGAGCGTTGAAAAATTCACGATCGTCAAATTCTTAATGCCATTACTCGCAAATATCGTCGTTCCCGTGTGCAAACTCCCAACGGCGATCATCGATAGCTCGCGTAAAACTTTTTTCCATAAATGACGATTGTGAAAGAAGGCATCAATTTTTTTTGTCTTGTCCATTAGTCATTTCTTCCGATGTGAATGCGAATCCATCACCGCAACAGCCGCGCTGTCTCACCTTTTCCGTAACGATTCATCGTCCACGTATTCTACGAGCGTTTAAAAAATTCTCGCAAAAAATACTGCGAAAAAATGAAAAATGCCGGGCAATTGAAGAGCGAGGTCGCGAAAGGACGGAGAAAAATAAAATTCAAGAAAAAAAAAAAAAACTTAGCAGAGCGTGGTTTCGATCCACGGACCTCTGGGTTATGGGCCCAGCACGCTTCCACTGCGCCACTCTGCTCTTGTGAAATTACTTCTTTCGTTTCCACTCTTAGACGTCTTCGTTCGGCAAGAGTACGATATCCGAGGCGCCAGGATTTGATAGTGAATTTAGGGTTATCGAGTCAAAATAAACAAAATATGAAGAGTGGTAAAATTTAATATTTCGCTTATTTTGCGTTAAAATTAGAATTTTTCGTTAGTTATCGAAAATGACGTTTTTTTTTTTAATTTGAAAATTTCAAGGAACATCAGGCAAGGTAACTTGGAAATATTGGGTGAAGTAAAAAGTTCTGAGCGTTTTCCGCTAGATGTCTTTAGTGAGCCATATCTCACGATGTATACATCGCATCGGGTCATACTTTACGGCGATATAAAGGTGACATTACGCTTTAAAAAAAGTTTTTTTGACAGTTTTGTGTTTGGTGAAGCCAGTTGTGTGTTACAGCATACCAAAATGGAGGTAAAGAAAGAGAAAATTCGATACATTCTTCAGTAACACTACGACCAAGATGAAAAGGCGGAACAGGCGGCCGAAAAAATTTGTGCTGTTTATGGACCCAATACAGTATCGAATGCAACAGCAAAGCGGTGGTTCCAACGATTCCGTTCTGGTAATATGGACGTCGGGGATGAGTCACGCTCAGGTAGGCCAATCGTCGAAAATGTCGATAAAATCATGGAAATCGTCGAGTCCGACCGGCATGTGAGCACTTATTCCATTGCCCAGGAACTGAAGATTAGCCAGAAAACCATTTGGAACCATTTGCATAAGGCTGGTCTCAAGAAGAAGCTCGATGTATGGGTGCCACACGAATTGACGCAAAAGAACCTTTTGGACCGAATTGATGTCTGCGATTCTTTGCTGAAACGTAACGAAATCGACCCATTTTTGAAGCGGATGGTGACTGGCGATGAAAAATAGGTCACATACGAGAACAACAGCCGAAAAAGATCGGGGTCCAATCGCGGTGAACCGGCCCAAACGATCGCCAAGCCCGGATTAACGGCCAAGAAGGTTTTGCTGTGTGTTTGGTGGGTTCGGAAGGGAGTCATTCACTATGAGCTGCTCCCATCGGGCCAAACACTCAATTCGGTCCTCTAGTGTCAACAACTGACCAGATTGAAGCAGGCGATCGACCAGAAGTGACCAGAATTGGCCAATAGGAAGGGTGTTGTGTTCCATCAAGACAACGTCAGGCCGCACACATCTTTAACGACGCGCCAGAAGCTCCGAGAGCTTGGACGGGAGGTTCTATCGCACCCGGCGTATAGTCCAGACCTGGCACCAAGCGATTATCACCTTTTCAAGCATTTGCTAAATTTTCTTGATGGTACAAAACTGGCCTCAAGAGAGGCTTGTGAAAATGAGCTATGTAAGTTTTTTACCAATAGGGACGAGGACTTCTTCAATCGCAGAATTATGAAATTGCCTTCAAAATGGACAAAAGGTATCGAACAAAACGGCGCATATTTGATCTAAATCGGATAATCCTAACTATGTTAATTTCATCGTCGAAATAAAGCGAAAAAACGCTCAGAACTTTTTATTTCATCTAATATATAGTTTCAACAGTATCTCATTGTCAGAAGCCAAAAATGTATTTTAAATACCACTACCATGTTTTCCTCGCTTATAGGTGCAGACAGAGGGTAAAGTAGCACTTTTAATCGCTAGAAGTCCGAAGAGGGATTAAAAGTATACGGTTCATCCCTCTTCGGACTTGTAAGGCTCCAAGTTTATGTAAAATATATCGTTTAGTAATTTGGTGTAGTAATTATATGGAACAATTCTTATTGTTATAAATAAAGAATATAAATAAATAAATCATTATAATCTCGGAATTTATGTTGAAAATCATATAAATACTGCGTTTAGTGTCCTTGGGGGGGGGGCTGGCAATCACCTTTCGCGTGCCTCACACCTTCTACGTACATAGCATCTTCCCAATAGAGAAGCTCGGAAAAAATGGTGTACTATATTAAAGTATAACTTCTTGGGTCTCAGCCAAATAAGAGAAAAACTTTTTGTCCTTCAGGCAATACTATACAAATACTTTTTGAAGCTCGCCCTGTCAATTTCCATTATTTGTGATAAAATAAAGATATTGTACCCATGAGCCAACAACTATCGTTGAATTTTGGCGTTTTTCCAATTATCGCTAAAAGCGCTCATAATTCCTTAAGGAAGTCGAAACGGCAAATTTTTTATTCTTGAAATTCTCATTATTTTGTTTCAATTATCAAGAATCAACGGTCAAAACTTGGCGCCTCGGATATCGTACTATCCCCCTTCGTTCAAACGGCTATCGGCATGATTACCCTATCGCTGCAATAAACTACATTACCCACCGTTGTAAAATTAACCAAATTTTTTTTGCAACAATTCCAAATTTCCTGGACCATCCGCGTATTCGGCATTCGTCGTTGAGTTGTAACTCTTTTTACTCTTACAATCTTGAAGGCGTTGTGCAATGGAAACTCGTATTAATTGTAGTATAATTCAATTATGGCCGTTAGGTGATCCCCATTTGCTGACGCTTATTCACGCCGGCTTGACCAGACTCGAAACGTTATACTATTTTCACCCTCGACGCAACAACCAGGCTACACTCTAAACGAGACGACTGATCAATCGCGCGCGTGTGTGTGCGTGTTTGTGTGAATTATAATTAGCCCGAGCGTGCCAATTAACACGAATGGATTTAGCAATTTGCCACCTTCCGTCTAAAATTTTACTCTCTAAATATATATATATTGGGGTGAAGTAAAGAGTTCTGAGCGTTTTCCGCTAGATGGCTTTAGTGAGCCATATCTCGCGATGTATACATCGCATCGGGTCATACTATACGACGATTTAAAGGTGACATTACACTTAAAAAAAAGTTCTTTGACAGTTTTGTGTTTGGTGAAGCCAGTTGTGTGTTACAGCGTTCCAAAATGGAGGTAAAAAAAGAGAAAATTTGATACATTCTTCAGTACCACTACGACCAAGGTGAAAAGGCGAAGCAGGCGGCCAAAAAAATTTGTGCTGTTTATGGACCCAATACAGTATCGAATGCAACAGCAAAGCGGTGGTTCCAACGATCCCGTTCTGGTAATATGGACGTCGAAGATGAGGCACGCTCTGGTAGGCCAATCGTCGAAAATGTCGATAAAATCATGGAAATCGTCGAGTCGGACCGGCATGTGAGCACTTATTCCATTGCCCAGGAACTGAAGATTAGCCAGAAAACCGTTTGGAACCATTTGCATAAGGCTGGTCTCAAGAAGAAACTCGGTGTATGGGTGCCACACGAATTGACGCAAAAGAACCTTTTAGACCGAATTGATGCCTGCGATTCTTTGCTAAAACGTAACGAAATCGACCCATTTTTTAAGCGGGTGGTGACTGGCGATTATAAATGGGTCACATACGAGAACAACAGCCGAAAAAGACCGTGGTCCGATCGCAGTGAGCCGGCCCAAACGATCGCCAAGCCCGGATTAACGGCCAAGAAGGCTTTGCTGTGTGTTTGGTGGGATTGAAAGGGAATCATCCACTATTAGCTGCTCCCACCGGGCCAAACACTCAATTCGGACCTCTACTGTCAACAACTGACCAGTTTTTAACAAAAAAAAATCGATTTTTGGAAAATGCTAGAGTGGCCTAAGGCCTTAAATAAAGCAATGTCTAGCGATGCTAGCGCCACGAAGTTAAAAACAAAAAAACCTTCTAGCTTTTTACCAAAGGGGCATTCAGCATGGAATTGCGCGTGCGCACGTAAAAATGCACATTACAATTGCGAGCACGAGTGAGCACACTCGATGTGTATCGGCGCTAGTCTCGCGCGCGGCGTCATTTCCTTGGATTACTTTCGCCTATTGCGGTACTTTCTTTTGGCATCGCGTCCTCCAACGTGTGTGACACGTTGTTTTCGTCGTTGCGCGACGGGTACGAAAATTATTCGTTCGCGGGACGACACGCCGTCGTGTCTTTTCTCTCGTACATCTCGCGCGTGCGAGGAAAGTTTTAATTTTCAAGGAAACGAAAGAGAAAGGAATTGCCTCGTTGGGCTTTTTACGTGCGTATATATCTAGTAAAATTGTATAAAATCGAAGTTAAAAAAATTGAATGAAATTTAAGTAAATCTTTTTTAAACTGAATCTAGTGAAATTGAATACGTTGAACTGAAGTAAAAATCTAAAAATTCAGTATAGTAAGATTGAATTAAATGGATGTAAAAGTTTTTTAAATCGAATCTATCGAAATTGAATGTAATTGGAGTAAAAAAGTTAAAAAAAAAGGCAAAAACAATTGAATCTAGTGAAAATGGAGTAAGAAAATAAATAAAAAATTGAGACTGGGGAAATCGAATCAATTTGAAGTAAAAAGTATAAAAATTGAAGTAGATTTTTTTTACATTGAATCTAATAAAAGTGTTTGACTTAGAAGTAAAAAAAATGTCGAAATTTAATATAGTAGAATTTAATAAATTTGAAGTAAAAATCCAAAAGTTAAATCTAGTGAGGTTGAACGAAATTGAAGTAAAGACTTTTTTAATTGAATCTAACGAAATTGAATGCAACTGAAGTAAAAATATCTAAAAATGGAGGCTAGTAAAATTGAATAAAATGGGAATATATTTTTTTTTTAATTGAAAGTACCAATAATGAAATTGGAGTAAAAAAATTAATAACAAATTGAGTCTAGGAAAATTGAATCAACTTGAAGTGAAAAATCTAAAAATCGATTAAAATTGAAATACACAAAAAAAATTGAATCTAATAAAGTTGAATGACTGAGAAGTAAAAAAAATGCCATTGAATAAAATTGAAGTACAAAATTTAAAAAATTGAATCTAATTAAATTGGGAACTCGCGGTTGTATTAGGAAAAAAGTCGCATTCATATACACATATATATAACCTCCGAAGACACAAATACACTACCGGCGAAAAGTTTCCGAACAAAATTCCAAAAACTTCCGGAACGATTTTTTCTGCCATTTCACCGATAGTTGACATAAATTAATTTAATGAACGGCATTTTGAAGGGGAGGAATTCACCTTCATTCCGTTGTTTTTTAAAAATATTTTACCATTTGTTTTACAACTAGTACCCTTTTTCATAAACGACCATTTTTCACGTTTTTTTTGTTCCTTTTCTGGTGGACCCCGTTTACAGACAATTTTTTTTCTATGCATTTCTTTAACCGAATCACAAAAGGGGAAGCTCAAGCCTCAATTTTGTTTTTTTAAAGCTTCATACGATCTTTTTTTCTAAAGATATTTTGATTTTTTTTTTTGAAAGAGACAATTTAAAAAATACCGTGTAACGCGAAAATGACAAGGATTCAAGGAAAACCTCAAGACAGTAAAAAGTTGAATCGGTTTTCGTTGAGTTCGTGAGAATTTTTTCAGATTTTTTTTCGACAGTTTTTTCTCAAGTTACGGTAATTAAATCTGATTTTTTATCGAAAATATGAGAAAAAAAAATCGAAAAAAACATCTGAAAAAATTCTCGCGATCTCAATGAAAACTGATTCAACTTTTTACTATCTTGAGGTTTTCCTTGAATCCTTGTCGTTTTCGCGTTACATGTTGTTTTTCAAATGGTCTCTTTTTTTTTTAATCAAAATGTCTTTAGAAAAAACATCGTACGAAGCTTAAAAAAAAACAAAATTGAAGCTGAGCTTCCCCCTTTATGATTCCGGTTAAAGAAATACATTTTAAAAAAATTGTCTGTAAACGGGATCCACCGGAAAAGGAACAAAAAAAGGCGAAAAATGGTCGTTTTCGAAAAAGGGTACCAATCGTAATTTTTTTTTTTTAAACCGAATGACGGTGAATTCCTCCCCTTCAAAATGCCGTTTATTAAATTCATTTATGTCAACTATTGTCGAAATGGCATGAAAAATCGTTCCGGAAATTTTTTGAATTTTTGTCCGAAAACTTTTCGCCTGCAGTGTACATAAACGACATTACGGGCTGACGAAATTGCTTCGCGAAACACTTGTCGCAAATGCCAAGCGACAGACACATGGAAGAAAAAAGTTCAGGATGTACGTATATAGATAAACGTATGTACACAAACGTCCAGAGGAGTCGGACATTCGATGTCCAGCTATAGGAGCGCAAGGGACAGGAACGTCTTAACCTTGGTTACTCGTGTCCCGCGAGTATGCACACACAGGATAGGATTTAATCTGGAACCGAATATAATCACCCGCGCGCGAAGCATCTTCATCTCTATTATTAGCGTATATCGCGCACCAGTGAAAAGAGTAGTATAGCGCGGAAGACTGTGGCATATATACATATATTTATGTAAGGTGTGTACATATATATATATATATATATAAAATTCTTTGTGTACGCGGCTTACGGCCGCTGCGTGTCCGCGCTCGCTTCTCCATCCTGCCAAATACATTATATATCCATGTATAACTGCGTGTTCACGCTTCGCTACCGGTTCTTTCTCCCTCTCTCGTGCTCTATACGAACTAGCTACACACCTCCTTGGCTCGCGATGCAACGCTTCTACTTCCTGATACGCTTTCCGCGGATCGACGCTCGGGATTTACGAAGAAACAGACGGCAGGAAGGATAATAATTGTATCGAGTAGAAGCGCGCCTGGTGGCGAGATTGGGAACTGAAGCGCCAACGTGACGTGCGACGGACGGCTCGTTATTTATGGATCACGGAACGGCGATGACGTGAAAAATGTGGACAAATAACGGATTAACGTTTTATCGTTTGTGAGTCATCGGGCGAAAGCGTACGGAATATAGCAGAAAAGAGGAAGAATATTATTCTGCAGATTTTCGTGGATGTTTTTTTTTAAAGCAAAATAAATTGTTAAAAATTTTTTTTTCATAGATTGCTTTGGCGTTGCGTCGCGTTCTTGTCACGGAAAATGTAATTTTGGAGCGCCGCTAATCGATCAATTCTATCCCCGATACTCGAGCTAGAGAGAGAGAGAGAGAGAGAGAGAGAGAAAGATTCCGCGGAGTGTAAAACGCTCCGGAAGATTCTACGGGTGTCACTCGGTTCTCTCTCTAGTCCTCCGTCTCTGCATACTTTGCACGTGTGAAGTATAGGTGCGCGTTGAGCATACGTTGAGGCTGCCTGTCGTACGACACGCTCAACGGAGAGAGAGAGAGAAAAAAGCATCGCGTATTGGTACGGGGTTCTCTCGTTGACGGGCGCGTCCTTCGATCGGTCTAGCCCGACGAGGATTGCCGAACACGCCCGAAGAGGTTTTGCCCCCTCCACTCCGCGAGCGCAGCCGCAGCGGTCGCGCCGCTTGACTCCGCTGACGCCGCGATCGCTTCAGTCGCCGATGGACAGCCGGCCCGTACGTTTATGCTCTGATTCGGCATCAAGACGAACGAAAATCGCGCGAGTGTTGAACGTACTACAGCGAGAGAGAGAAAAAAAAAAGGGCGATTAGGTTGGAACGAATAGTTGAACGTTTCGCGAATGTCGCGCCTCGTGCACAGACGTGCCAGATTATGTAGCATCTCTAACGGAACATCTGTCGTGCCATAAATCTCGCTACTCCGAGACTCCCTTTTCTACCGAAGTATTACATAGGTATATATGTATCGAAGAAAACTTCGAGACGAAGAGATCGCGAGTTTTACATTGTGCCTCGAGATATAATTCGTGTTTGAGAAACTGCGTGCGCCCGAGAGATCTCGCGGTTAGAGCAAGAGTTGGTGTGGGCCTCTGCCTACGCTCCGTGCGGTATCTGCGCGTCGGACTCGGCTACGAAATTCCCCAGCATTGTTGTTGCCTCCCTCGTTTCTTTTCCTCGTCTCTATCCATGCGGTCCCGTCTGGACGAGAGATCTTCCACTTCTATGGATTAAACTGCGCGAGCTGTCGGACATCACCGTAGAGGGTAAGTTTACGCATTTGTATCGCTTACTCCGTCTCATTCTCACCTCCCAGACTATTTTGAGCTGGCCGCTCGCGAACAATTTTCGTCGCTTCGAGCAGCTTCTTGGGGGTTGGGAAAGGTCGGTCCGGGCTGATTATTCCCGGCTCTCGTTTCGAACTTATACTCGACGTAATAAATAAATTCTTGACGTTTTTGGGAAAGAGACCTCTCATATCGATCATCGATTGATCGTTGCGTGTATAATAATAAACGGAAGACATCATTCTCGCGGTTCCGCGAAAATGGCCATTATTACAGGTGCGGAAGAACGAACGTTTGAAGAACAGTTATTTTTACAATTGCCGAGTTATTGCCGTCGTCGCGATTAGTCCTGAAAAATTACAGTTATCACCCGTTCTTGGAAATGACAAAAAAATGTAATAGGACAAAAAAATTCTCTAGATCGTCGCTATCATCTATCGTTAAAATGCACTTCGTGATGCGCAATAAAGTCGAGCGTTTGTGAAACTGGCTCGTGGCTCGTAATTTCGAGAGAAAAAATAACCTCGATCGTCGCCTATTCGGGGCAAATAGATCACTTAATTTATACGTTTGTCAGATATAAGATTTTTCCTCGAGCTAGCTTGTGAACTCTTCGAGAGTGTCGTCGGAAAATCTTGTGTATCCATGTACGAGGCATTCCGTTTGAACGCGAACTTCAGATATGACTTCGCACGCCCGCAGTACGATCCCGAATGGCTACTGCGTCGCTGGCGTGTGGCCGGTCACCGCGGCGCGCAGGCGCGCCTCCCGCCGTCGCGCGACGACCTATCAGGCAGCGCGCCCGCGCCGGCGCACCACACCCACCGGTCCCCCGGTACGCGACTCCACTCGTACAAATTCTCAAGCAGAAGTATCGCGTGTCACACTCGAGATGGAACGTCTCGTACCAAATGCGCTAATGCAACACGCGGCAAGCGAAGCCCCGTACACATGTATATATGTATACAAACACGCACGCTTCGACAATAATGGAACGAAACATCGATCGTCGTACGATTCCTTGCGGTTTCCCGGATAGAACAGCGAATGAGAAAAAGAAATGCCCGCGAAGTTCGATAACCTTATTCGGCCTCTTACGGTGCGCGTTTGTTTTCGTATACGTTCGATCTTTCGTCGTGTTACGCAATGCAACACGCTTGGGCTCGTTTTTTTTTTTTTTTTTTTAGAATGGCTTCGGGCATTCGTTTCCCGCGTTGTGTCCTGCGCCCGTAAAAGCTACTCCCGTCAAATTGAACACACTTAGATAGAAAATGGAAACTTTAAATTGTTAGAATTTCATCATTTCGATGAAAAGATAAATAAAAGTCTTTGAAATGAGAACGCAATAGGCGATTTGAGCGATTTTGCTTCGCTTTCTTTGAACTGATTGGGAATCAACATTGTAATCGTCACCTCGGGTGGTTCGTAAACGTTTAGCTGAAGTAGTTTACCGGCAGTCCTCGTACTTACGGCGTGTTTGGTTCTCGAAATATGCGACGTAAATCGAAACGACGTAAGACGAAACAATTTTTTTAATACATTTCTATATAAAATTAAGAAGTAAGGTTCTACATAGACTTTTAATATACTAATAAAACTGCATTTTATATCATATAATCATGTTTTATTATAAAGATTAAGGGTAATTATTCGGAAAATGACCCCCACCCTTCACCCCCCTCTAGGGGGGGGGGGGGGGATTTATAGATTTTGACCCCCTGAATACGATGGTGAAGAGAAATCGCGGCGGTCACCCCTCCATAAGAAGTTATGGGGTTTTGAAGTTCGCGGAAATACCAACGCAGATGAACCAGTAGTCGCTACTGGAGCGGGTGGCTACTGGACCACGGGGGGTCCAGTAGCCCTCATAATTACCGTACGATTCGCATATGTACACGTACACATGTAGGCAAGGACTACGAGTGTTGTGATCGGTGTTTGGGTTTGTTCGGGTTTGTTTGTTTGTTTGGGTTTGTTTGGGAAACCCCCGGACCCCCCGTGGTCCAGTAGCCACCCGCTCCAGTAGCGACTACTGGTTTATCTGCGTTGGTATTTCCGCGAACTTCAAAACCCCATAACTTTTTATAGGGGGGTGACCGCCGCGATTTCTCTTCACCATCGTGATCAGGGGGTCAAAATCTATTAACCCCCCCACCTCCCACACCCCTCCGGGGTGGGGGTCATTTTCCGAATAATTACCAGATTAAGTATACGTATATGTATATTTATCACAAATTCGTTAATTATGGATTTTTGGTATTATGCACTTAATTATTACGTATTCAGTGGGTAGAAAAAGTATTTGCACACCTCATTTTTTCGAAATCGCGCTTCAAAAAAAAAAGAAAACTATTTCAGCCAATTATTGTATTTAATAGCTTATTCTAAATATACTTTGTATCGGTTCATGAAAATCCTTAGAAAACACGAATGAAAAAATGAGACGGTAATAACATATATTTCGAAGCCAAATAACTATTTGCACGCGAAGCATTACATCGATAGCATGTTGTTTCCTCGACGTTCGAAAGTTTTGAGAAAAATGTAAATATTGTAAATATAAACAAAGTATCGGCAGAGAAGTTCTAACAAGACGCTTTAGTTTAGTTTGCGGTGAAAATTTCTAGAGGAATTATGTCGAAGAAATCCGAATTGTCGATACCCACGCGTGAAAAAATCGTTTTACTCCGCAGTCAAGGTCTGAGTTACCGAAAAATCGGAGAAAATTTGAAACTGAATTTCTCAACAGTACGATACGTAATAAATAAAAAAAAGCAAGAAGAAACTGGTAGTACTGAAAATAAGCAACGATCAGGTCGCCCGAAGAAGCTCAGTACCAGAGATAAGCGACAAATTGTGAAACTCGTGAAAGATAAACCGTTCACAAGTGCTCTGAGTTTAGTGAATCACATCGCTTGAACTTCGGGAAAGGTTGTTTGCACTCAAACTATGAGAAATGTTCTCCATGGACTGCACGGCAGAACAGCGAGGAAGAAGCCTTCCATAAGTGATGCCAACAGAGTGAAATGACGAGAGTAAATTCAACCTTTTCGGATTGGCTGGACAAAGATTTGTGTGGCGAAGATGCAGTACTGAGTTGCAGGGGAAACATGTGCACGTTACAATAAAAGACGGCGGTGGTTACGTGATGGTTTGGGGCTGTATGGCATCCAATAGTGTCGGAAACTTGGCTTTTATCGAAGGAACAATGAAAGCAGTTGGTTACATCAAGGTGTTGTGCGATAATATATTGAGCAGTTCATCGAAATTGGGCATAAGTGATACATATCACTTCCAGCACGACAACGATCCAAAACACACAGCCGAAAAAACTAAAGAATGGTTGCTGTACAACGTTCGTAGAGTGCTAAAAACTCCGCCGCAATCACCAGATATCAACCCAATCGAAAATTTATGAAATTTGCTCCATTTAGAAGTGCGGAAAATGAAGATTTCTAATAAAAATGATTTGAAGCGTGCGATATTAGAAAAATGGCATCAAATCCCTACAGAAACAACAAGCAAATTGGTGGAATCGATGCCAAGAAGATTGCAAGCAATCATTGATGCCAATGGAATGCACACGAAATATTAATTCTTTTTTTTTGTATACATTCACGAAATAATGTCGGAAATATCCACCGAAGCGTTGATATACTTATTTGATTATGAAATTTTTGTTAAGTTGGCTTTATTTTTTGGTTCATGTTTTTCCAAGATTTTTGTAAACAAATATCATGTATATTTACGATAAGCTATCGAATACAAAAATTAGCTAAAGCCTCTTATTTTTTACTTTTACCCACTGTATATGAAATTAGCATATTCAAAATTAAAAAAATTACTAGAAGCAGAATAAAAACTAAACTTTTGGTTTGAAAAATGTATCAATACGAGTTGTTTTTCGCTTCTTTTTTCTTGTTTTCATGCATACCTCGATAGTCCTGATCGGCAGCAATAATTTCTTTATTAACATTAAAACTTCTTTCAAAATTGGGATCATTTTCCTAAAAAAAAGTAGTCATAGCATTTTGCAACCTTGCAACGGCTTCTAGCCTGGCTGTGGTGTAATTCGAAAAAATTGACGCTTTATTGAGGAATAGTGTCAAAATGTTACTTGACGTCACTCTAAAGTAGTGTGTTTCCCAATCGGTGGTCCGCGAGGGCTAGAATATGGTCCGCGAAACGTTTGTTACTTTTAGCGATGATTCAACCGTTTATCAATTTGCATGAGGAGCACACTTTGGTTTATAAAATCCCAGGATGTGCGGTGGTCCCGACAAGTGTAATGCTAAGACGGAATGACACACCGCCACCGGTATAACAGAAGACGATTGTAGATACCCACGGATTTCCGAAACGGCTACTCAGAATTTTTGGAAACTTGACCAACCGACATCAAATTGATAGACGAACAGCTTTTTACCCGTCAAATTTCTTAAGTTTGAGATAAAAAAAGTAGACTGTCTTACCATACTGAGCTTGTCATTGAAATGAGAGAAAATAAAATGCTTGTGAGCCGAAAAACGGACAGTTGATATTTGGCTGTGTGTTCAAAACAATCGAGTTCTTTTTTCATGTTTTCCGAACATTGATACTATGTAGGGATTGTCGCATTGCTAAGAGACACGTCGGAAGGTGCGAGACGTCATAGCGCGCGTTTGTTGTTTCGTGTGTTAAGGCGGGATCCTGAATTAGCCGGTTCGAAAAATCGATATTTTGAGGAATTTTTTTCGGGTAAAAAAAAAGCAAGTTTAGCGAAATTTTCAGATTATTTTATTACATGTCTGAACATAAGAAAACAATTTTTTTTAAAGAAAAATATCAACAGGCAACCGATTTTTATGCACATTCGTGCCACTGCTGTTTCCATGCGGCGTGACAAATGGAGCTCGTAATTTTCATCTGAAACAAAAAAACCGAAAACCATTTTAATTGTGACATATTTTTCTTCTATATGAACTAAAAAAAACGAAAAAAATTTTGAAATTTGAATGTTTCTTCGGGTTTGAAGTAGAAAATGTGCTTTTTGTGAAAAAAAAAAATTATTTCAACTTGCTAAAAAAATTGTTAAGAATTTTTTTTCGACAATGTTTTTAGTTCAAATAGAAAAGAAAACGATACTGAAGCGAACAAGCTTTGGTTTGTTTCGATTGGACTTCTAGTTTTTTTGTAATCAGATACGCCAAATTAGAAAAATCGTAAAAACGAAAACTCGAGAAAACGGGCTCCCGAGGGAAGGGAGCGCGCGCCCTAACTGCCCGAGCGCCCGTATACCTGCTCGACACTCCACTACGTTCAGTGCTGTATCTTTGGAAATATTTCGAATTGGGCTATAAAACTTTGTCTAGACATTCTTAGATACATCAGGAATAGATTTAAACAATTAAAAAAAAATCGATTTTTTGGACCTTCTAATTCAGGATCCGGCCTTAAAGGATAACACCACTGTAACGGCCTAAAAAAACGCTGTTTTTACGAATTTTTTTTTGGTTGGAAGGAAAGGTGATACGAAAATACAATTCAAGGAAGTTATTGAATGTATATTCAAGTATATTACAAAAAAATGTTATCCAAAAATATTTAAAAATGGCGACGCTGGAGCCATGACGAATTCAAGGCGCAGCGCGGCACGCAGCATCACTGATGCAATTTTTGACTTGGAACAAAAAACAAAAATTCTCCGTTATCTATATCATTAAAGCTAGAGAACGACCGATGGGATTTTAAAAATATTGATTTTTGTAAAATTGGCGAGCAATCAAACAGAAGGTGTCTTTTTTCGCAAAAAAAAGCCAATCATTTGTTAATAAAAAATGTTTAAATTAACTTATCGAAAATCCCGTACGTGGTTCTCTTCCAAATGTTATTTTAAAGATATTGTCAAAAATTCAAATCAAAAGAATGAAAATTGTTCGAGTTATGCTGCGTGCCGTTTTGAAAAATGACATTTCGAGAAAAAACGCGTTTAAAGTTTTGATGTGTGTTTTACATATGAAGAAATGAAAAATAAAGATAAAGACGAGTTCGTCCCATATTCTAACGGGTTCAAAGTATTTTTTAGGTTCATTAAAAAAAAATTTTTTTTGGCCAAATTTACAGTGGTGTTATCCCTTAAACCGTCTTAAATAGAGGCGCTAGATCGGATGGCTGCGGCGATCGACGTTACGCACTCGCGTTGCACAGCGGCAACCAGTCGCTCGCATTTATTCGACCCGCACGATTGTGCGAGTGATTGTTTGCAGTGATTCGAATCCAGTATTATTTTTTCTTTACCAACGTGCCAGTTAAGGCCTGATCCACTCGTTTCTGACTTTTGTCGGTAGGTAAAATTTTCATGCTGCGACTAAATATTCAACTTTTTAGAAAACGAAAAATTAATTCCAATTATGTGAAGAAAAAAAAATAGTTTTTGTAACGTTTATGCTCGACTTTGTATTTGTTTCATTTTCAGAAAGTGGCGCAAAAAATACCCTTAGTGCATGTTACTTAACAGTTTTATGAACGCGTTCAAAGTTTTGATAAAAGTGTATTTAAAGATAAACACATTTTATTATTCTTGTACCTGGTGGTCCCTGCTAAGATTTAAAAAAAAATGATCTTGGTCCTTGGTGACGAAAAGGTTAGGAATCACTGCTCTTACCGATTGGAGTCGAGACGACGTAACTCGAGGACTGCCTATATTTGAATTGCCTATCGTTGACTAATGCAATACATTAATATTATACATACAGGGTGATTTACAAGTATTAGAGGTTCGCTTGGTGAGCAATATAGGGTGTATCATTGCGAGGAGAACTCTTTAAAAATGTCGTGCAACAAAAATTGTCTGAGATATTCGCGTCCAAAGTCAAAGTAGTAAACAATGGCACGGTAGTTGCTTACTCGCGTAACGTGCAAGACGGTTCGGGCGCGGCATCGAATCCACCTTCGAATAAGCGTTTTTTTTTGCCACCAAAAAATAGAGAACACGTAGCCTCACTTTGCAAATCGATAGTATGATAAAATAATTTGCGTTATTTAACACTTGAAGAAAAAATCCACGCCTGAGCGACTATCGTGTTTTTGTCTACTCAGCGTTGGACTTTCAACGCGAATATCTCTGCTAATTTTTGTCGCACGGAAGTAAAAAAAAAAACGCGATGGTATAAATATTTTCGTAAGATACGATAAATTTAAACAATCCCAAGTGGAGATTGCGACGTCGCTCGTACCTCTTATCTCAATGTGTCACATCATAACACTCTGTCAAGGCGACTAGAACAAAGAAAAAAAAAAAAAAAACAAGTTTCAAGCGTCCGCACTGTGAAACATCGCCGACGAATCTCGCCTCGAATTATCGACGACTGAGAGAAATATGCCTTGCGATAGCAATTTTCATAATTACAACTATCGTCATACTTCCGCGATTGCATTGCCACTATGAACTGTGTCTTTTCTCTTCTTCTCCACTCAATCATTATAATTAGTTTCATATACTAACGTAATCGTAAGTGGAGGGGCGAGGGGATAAGATGGAGGACAACTGGCCAGGTCAATTGCGAGGATTGTATGACCCCCATAAATTATTGGTTCTCTCTCTATTAACCTCTTTTCTCCTCACACACTTTAATCGTCACGCACACACACTTATATAAATATGAAAAGAACAGTGGAATATTTTCTTATGCGTAAACGTTTATTTTTCATTTCCGCAAAAAATTATATATGCGTATCATTTTGATCGGAAATTAAAAATACAATTTTTACGGTTACGAAAATACTCCGAAAAATTTCTTTGCATAATTAGGTAAAGTGTATTAGCTGCCTTGTTCGACTTGCTAATTATTTGTTATATTGCTTATATTTTGCATCACACGGAGAGAATTAAATGTTAAAAATTAACGTGCAGTAACGGTAACCAGATGACAACCCTGAAACTTCGCCTATTATTACTGAGTAAAACACAGATTTTCACGAAAATAAAATAAAATTTCTTCTTCAGATAGAAAATTTTACCAGATTTTCTAGTAAATTTTGATGTGTAACAAAATACGCAAAACTTAAATTTAAAAAAATATATAATATCAGCGAAATTTTACTGTGCATTTTATTATTTTATGCCTTTCAAAAATGTCTATAAAAAAGTATCGTCTTTATAACAGTTATTGTAAGATTTATTATAAAATTTAATGAGTGTTATAGAAAAATGTATTGTGCTCTCGGTAAAAATTATCGTGCGCGCTACCCTTCTTGTATAGTAAAATTTTAGCTACGTATTTGAAATTTTCTGTAACGTGAGTTAAAAAAAACTTGTCGCATACGAATTATTATGCTTTTCTCACTTGTCACCACATTGAAATATATCACGGTAATTTTTACGGTGAAATTCACGACAAAAATTACTTTTTAATTCCCTCCGTGCACTTTACATAATAAGTCGTGATACGAAAATTTATCATGTTATGCGGTTTTTTATGATAATAATAGTAATAATTATTCTATTGAACACATGATACAAGTCCTCATATTAATAATAATATTTACCGAATAACATGATAAATTATTATTATTATTAAACATTGATTATATAAAAATTATGATTATTCAAAATATATTGTCTTTTTCAATATTTTAAATACGAGGGTCATTTGAAAAGTTTCCGGCCTTATCAACAAAAAGTGATAGGCCTTGATATATGTAAACCGTAAAAATTGCAAGTCATTCTGATAATTACTTTGCCTATGGCACTCTTCCAAAGTTGCCAGCTGACGTTTTGTCAACAATGGAGAAAATCAAGTATCGCGCAGCGATAAAGTTCCTTCATTTAAAAAGAAATAATATTCAGGAAATAAAAGATAAGTTAGAATGTGTACACGATGAAGTCTCACCTTCATTCATAGCGGTCAATTATTGGGCAGCCGAGTACAAACGTGGTCGTACGAGCATTTTAGTCGAGGAATGTTCCGGGTGCCCGAAAACCGCTACAACTGATGATATTGTCGATTTAGTGTCTCGAACTGTCATGGAAGATCGTCGATTGATTGTTAAGGATATCGCTGATGCTTGTGGGATATCATCTGGACGGGTGCTCAAGATTTTACATCAAGATTTGAATATGAGAAAATCAACCGCGCGCTGTGTGCCGCGCTTGTTAACGATCAACCAAAAGCGCGTACGGATGAACATGTCGCGCGAGTATTTTAACTTGCATACAAAAAAATCCGGGGGAATTTTTGCGACAAGCGATAACTGTCGATGAAACTTGGATACACCACGATACGCCTGAGACCAAACAACAGTTAATGCAGTGGATTGTAGTGAGGGAACCGGCTCGGAAGAAGGCAAAGATCGTTCTCTCTGCAGGAAAAGTGATGGCGACGGTTTTTTGGCATAGCTAGGGAATAATTCTTATCGATTACCTTGCAATCAAGGGTCAATTCACTGACAGAAAAATTCTTTTGATATTAACTAGATGCGTCTATTTGATTATTTAAAATTTGAATTAACGAAATTTTTTGTGAAATCAAATTTTTCTCATTGCATTCCATTATTAAAATTATTTTAAATATATTGATTTATTCAAATCAAGATCTATTGAATATCGTCTAATAACTATATATTTTATTTATTCCTAATAAATCTTTGATTTGGTTTCATCTGGTAGTATAAGACAAAACGGACAGACGGAAAAATGGTACACGATTCAGTATCTCAAAAATCTCATGGCTTTGTTTTCATTAGAAGATTGTTGTAACATTCTGCAGTTGAGGAAAAGTTTTCCTATACATAAATAGTTGCGCCTGTTAATAAAAGCCACGACGATACCTTTCTTTTTTTTTCTAAATAACAGCCTTGTTAGTGAAAAAAGAAAAACAAACGTTTTTTCACCGCACTTTTATGTCATGAACCTATATGCTTTTCTCGTATTCATGCGATATATGGTGTTTTATCTTTATTTATTTAATTTGAATATATAGATTAGATTTTTATTTCCAGGTATACCCCGTTAGGGTGTTTACACAAGAGATCCCCCCCTACATACATTCTTCCCCCTTACAATATTTCCTTATATCTACCTTATTCCCTACTGTCGTTTTGCCTTTCTTCTCCTCTTACATTCCTTTCCTCCTTTACAATTTTCCCAATTAGGTTTTCGTATTGTTTCACAAATTTACAGAGCTGCGTTGAAGGTTCTTTTTTCAACATCCTCTGTATCTCCCCATCGATTTGTTCCCCCTCTTTGTCCCCTATCCATTTCTCGATACCTTCCACTATTTCTTTGTTGATTCTCTCCTTGGCTTTCTTGCACGTACATGCATGCACTAGGCTTTCTACTTCCTCCTTACAAATCCTGCACTTATTGTCGTTAATTTGAATATATATATAATACTTAAAAAGAATAGCTTGAACAAATAAAAAAATAGATTTGAAACAAATAGGGTCGTAGTAAGGCCGTAAGACAAGGAAAAAAACCTGTTCGATTTAAATAGATCCTATTTAAATTAAATATTTTGTTTTTGGCAGTGTAGTACGCTGCATTGCTGGATGAAGTGAAGGTCACAATTAAGATAAAACGTCTACATTTGGCTGAGAAAAAAGTCCTGTTTCCGCAAGATAACGCTCGGGTTCAAACGTGCATGGTCATGATGTCAAAATTAAATAAATTGCTTCCGCACCCACACTATTCGCCCGATCTAGCTCCCAGCGACTTTTTTATATTACCCAATTTGAAAAAAAAAATAAAAAAATAAAAAAAAAGTCGGTGGAAAAAAATATGGGTTAAATGCCAAGGTGGAAGACGCTGTAAACCAGTATTTTTCGGGTTTGGACAATCCATTTTTTTCGGACGGTTTTAAAGGTTGGGAGAAGCATTGGACCAAATGTATGAAGTTAAAGGGAGACTGAGTCGAGAAATAAATTCTGTTTTGCTTCGAAATATGTGTTTTTCTTTAAAAAATGGCTGGAAACTTTTCAAATGACCCTTAAGTCATTTGAAGACTTACTGAAATTCGTAAGTCCTTATTCAACGAATATTAATAACTCATTGAGTTTTTCACGTTCGAGCGCAAAAAGCAAAATTTCCGTGCAAATCAATTGCGAGAAAAAAAAATGAGAATTACGTATCGGAGATCTGCGGCGGCTGAGTGGTGGGAGGCGAGGTGAAGAGATTCCTTAGGAAACGGGTTAGTTCAATGCGTTAGGTCGGCGAGAGGGGAAGGTGGAATGAGTGAAAGAGAGAGGGGGGTGGGAAAGAGCAATTTGCCAAGGAAAGCCTCGTATACGTGCCCCAATACCGCTAGTACGAGCGTACGAGAGCAGTAATAGCGGCACTCGTTCCGCGACGAGGGAGAAGATGATCCCGAGAATCAGGAGGACGACGACGACGACGACAACGTGCCAGAGAAGAGCGTAGTCCGCGCCCTTCGCAGTACCAGCAGCTGGCTCTCAAACTCGATGTGTCACGTGTGTGCGTGCGTGTGTGTGGACCACAGTAGGAAACGGCCAAGAGCTCCGAGCTACGCTTAGTGTACCGTTTAATGAGAGAAAAACCGTCTTAATCTGGGTTCTCGCGTTCCTTTCCATCTCTTGCTTTCATCTCCCACCCGCCCCCTCCCTCTCTCGATCCTTTTTTGTTATTCGTGGGTTCACCTTTGTGTTTTTTTTCTGCATTTGCTCTCTGCTCCCTCTCTCGATCCTCTTTTAATCTTCGGTTATATTCTTCTTCATCTGTCTTTTTTCTGCGTTCGTTACTCTCCGTTCTTTCTCTCTTTCTCTCTCTCTCTCTCTCTCTCTCTCTCTCTCTCTCTCTCTCTCTCTCTCCTCTCTCTCCCCCCCCCCACCCTCTATGCCTATCTTTTATCTATCTGAACTCAGAATATCCAAAGAATTATTGATTTGACAGTAAGCTTTGAAGACAATTTATCTTTGGTGACTGCTTATCGAATGAGTAATGGAGATCGATATTGTTCGATCTGCGCTGTGGCGATGACAAAACTGAATTTTACCTACATATATATTTTTTATTGTATATATATAAATAAATATATGCATTTAATTAAAATGTTTTGTATCAAAAATATATCTGTATACAGTCGATTCGATATAACGAATCTCTAGGGAAGAGCAAAAAGTCCGTTATATCGAGTTTTCGTTATATTGAGGTTTCGTTATATCGAGGTCATGTTCCAAAAAATCTTTATATTGAGGTTTTAATAAAACGGACAAATAAAAATTGCTCTAACTTAAACCGCTCTTTCTTAAGAAAAAAAAAATATCGTAGTACTATAAATAGAGGGATATCTTTTAAAGAAAGAAAGGTTTAAATTAGAGAAATTTTTACAAGCAATTAGCAATTACAGCATAATGTATATAAGAGATTATTTTAAAATTAAACAAATATTTTGTTTAATTTTCAAAGTTTCCAAGACTAGACAAGCTCCGTAGAAGCAGAGAGGGGGAGAAGGGAACGAGAGGAAGGGAGTTCGTTTACCGAATGCTTCGTTATACAGAGTTTTTGTTCACAAAAATTCCTTGTATAAAGGTTAAGCCCTGGAAATAAATTCGTTATATTTACAGTTTTTTTGTTGTTGTATGAAGGTTTCGGATGTCTATCAGAAGGGAATGGACAAATCTTCGTTATATCGAAGTTCGACTGTATATCAAATTAAATTTTGAATATAATTAAGTCAAATATAAAATTGAATTTATTATATATATAAATGTGTTTAAAGTTTTTTTTTTATTTTTAAATCAATATGAATTTAAAAATAGAAATGTAAATAATGTGCATTCCGTCACACAAATATATTTATTTATTTTCGCCATTCTGCTGGACCCCTGAATATTTTACATTTTTATTTACACATATATGCCTCAAACTGCTCCGATTGAAAATACATTATATCAATGAAACCGCACCATTGCCTTACCCCTTGCCTTGTTCTAAAACATTCCATGATTTTCCCTTGTACTTGCACCTCTGCTCTTATTTCCCTGCAAATTTCCATTATCGTTTCCAATATTCTTCCTTCTATGCCTTTCTCTTTCGATTTCATGATCATCCCATCCCTGCATACTCTATCAAAAGTGGCCTTAAAAGCTATAAACGCTACGTATAGTTTCCTTCCTTTCGATTTTATTTTCTCATTGATCACTACATTTAACGTAAATATCTGATATTTCGTTCCTCTTCCTTTCCTGAATCTTGAATGACTTTCACTCAATCTTTTGTTCTTCTCTATCCACTTGCTTAACCTCTCTGTCAGCATTTTTGTTAACAATTTATAGCACACATCCAATAATGATATCCCTGTATAATTTTTTGCCTTGTCATTTTCCCCTTCTTTGTAGATTGGCACAATTCTTGCCGTTTCCCATCCTCTCGCAATTTCTCCTCCCAACCATATTTTATTTAATGTCTTTCTCAGTTTTTCCCTTTGTACATCTGGTAGTGCCTTCAAAAACTCCCCACCAATTCCATTTCCCCCACCCTCTTCCGTTTCCAATTTTCTTCAGCGCCCCTTCCAGTTTTTTTTTTTTTAATTCGACATATAATTCCCTTTTTTTCTTTCCTCTTTCTCATTTATTTCTCGTTCTTCTCTTTTCGATACCCTTCTTTCCTCTGCACCCGTTTCCATTTCCCTACCCTGCTTCTCCTCTCCGTTCGATCATTTTTCGAAATGTTCTTTCCATTGTTTCTTCGTTATTTCTCTACCTGCTCCCTTCCATTTATTCCTAAATTTATAAAATACATTATATTTGTCTGTTTGTTGTCATCTTCTTTCGCTCTTTTTTGTTCCCTTTTCCTTTTCTCTGTCTTTGCCACGCTCTGAAATACCCTGTGGTATTCGCATAGAGCTGTTAGGATCTCCACTTCGAAAATATATAGCCACCCGCCTTCCAGTAATCTTCCATGTTCGTATTATTTCTTCTACTTCCTACCTTAGTTCTTTCCTTATCGTTTTCCTAAATTCGCCACATCCCCATATATGCTCTATGTCTTCTTTTTCTATTCCGCCGTTTCTGCATTTCTCTTTCTTATATCCTTTTTCCTCAGTTCGCCCCACATTCCCATACCTTATTCTTTTTTGTCCCTGATTTTTGTTTTTCCATACTCCCCGTATATTTCCACTCCTGTCTTTTTTTTCATAATTTTTACTCTGGACAGTATCCTGAGTTGTTTATGCGATTCCAGTCCCCGTGAATGATCTGATCTCTCCTGATTTTACAGCCCTCTTGTAATCGCTTACTCAATGCGCGTATGTCATGACACGAATATCCACATATATATATATATATATATATATATATATTAGATGAAGTAAAAAGTTCTGAGCGTTTTTTCGCTTTATTTCGACGATGAAATTAACATAGTTAGGATTATCCGATTTAGATAAAATATGCGCCGTTTTGTTCGATAACTTTTGTCCATTTTGAAGGCAATTTCATAATTCCGCGATTGAAGAAGGCCTTGTCCCTATTGGTAAAAAACTTGACCAGCTCATTTCTACAAGCCTCTCTTGAGGCCAGTTTCGTACCATCAAGAAAATTTTGCAAATGCTTGAAAAGGTGATAATCGCTTGGTACCAGGTCTGGACTATACGGCGGGTGCGATAGAACCTCTCATCCAAGCTCTCGGAGCTTCTGGCGCGTTGTTAAAGATGTGTGTGGGCTGGCGTTATCTTGATGGAACACATCACCCTTCCTATTGGCCAATTCTGGCAGCTTCTAGTCGATCGCCTGCTTCAGTCTGGTCAGTTGTTGACAGTAGAGGTCCGAATTGAGTGTTTGGCCCGATGGGGAGCAGCTCAGAGTGGATGATTACCTTCCAATCCCACCAAACACACAGCAAAACCTTCTTGGCTGTTAATCCGGGCTTGGCGATCGTTTGGGCCGGCTCACTGCGATTGGACCACGATCTTCTTCAGCTGTTGTTCTCGTATGTGACCCATTTTTCATTGCCAGTCACCATCCGCCTCAAAAATGGGTCGATTTTGTTACGTTTCAGCAAAGAATCGCAAGCATCAATTCGGTCCAAAAGGTTCTTTTGCGTCAATTCGTGTGGCACCCATACATCGAGCTTCTTCTTGAGACCACCCTTATGCAAATGGTTCCAAACGGTTTTCTGGCTAATCTTCAGTTCCTGGGCAATATGGAATAAGTGCTTACATGTCGGTCCGACTCGACGATTTCCATGATTTTATCGACATTTTCGACGATTGGCCTACCAGAGTGTGCCTCATCTTAGACGTCCATATTACCAGAACGGAATCGTTGGAACCACCACTTTGCTGCTGCATTCGATACTGTATTGGGTCCATAAACAGCACACATTTTTTTGGCCGCCTGCTTCGCCTGTTCACCTTGGTCGTAGTGGTACTGAAGAATGTATCGAATTTTCTCTTTTTTTACCTTCATTTTGGAACGCTGTAACACATAACTGGCTTCACCAAATACAAAACTGTCAAAGAACTTTTTTTGAAGAGTAATGTCACCTTTAAATCGCCGTATAGTATGACCCGATGCGATGTATACATCGTGAGATATGGCTCCCTAAAGACATCTAGCGGAAAACGCTCAGAACTTTTTACTTCACCCAATATATATATATAATTTACTTTTATCAATGTCATAGCGAAGATTCATTAACATCGAACTCCATTGTCTATAAATTTTCCTTGTGTTTATATTAGAATTTTTTAATCGGACAAAATGCATGTTATTTTACGTAGGAGTAGCGCAAATTTTTCCCTGAATCAGCTCAAACGATCGAGGAAAAAGGCCCGAGAATTGAATCGCGCGGTGAAAGTGATGCACCTTGTGACGTCGAGCTATACACTAGGGGATAGCGTTCCCTAGTGTATACAAATATATATATATATATATTACTTACTCCTTCGTGTGTGCATATAGATATACATATATATGTGCACATCGATATACGAGACGAGGATTTAGAAAGCGTTCTCGTTTCCGTCCCGTATCACTCGACATCGAGATGCCCCCTGATTTTCCATTCGCCACATGCGCGGTAACGTCGGTACCTATATGTGTGTCTGTATAACCCACGGGATATATATATATATATATATATATATGAGATCAGAAAACGATCCGCTACACCACAATCGATCCATCAGCGATGCGACATTTTTCGATCTTACACGCGGTGGCACCGCGACGAGACCGTTTTTCAACCTCGATCAGAGATATGTATCTTTGATTGACGTTGATCGCTACACGCATATTACATATATGATGTATTTACTACCGGAAAAGCACACAGATAAAAAAAAAATGACTTGCCCCAACTAAATCCATCGTTGGGGGAAGCCAACGAATTATTTGTTGAAGAATATGGAATATTAGGTTATTTCAACGGGTTTGCATAAGCTTGGGGGTCCAAAAGACAGGTAGATTTTCAATATTTTTTCCTGATAAGAGTATCGGGATGACGAGGACGGAATATTATACACAATTGATACGTAGTCTTGCTAAGTTTGAGTTTTTTTTATTTGTTTCATTGAAACAATTCATTGTTTTCGGCAATTACGCTCATCTCAAAGGAAAAGTAACGAAAATTTACCTTTTTGTATAATAATCGAACTTTCGTATGACCGAATAGTTTTTTTTTCGAAATTTTGAAAATTACGCAAATGCCAAGAAAGAAAAAAAAACAAAAAATTCGTTGTTAACAAATCGATAAACAATATGAAAAAATCATCTGGTCGTGCGATAGAAAATGGTATCAACTATGCTCTGTTGGAATTTGAAGTGAATCAGGCGAATAGATTTTGAGATACGGCATACACCGTTTTTCGTAAAACGTAGTGTTCGTGAAAAAGGCGAAAAGACGAAACGGTAAATGGCAGCCGGGGGCGGTTAGTCGATGTGGGCTGATCTTTAACAAAAATTGTCATAACTCGCTCGTTTTTTAAATTTCTCCAAAACTCTCTTGTTGCAAATTGAAGTTAATAACTCAGGCTATAAAACATTGCAACAAAACTTCAGAAATGATTGAAAAGCTTTGTGAGAACTCTTCCTTCGTATCCTCCTTGCTCTGTTACTTCTTTTTCCTATTATCATCACTAACTCCCCCCCCCCCCCCCCCCGCCCCTCCCCATAATACCACCGTCGCTCTCTCGTTCTCTCTCTACCTGAGCCTCAGCCACGTCTCTTCGAGCCTTTATCTAATGTCCCGTCTACCGTACGTAAGCCATTATTAGACTTTGGTCGGACGCAGCGAGGAATAGAGAGAGAGAGAGAGAGAGAGAGAGAGAGAGAGAGAGAGAGAGAGAGAGAGAGAGAGAGAGAGAGAGAGAGAGAGAGAGAGAGAGAGAGAGAGAACGAGAGAGGCAGAGAAGGGTAATTGCAGCAGCCTCGACAACTCTGTTGCGCATTACGTCGAATGCACCGTTGTGGAATAAACACCGGCACAAACGAGACCAAAGTGATCCCCCCCCCCCCCCCCCCTGCGCCCTCGCCCTCCTGAAGGCGATAACGCGAGTATCTCGAAACTTTGCGTCGCAATCACGAACGAACGTGGATTTTTGCGTGAAATTCTCCGTTCGAAACCCAAAATACGTAAGATCCGGACTTTGTTGATAAGAAAGTAAATTTAAAAAATCTCAATTTTCTCAATGTTACGATATTATGAAAAAAATAAAATAAAAGTGTTTTTTTTGTTTAATTTCATATGCCCACTTTATATATTGGGAGTACAAATTAATTCGGTCCGTTTTCAAGAGATGGCTCTGGCTGTTATGAATGTTTCATAGTGACAGCTGATTTCGGTGGTTTCAGAGAGGTTAGACATCTGTCAATAACATTCAGTTTATATCGCTTTGAGTTCCATTAAAAACCTTGTTTTTTACTGTGTTGAATATGTCAAATGTTGTGTTAACTAAGCAGCATTTGCGGGAATTTTTACTTTTCTGTTTTAATTGGAAGAAAAGTGCAGCTGAAGCGCATCGAATGCTTGTTTAAGTTTATGGTGATGATGCTCCAACTGATAAATCATGTAGGTAATGGTTTCGACGCTTTAAGAACGGTGATTTCAGCGTTGAAGACAAGCCTCGCCCTGGACAGCCAAATGAGCCAATGAGCTGCTACAATGAGTCAACTCATTTTTTTTTAGTTTTTGTTCAGAATTTTTATTTGATGTCAGTTTGTAACATTAAAGCTTGGACGTTTTAGACTAGAAAATAACAGACATTTTCGTATAAATAAGAGATAGGTAATCACAGTTAAGTAAAAGGTGTCTCAAAATGACCTGACATTTTAATTCATTAATAAAACGTATTATTTATTTGAGAAGTACGAATATTTTAATTTTAATATAAGGTACAAACATGGAGGTTATGTGTGGAACACAATATCCGATAAATGACCGTCTCGTCCCTGTTTGCAAACGTTCACTCTGTTGTCGAAATTTTCAACAACATTTTGGCATAATTGCAGACTAATTTCATTAATGGTGCGTCCAATTGCTTTCTTGAGCTCCGGAGTGGCATGTGGATCATTGGCATACACTTTTCCTTTTAAAAAACCCAAAAGAAAGAAGTCCAATGGCGTAAAATCGCACGATCTTGGTGGCCAATTCACGTCGCCGCGCTGCGAGATAACACGACCATGAAACTTCGTCTACAATAACAGCATTGTTTCACATTGCATTTTCACAATTTCTATGCGTTGCTCGATCGTGTAATTCTCCATGACTAAATATCAATACTTCCTGATGCCAGTTGTCAAAGATTAGTACTCTATGTTCGCCGCAAAAAGAATGGCGCGCAATTTGAAAAGTCAGGTTATTTTGAGACACCCTTTACATGCATACATAGTACGATCCTAGAATTTTACACTGGAACAAAAATAAGGTACGGGTAGTGAATTTTTTAAAATTCTTGTCTGTGTTCTTTTTGTGTCACAGAACACTGATTTACGTACAACTGAGCAAAAACAGTTCCCGAAACTGACGCTGGGGAAGAAAATTAATAACGTATAAGTGGAAACTACTTCCAAATGGAAAACGTAGAAATGCAACTTTATTACATTCTTCATAGGCGGAATTTGCCGGGGCCAGAGAAATTTGACGTATAAATGATAAAAATGTATAAGCGAGATTAAACTTTAATAACTATTATTATAATAACTAGTTAGTTTAATAACTATTAAATTTAACCTAAACTATTAATATAATGTATTTATTTTATTCATACACGGAGAGAATTAAATGTTAAAAATTACCGCGCAGTAACGGTAACCAGATGACAACCCTGAAACTTCGCTTATTATTACTGAGTAAAACACAGATTTTCACGAAAAAAAAAAAATTTCTTCTTCAGATAGAAAATTTTACCAGATTTTCTAGTAAATTTGGATGTGTAACAAAATACGCAAAACTTAAATTTAAAAAATATATAATATCAGCGAAATTTTACTGTGCATTTTATTATTTTATGCCTTTCAAAAATGTCTATAAAAAAGTATCGTCTTTATAACAGTTATTTTAAGATTTATTATAAAATTTAATGAGTGTTATAGGAAAATGTATTGTGCTCTCGGTAAAAATTATCGTGCGCGCTACCCTTCTTGTATAGTAACATTTTAGCTACATATTTGAAATTTTCTGTAACGTGAGTTAAAAAAAACTTGTCGTATACGAATTATTATGCTTTTCTCACTTGTCACCACATTGAAATATATCACGGTAATTTTTACCGTGAAATTCACGACAAAAATTACTTTTTAATTCCCTCCGTGTACCCCGGAAATAAAAACTACTACTACTATTAATAACTAATTAAAGATAACTTAAAAAATTATAACTATTCTTATTATTGTTATTGGAATAAATAAAAATATCTCACATGCATGTAAATGCTTCAGAAGTGCGTCATCCGTTTTTTTCCCCGAGAAAAACTAATCGCGTCGAAATTATACGCACTTGACTGTATACGACGGATTCTCAGCATATACGGGACGAGGGGGTTCGTTCCTGCATTCGCAGGGAAGTACACGGACCTCCCACATGTGCGAGATGCTACTCTTCCGCGTACTTCCGGTTGGTGCGTAACTGGGGGGCTCACATCCCCCGCATGTCCCCACGAGCTGCAGGCACGAAGCTGCGCCCGGGAAGGATCGTCGTGTGAAAGAAAGCGAGGAATTTTTTTATGCGAAATCACACACTGTCTCGAAGGACCTTCTGCCTCTCGCCCATCACCCTTTAACTTCCTTCTACCTTCGTCGCGAGCTTTTTTTTCTTCTCTTCAATTCTCTCGGTTGCGAGAAAATTATCCAGGTCGTAATTCCCAGGTATTTAATTTGAACTTGTCGGGTCTGGCGAGTCTAGTCCCTTCTTTTTTATTGATGTTTTATCCACTGAGGAATTTGTGATAGGAAAATAATAAGTTATCACAAAATGATAGTTATAATAATAATAAACAGCGAATAGCAATGGAAGATAAATCATAAATAATGAATCATATACAAAATAATAACGGTGATGATAATAATAATAATAATGATAAGACCGACTCTAATCCTCGGGGGGGGTAGATGAATGTTTCACAGTGCAAACTGAGGAAGTGCATTGCCCGGAGCAACAAAATCTATTATAATAATAAGTAAGAAACAATAATTCTAGTAATAATGAAAAATGAATAACACTATAAATTGATGGTCTTGAAGTTTGCATCGTTGGAATGCAACGAAAAATGTTGCTTCATATCTTTGTTTCTTCGTTTAAATTATTAGACAAATGATTTTTTTGCAGATAAAAATGATAGATCTCTAAATAAGCGATTAAAAAAAAAGTGATTGATGGATTTTCATAACGAATATCAGCCACAAGATATTCGGGCGATAGAAAAATAATAATTTCCGTTGCATTACAACGATGCAAACTTCAGTCTCATATAAAATGATCATGATGATAACAATATCAATAATAATACTAATAACAATAGAATCAAAGAATACTAATCAGAGATAATAAATAATATTAACAATGATAATAATAACAGAATGATACTAATAATAATAATAAAAAAAAGAAGGATTATAGTAATGAAAAATAATGCATAAAGATCGAAATCGTTATGATCATGACGACAGTGAAAATAATATATATGATAATAAAATATGTACGTATGCGTA